>CM070027.1:7694970-8174970 GCA_036247105.1 Cirrhinus mrigala | reverse complement strand
CAAAATAAATAAAAGTTAAATATCAAAAGATCCTTAAACATCCAAAATATCCATAAGATAGAATATCTTAGAATATCAAAATATCCATAAGAAGTTATATGTTTGTTTTTAGAAAATAAAAAATTCAAAATTCAAATGTCTGCCTTTTTTCTTTCAGCCATAAAATACCACTGGAATAAGTCATTTTAATTGAAAATAAATTAAGACATTCTCTAAACACATTTTAGTAAGTTTACAGTGCCTTGCGAAAATTTCAATCTAATTCATCAATCTACACTCTGTAGACCATAACGACAAAGCAAAAACAGAATTTGTCACAACTTTGTACATTTTTATAAAATAAAAAAACTAAAATAATTACATTGCATAAGTATTCATACCCTTAACTCAGTACTTAGCTGAAGCACCTTTACAGCCTCAAGTCTTTTTGGGTATGATGCAATCAGCATTTGGCAATTATATGCCATTCTTATCCTCACTTTTTTCACCTCTCAAGCTTTTTCAGGTTGGATGCGGGAGGACACATGTTTTCAGGTTTCTTCAGAAATATTTAATTGGGTTCAAGACCAGGCTCTGGCTGGGCCACTCAAGGACATTCACAGAGTTGTCTATCTTGCTGTGTCCTTAGGGTCATTGTCCTGCTGGAAGGTGAACATTCTGCCCAGTCTGAGATTCAGAAATCCTCAGGACTAGGTTTTTTGTTAAGGATATCTCTTTATTTTGCTGTGATGAGCTTTCTTTCTACTCTGACAAGTCTTTCAGTCCCTGCCACTGAAAAACAGCACCACAGCATGAGGCTGATACCACCACAGTTTACTTTGCAGTGCTTTGCAGGTGATGAGCAGTGCCTGGTTTCCTTTAAACATGATACTTGGAATTGAGATTCATCAGACCAGTGATCTTGTTTTTTACGGTTTGAGGTTCCTTTAGGTGCTTTTTTGCAAATGCCAAGTGTGTTTTCATGTGTCTTCACTGAGGAGTGTTGCAGTGATGTTTGTCCATCTGTAGGTTTTTCCTATCACCATGATCACGGAGCTCAACTAGAGTGACCATCAGGTTCTTGGTCACCACTTTAACCAAAGCCCTTCTCCATCAATCGCTCAGTTTGGCCAGAAGGCCAGCTCTAGGAAGAGTCCCGGTTGTTTCAAACTTCTTCCATAAAGGGTAATGGAGGCTACATGCTTCTGTGAACCTTCAATGCAGCTGAATTTTTTTCAGAATTCTTCCCCAGATGTGTGCATCCTTGATGCAATCCTGTTTCTGAGCTCTTTTTTTTTTCACCTCAGGGCTTGGTTTTTGTTTTGATATGTATGTTTAGCTGTAAGACCTTTTATTAATACATGTGTGCCTTTCCAAATCATCCCCATTCAACTGAACTTGCCACAGGCTAACAACACTCAAAGTGTAGTAACATCTACAAGCAATATGAGTGCTCCTGAACTAAATTTTAACTGTCCCAGATAAGGGTATAAATACTCATGCAAAGAAATCAAAGTTTTTTATTTTTAATAAATTTGCGAAGATGTTAAAAACCTGCTTTTTGCTTCACCATTATGGTGTATGGAGTGTGGATTGATGTGGGAAAAAAAGCAATTTAAAGCAGTTTAACATAAGGCAGCAACATAAAACGCGAAAATAATAAATGAATACTTTCGAAAGGCACTGTATACATTACTTAAATAATATAACAGCAAAAACTATTTAAAACAATTATATTAATGAATTAGTATTATATTAAATTAATGTTAACTTAATATAATACAAATATAATTTATTTAATAATAATAATAATAATAATAATAATAATAATAATAATAATAATAATAAATGTTTAAACAAAATAATTTTTATAAAATACAATTATAATCTGTTGCAAATGCTTCCTATTTAATCACCATGTGTGCTGGCTGCCCATTATGCTGATAACCATGACTGATTGGTTAGTTACCGCTTCTCATGAGAGGTATAAATGTGCCAATAGACAGAAATAGATCTCTGGAGAGGGTTTTGTACACACATACATACACACACACACACACACACCCACAGTCTGGTGGAAGTTCTTTCCTGCTCCGGAAAGAGGAAATTACACAAAGCAGCAGACATATAAGCCCACTACTTACTGCCCACATAAAAAATGTAATTCCATGTGTATGATTTCGAGGTGCAATTTTCCCTAACTCTGTGTACACTAAACTGATCTAAACAAAATACCACTCTTGGTCATTTGAACCGATGATTTGAAATTGCACTTGGATAAATTGGATCATTTCTGCTTTGAAATCTGGTTAGCTGAGTTATATTTCATTACTTCCTTATATTGCCATTTCATTTGTTAAATATCTTCCAAGTTTGCATAAATAGCATGAATGTCCCTGCTCTGCTTGGGATCATTCTCATATTGTGCTGTTTACAGGTATTTTTAACATTGCTAAGATATAATATTGTTTCTGAAAACTGCAGCAAAATGATGGTTTTAGGCACAAAACAGTCAAACTATACAATGTAAATAAACATTGCGGGAAATCTCATGCAAACAGACTTTCCACAGCAAATTCAACTTCTGAATGGTGTCCTCTGTGCTAATCAACACGGCCCTTAATAATAACCTTCCATCAGTCACAGACTAAATGATTGTCATCAGTGTGAAATGACAGGTTTCCCTCCTCCATCTCTGAGGAAAAACAGAGACTGTGCAGCTTGATGCACAATAATAGCTTGAAAACGCAGTGAGATTTGAACTGCTGAGTGACAGTTACCTCCAGTGTTTGGGATACTTAGATGGCAGGATTACAGTCCATTGAGTTTTATGAATATGTACAGTAGATATGCTGCAAATGAATGAAGACGTTTGTCTGTGCACAACACTAGCAGTGTTAATATCAAATTTAATGCTTTTGGCCTCTGTCATGATACAATCGCACAGCGGCATTCACTAGCACTATCATGGTACATCAACAATGCAAATGAATCTCATCAGTCACAGCCGACAACGTTATTGCTTGTGCATGACTACATTCTGGTTAGTTATTATTAGATTGTCTATATTTGGACAGGAAATATGTTGAGATGTAGCCTACCTCCTGATGCAGACAGGATCAAATCGTTACTGTCATCTTCATATGTGTATAAGGCCCTGCAGAACAGAGAAAAATAAATCATATTAGTAAAGCAGATATTCAAAGAAATCAACAACAACAAAAATAAATCAATAGAATTCAGATAAAAAAAAAGCAAAAACGCTCCAAAACAATTATAAACGATGTTAAACAATTTTTCTTTCTTTGAGGACGTTCTGTAAGCATGCACAATACAATACAATACAATAATACTATATTGATTTCTAGGCAATATTAAAATTATTTAAAAATATTTAAAAAAAATTCCAAATAAATTTTTCATAGTGCAAAAGATAATACTGTGATTTGAAACAATTAAGTTCATAATATTTTATTTCAAATGCAATCAGATAAAACAAAGTAATTGCCCTCAGTTGTTATCAAGCATTAGCCGTAATGTGACCACAATTATTTGCTCCTCCCTAATCTTGTCTGGCCATTTAGAAAAGTAACGTCACAACGTTCCTCAACAAGTCGCATGATTTGAGGCATTGTTCATGTCCGTTACATGCCCCCGTTTAATCCTTAGGGTTAGGGGTTTGCTCAAAGCAAGTGCACAAAACACAATAAAACAATCTAATGAAAAAGTTTTTTTATTTCCAGGTCAGTCCCATGCACAACCTCTTCATAAAACTCATCTCCATGGTACGGCCAGATTGGAATGCATTCTATCCAGAGGGCCAAAGCAGTGCACTCTGGGTCAAGGGTGCTGTTAGCTCGGAGGAGAAAATGGCATTATCCTCTGTCATCTGAGAGCTCTGTGTAGGAGGATAAAATATGGAGCACTAGTACTTGTTATGCTTCTAATAAAAGTGAAACTACTGCTTTTTCATCCTGTCTCACGCTCACCTGCAAAAGCACGAAGGATTCTGATAACAACCGTGCTTTCTAAACCGATATCTAGAGATAGTAATGAATTGTGTATGCTTGAATAAAACACACCCTAGTGTTTCTAGCATGCCAATGCTTTGATGTTTCATTCTTTAAATAATGGAGGTAATCATTAACATACTGTAGCGCACAGCTAATCTCATTCCTCATCACTGCGAAATAATGAGTGGGAGTTTGGTGCTATGCTACTAAAGACAACAAAGACAAGAACAGAAGTTCTACTGCCGCAAGCTACAACATGAAGCATGGGAAATGGATGAAAATAGCGTTTCACTACTTAGATGAACTGATGTACTGTGTTGTGAATATACTGTCCTAAAGCCTAATTAAAACAGGAACTTTAAACTTAATTGAATGCGTGCACATGTAGTGTATGTCAAATCTTGGCGGTAACGCATTACAAGTAATGCAAGTTACATAATATTATCACTTGTTACTTTCCAAGTAACTAGTAAAGTAATGCATTATTTTTTAATTGACAAGTAAATATCTGAGTTACTTTTTTCAAATAAGTAACGCCAGTTACTTTTCCCCCCATTTATTGATTAAAAGCTCTCCTGTCCCCATGTTGAGAGAAATCGGGAGTAAGATGTTAGTTCTAGAATAAATGTGAACATGCATTAATTCATCTCACTCACAAAAAACAGATTCAGTATTCCTCAAAATGAATAAAAACATTTAAATTAAACTCAGAATATATGTTAAATAATACAAATATCCTTTATGCATTTAATCCCATTTTATTAACCGATGTCTTTGCTGCCGACCTTCGATGATCCAATTCAACCATACTAGTAAGCAAAAATTACTCAAGATAATCTAACATTTATTTTCCTTTTTTTTATTGCTGAAGAGTTGACATTTTTTTCTTCTGCGGTCTACTGTACAGACATGAATTTACTTTTCTCAAAGCCTAAGGCTTTTGGTGTGAAAAGCCTTTTACATTTGCCAAAAACAGAACTTTTTATATTAAAAACAAACACGCAAGCCCTGCCCAGATTTAAAAAGTAACGCAAAAGTGAGGTAATGCATTACTTTCCATAAAAAGTAACATAATTAGTTACTTTTTTAGGGAGTAACTCAATATTGTAATACATTACTTTTAAAAGTAACTTTCCCCAACACTGATCTTAAGTATACTTACAGTACACTTTCCAGACTATGTTTCTAATACTATATTTCTAGTACTCTTAAGTCTGTAATCTGTAGAACTTTTAGCATTCACAAGGCTAAAATCCTGTTCCAAGCACAAAAATGATTTAAACACCAAACTGTAATATGTTGGGTTCTGCCAAGGTCGCAAATCCAAAATATGGGACTTTCCTTACCCAACACTATCCTCCAGCCTTTATCTGCCTTTATACTGACAGGCTTACAAAGAGCAAAGACACACATATTATAATGCAAACAATTATATGTAAATGCTCTAGAGCGCTGGGAGAGAACAAGATATCTCACATCTGCGCAACATTTGGTTGCAGCTAAGGATACAATTACTGAATGGCTTTTCTGAAAAATGAATTATGATGTTACATGTTGATGATTTTACAAATGAACAAATATCTCAACAGAGAAGACCATATCATTATGGCTAAAGGTTAATAGAGTTGATCTGGATGTGTTTGAAATATAAATACAAGTGAAGGTTGGCCTATTTCGCTGTGTGCCATAATGGGAGTAATATTTGTGTGGAATGGTCAATTAATCTACATTACCCAAATCATTAATTAAACGATCAGCTTTAGTAAATGACAGCTACCAAAGATAACTTCATGATGTCAGATGAACTAACAGCACGACAGTATCAGTTCTTCACATCTTAATGGTTTCATCATTTATTTGCCAAAAATACTAAATACAATTTACTTAGTTTTCGTAATTGAGCCTCAGCATCCAGTAATGTAATATGTGACCCTGAACCACAAAACTAGTCATAAGGAACAATATTTGGCTAAGATACAACTACTTGAAAATCTGGAGGGGTGCAAAAAATCTAAATATTGAGAAAATCGCCTTTAATGTTGTCCAAGTTGAATTCTTAGAAATACATATTACTGATCAAAAAATATATTTTTTGCTATATTTACGATAGGAAATTTACAAAATATCTTCATGGAACATAATCTTTACTTAATCTCTTCATGATTTTTGGCATAAAAGAAAAATCTATAATTTTGACCCATACAGTGTATTGTTGGCTATTGCTACAAAAATACCTATGCTACTTATGATGGTTTTGTGGTCCAGGGTCACATATGTAATTTAATTAAATAAATGTGTATTAAGAGTAGAGATGCAAGATATATTGGTACCATATTACAAATTTTATAAACTCAAATTTAAATGTGCACGTTAAATTACCTTATTTTTACATTTAGATAACCTCTGTAATAATCTAAAGATTATTAAACATTCATTTTCAAAACACAAATACAAAGTTCTGGCATGAAACTCTAGATGGCACAGTCCGATGGGTCTAACATCTACATGTGACATCATCACATGGCACAGCTGATTGTTTCTCTCCTGTATCGGTAGCCAATGAGTTCGCTGCTCAACATTCAAATATATGACTAGTGCTTGCTATAGCAGTTTGCAGATCTGCTACATGGTGGCTCATGTATGCTATATGTGCAGCACCAGTATTTCTTACTTGCTCACAGCAGCACGTTGTGGATGTACTGGCAGTTGCAAGTCTCGGGACTTGCTCTGCCGCAGCAGCAGCAGCAGCAGCGTAGCAGATCTATTCCGCCAAGACCAAATACATTAACATTGTCATGTACATTACCATGCCAATCCCTCCGAGATTTGTCGTGACAAAAATGAAGATTTTAATGAAACCTGAGAGACTTCTGTCCTTTCTGAAAGTCCTTTTTGATGCTTCAAAAAGCTCATTAAAAATAGTAAAAGTCTTCTGATGACTGAAACACTTAATAAAAACACTAATAATTTATTAATCCTGCTGAATGTAATCTTTAGCATATCTCAAAATGAACATATATTTTTCATAATGCTATCATGCATAAATTAAATTGTCTGATGACTGATTGATTTTTTTGATTTTAGCATTTTATTTTTCAGATAGAACAGAATTTTAATATCAATTAAGTCATAACAGAACAAAATTTTTGTGTTGCCAGACAGAATTCTCCAGAAAATGTCCATATTTACACTTTCTGAAGGAAATGTATAGGTGGTTACCAGAGCATTGCTAGAGGGTTGCTCGAGGGAGGCCCTAAGCCAAAAACACCATTAATAAAAGTGTACTAATGATTTGAGATTGTGGATTCACTCCTATAGGGTGAGTGAATATGCTTCTGCTGAGACTTCTACTGGACATTATTTAGGTCCTTTAATATTTACTTTCATTGTGCATGTGTTTGTGGTTTATCATGGATGCCCTGGAATATGGAGGAGTGTGAAAGACACAATGATGTCGCAAGGAGAATAATACTGGCCCCCAGTGCAAGGTCATGCCTTATGTGTATCAAGTACAGAAAAAGCTGAAAGAATCCTATCCATCACATCTGATCACTTGGATCCTGAAATTATTATGTTGATTATAGAGGAGCTGAAAATGTGTCACGTGTTCTCTGGAAAAAATATACCCTACAGCACCAAAATAGACCTACTTGACTACGCTCTAATTGTTTTCTGTCTGAGTGGTCCCACAATTAAACATCTAGGGCAGAATCCTCAACCCTCGCCTTCACCAAATATTCCTCTGTACTTCGACATCGGTTCCTCTTTCATCACCTCTCCCTGAACCATTTCCTCACTGTTCCCGTCAGGGGCCCCAGCCTGAGTCATTAGGTCCCTGGCTCATTCACAGTCTGTCTCACGATCCCCCAAGCTAACATAGAGGCAAAAAGAAAAAATACACACAGCCATGGTAAAGATGGGGGAAATATTAGTAAATAAAAAATACCGCAAATGTCAGTGTCACAGAAACTATATCTGAGAAAATAATACAGGAAGGAGGTGCAGCGTTTGCTGTTTCACTTCTATAAATATTCCATTTAAAGCCGACTCGTTTTATTATTCATAACAGACTCTCATGACCTAGAAATGTGGCTCAGAGCGTCAACGAGCCCAGAGTGAAGCTGAGCGCGATTTGCTCAAGCCCCTGAGTGGGAGGCCTCCTCTATTGTCTCGCAGGGTGGGAATCATGCGAACAAACTCTCTGTAGCCACGCTAATTAAAACGTTGCCCTTTTATGTGAATGAAATGTTGCGGCATTCTCACCATATCAACCGCATAACCTGCAAAGAGTGACATGATGCTCATTTTTTGTCCTGATTTATTTCAATGCAAACCACATACAATAACTTGAATACACCTCTTCTGTGATGAGAATTATTTTATTTATTTTATTTTTGATAATTTTAAGTGACATAAAACCAAAAATATCAAAAATATATTATATTATATCATGGTAGAGAGATAGGGTAAAAAAATGTTATTGAAAAAATTAAATTCTTGAAAAGAAAATCTAATTAAATAGTTTGGAATAATGTTTTACTGGCATAATGTTAATGTTGTAAACATTTTTTTCAATGCTTATTAGCATTAAAAAAAAAAAAAAGTTCACCAAATCAAGTCATGCAGTGCAGCTAATAAGTTATAGACTACAACATGCCATAGATATTGTTTGAAAATTTTGATTTTGATTCTTCATTGTTCAGTCACTCCATTAGTTAACATTAGTTAACTTAGTTAACATAAACTGCCAACGAAAAATTCTACTAAAACATTTATTAATGTTAGTTAATTTCAACATTAAATAACACATTATTAAAGTGAAAAGTTTTGTATTATTTAATGGACCCAAGCTAATATGAACATCTGTATTTTTTTTTTTTAACAAAAAGTAATGTAAAATGTAAAGTAAAATGTAGCTATTGTAGTGTTAACTATTGTTCTTTATAATTCTTTTTTCTTTAATCTGTTTTAAATATGTTTACTTAATATTTTTATTTCAATATCGTAATAACACTGTATACCATGATAAAAGCTTAAGCAATTATTGCAACATGAAAATTTCATCACATGCCTACTCATAACAGATAATTAGATCTTTTAATGACAAGGAAAAAATGTGTATACTGAAATACGTTGTTCTTTTAATTAAATAAAATATTTTCAATAAAATAAAAATATTATGAATACATGATGAATACAAAAACTTTTCCAGTGTTTTTATCAATTTTATTTTTTTAATTTTCATTATTTTGAACACTCTGTCACTGACCCTGATACTATGTGAATGCTTTAAGTAAAACAGACACATATCTGCAAGTGACTCTTCTTATTGTTGATTACATAGCAGACACAGAACCAGCCAATTTAAAAGGTATCCCAAAGGAAGAGAAAAGAATGTGCACAGAATTTGGTCAATTCGGCATTGCTGCAATTAGATCCTTTCTAGGCTTCAGAATTCATTCTCAACCATGTCATTATAATTATTCCACCGCACGCCGAAGCAGGGGCTACTAATCCAATTGTTTCTCAGAGGGTCGCCGTGTCCAATCTGCCCCATACCAATGACAGGGCTCTTTTTTCCAGGAAGCCAAAGCAATCAAACATTTCGGAAATGTTGCCTACAGCCTCACAAACTGAAACCACATGTGCAATACATCTTGCCTCTATGAGAAACAAGACACAGGTAATTTTCTCTAAAGTGAGTGCACATGTCCCTTAAAGCAGTACTGAAAGTTTCTTTCCTGTTATTGAGAAAAGGCAGAAGATAGCCACATAGAAAATGTCACAGGTTTGTTTCATGTCTTTCATGTGGGAATGAATACGATGACATGGGAGAAAAGGCTAACAGATTTCATTAAATATTATCAGGTGTACTCTGGGGACAGCACTGAGTGTAGCACTGAAAATGATAGAAATTGTAGATTAGTGGTCAACAAACAATATAATATAGTATATAGTATATGGATGCACAAACTCAGAAGAAATATACAAAAATGGTTCCTTTAGCCTGTCAGTGAGGCAGTAACTTATTAGTATCTTGAGATACTTTTTATGGGTGGATAAGGTACAAAGGTGGCCCATTTGACTTATTGTCCCTAAAAGGTACAATAGCATTTTTATCCATACCATATTGTTAATTGTTCAATTTTAGAGATTACTGAAAACACTCCATTTAAATCAACCTTGTTAAACTAGCTACTAGTGGCAGAATGATAAGTTGAACAGAAAATTTTTGAGATTGCTGGCTTGTATTACTGTTCAAAATTTGGGGTCGGTTAGATTTTTTAACGTTTTTGAAACAGCTCTCTTATGCTCAACAAGGATGTATTTATTTGATCAAAAATTCCAAGTCCTGTCATGAAACTCTAGATGGCGCAAGCTGATTGGTTCACCCTTAATAGGAACACCTACATGGAGGGCAAAACGAGGCTTTGCTCCACTGACTGCCAGTTATTTTTATGTGGTCTGCATGAAGTAGTAATGTAGTAAAACGATCATGTTAAAAGGCGAAATTCAGTATACACCTTTTTGATGATGCATACTTTATACAGACAAGCAGATGAATCCAGAGTACAAACACAACACCCAGAGTTTCACATTTAATGGTTTCCCACAGAAAACCATTGCAAAGAAAACATGGAACCATTTAGCGCATTGCGTTCATATTCCGGCCTCATCTGCTTACCTGTATCAAGTATACAACATCAATAAGACGTGTACTGAATTTGATCTTTAAATATCACGGTTTTAAATGCATTAAGGCACTTTTAGGGTTTTTCAGTGTGATTGAAATACTGCAGAGACTGCTTAATATGGATTGCAAATGGCCAAAACGTGCATTTTGTTCACATATCATTGTTTTATTCCTTTGAGAGTGATCTAAATATTTTTGGCTTAGAAGCAGACGGAAAATTGACAGGCTTGTGCTGCAGTTCTATGGATGTTTTGCCCTCCAGGTCTTCGAGCTGATCACGTGATTGAAAGCTATGAATGAACTTGCTGCTTTATTTTAAATGGCTAGTTAGCATCCACTAGAGCAGTTTGCAACAAGCTTTCAGAGTTCCTCTGGAACCCTTCACCTTCCCCAGCTCCACCTGTATAGATCTACTACTGGTTATTGTATATGCTATTTGTGCAGCTGCAGTATATCTTAAATACTCACAGCACCGTATCGGCGTATATACTGGTAGTAGCAAGTTTATGTACAACTCAGAAGATCTATTCCACCAAGACCAAATACATGAACATTGTCATATCCATTACCATGCTAAAATCTTCAGAAAGTTGTCATGATAGAAATACCGTAAAAATGGTAATATTGTGGAATATTATTTTATTTCAAAATAACTGTTATATTTCAATATTTAATTTATTCCTGTGATGGCAAAGCTCAATTTTCAGCAGCCATTAATCTAGTCTTCAATATCACATGATCCTTCAAAATTGTAATATGCTGATTTGCTGCTCAAGAAACATTTCTTCTTATTATTAATGCTGAAAACAGTGGTTTAATATTGCTAATACTGCTTATTATTTTGTGTAAAAAACATTAAAATTTAAACAAACAAACAAACAAACAAAAAAACTTACTGACCCCATTTTTTTAATGCCATTTCTGGGTACAGATATAAGCCATGTGTTTATAAGCGGTGTAAGCGCTTATTTTAAGCGGTATTTTTGTCTATCAGTGGTACTAAAAAGGCACATACAAATACGAGCGGTGGTACAAATATTTACTATGAAAAATGTACTGCTGAATCACTGCAAAATAAAATGCACAGGTCATCTTGTATAAAACAAAAACACATGTACACCTACGCTGACACACACACACACACACACACACACACGATCTAGCCATTCTCTTGTGAAGCAATCGCCTCTCTGCAAAATAACAAAGCTCAGCAAAACGTCCAGCCACAGAGGAGCTCATGCAATTAAATTCTGTGGATGCAAATCAACTGTGGGAGGAAGATTCCATCTAAATATAATTATCAAAGGAAATAAAAATATCTTCACTTAAAAGAGGCTGAAACAGCAAGTTCAGATGAAGAACGAAGAAATCCTAAACCACACAGTTTTTAAACCCATTAAGTCAGTAAACCTAAAAAACACCAGCAAAATTGCATAACAGTGCAGTGGGCCATTTTCCTTAAGTTTTTTTTTTGAAAAATCAGATCCAGAAGTGTATGAAAATAGATCACATACGTCATAAAAATTCACAATAAAAGTATAAAAAATATATTTAAATTGGTACAGCTTTGCACAAATATGTATATCTTTCAGCTGTGTGATTGGAGAAAAAGAGTGACAAATGATTGGAAAAACGATATAAATTTACATCACCTATTCTCACAGTCCATGGAAGGACCTGACATGTCCATTTATAGGCCACATTGAGCCATCAACCATGTCCGTTTATACATGCACTATGTTTGATGTACTGAAGAACAGATGTTTTAATTGGAACACAAATTGAGAGAGAAAAAAGGGAAAGGCTCATTAAAGGAAAAAGTGACATGCATTTCAAAGAGCAGGGAAGTGCTGAAGATAAAGAAACGGCCTGAAATAGAACAGTACTTCTTGTTCTCGGCTCACGGTTGATTAGGGCTGATGCTGGATTATAGTCCAGCAATAAATCATCACCTCTGTCCCTTGGCCAGATAGGAGTTCTTTTCCAACACTCTGCCCAGATGTTCATTCAAATAATCTGTAAAGCCTCAGGAAACAGAGCGATTGAAAAATGTGATGAAAAAGACAACATTGAAAAAAAGAAAATAGTTCTTCTAGCATGATGCAGAAATTAGTTTGTGAAAATGAAAAGAAATGGGGGAGGGCCTTAATCCAAATGAGCGATTGAATGAAAGATAAACACTGCAAGCTCCTAAAAAAAAAATTAAAAAAGTATGCGCTATGGGGCATGACATGCTATCTTGAAACAAAAAGAAAAGAAACATGCAGCTCACTGTCACACTGTTGCCGACCCCATCCAACAGCCTTCAAATAAACCAAAACACTGCAGTTTTATTTCTGCAGTCAGTATCAGAATTGCACGCCTATAGGAAACTATTCTAAAAGGTCATCTTACAAAAAAATAAGGACTGCATGATTAATCAAAATTAAAACCGAAATTACTACGTGGCTTAGTGTGATTATCACATTGCAAAGGCTGTGATTTAATCAAGTAATTATGTGCTGCATTTCAGAGGGAAGCACAACACTGTTCTGTTAAACGGAAAGGCTTGCACCAACTGTTTCCCCAAATTTGTAATGAGAAGCATATATAAATCTGCTGTTGCCAACCAAAGAGACGGTTTTCTGGCAAAATAACCCTGCTTGATGGATGAACGTTTGAAAATGTAGAAATTAAGATGTATTATAGTAATACAATGCATTGTAAATTGTTATGGTATTTTAAATTGTTATAAATTATAAACCTTATAAATTGTTAATATGGAGACAGAATCTTTTGGATGAATGATCCATTTAAGAGAGTTAAGATGGCATGTGCTCTTAAAAAGGTCTGTGGACTGGAAAGAGGGGGAAAACAGATGAGAATGAGAAAGAAAGGGATAGAGAAAGAAGCAGATGGAAGCATCTGGCAGTGTAAGCCTGAGGGCTAGAGGAGAGGAGTCAGGGAGGATGGGTCACGAGTTGAGAGGGGTCAGGGCGACACGTGGCCACCACACTGACAGCTGTCAGCAGGACACGGCATGACAAAGGGATTCCTAACCAGGCCGTCAGCAAGTCTCAATATAATGTGTGAAAATTGCACATATACTCACACATAGGGTCCTGTTATTCACACCTCTCAGAATAAGAAAATGGATATTCTGTTGCTGAGCAATAGTACAGCTGGGAGCATGCCCATGTTTTTTTGGCAGGTTTGCTTGTTTTCACTGTAAATAGGATACACATGCTATTTTTACTTCACCAGTTTATACCAGTATACAATTGGAATGCATAGTATACACTAATATCAGCTAATATTAGAAGACTGGTCTCGTCTCTGCGATGCACATGCGTAGTCTGTGTAATCCAGCTAGGTCAATACAGTTAGGGTATGTCGAAAAACTCCCGTCTCGTTTTCTTCTACAGCATCAAAATTGTCCTACATCTCTTTTTTACCTTTTTTTGTAAAGGACGTTTGATTATCTTTGCATGTTCACTTTGTAAACAATGGGTCTGTACTTCTGCAGTGATGTAGGGCGATTGTGAAGTTAGGGAAGAAAACGAGCTGGGAGTTTTTTTGACACACCCTAACTGTATTGACCGCATTGAACTGGAAAAAAAAAAAAAAAAAAAACAGAGCTCACGCAGACTTAGACAAGATGAGCGTTTGAGGTTAAAAAGTATAGAAATTGTCAGTTTGTTTCAAAAATGACCGAATGTTTTGTAGATAAGACCCTTCTTCTTTGGCTGGGATCGTTTAGAGCCATTTGAAGCTGCATTTAAACTCCATTTTGGAAGTTCAAACTTGGGGGCACCATAGAAGTCCGTTACATGGAGATAATTCCTGAAATGTTTTCCTCAAGAAACATAATTTCTTATCGATTGAAGAAAGAAAGACATAAACATCTTGGATGACAAGGGGGTAATTAAATTATCTGTAAATTTTTGTTCTGGAAGTGGGACTTCTCCTTTAAAGGATAAATAGGACCTAAATAGGTCCTATTTAATTTATTTAGGTCTTTTAATTTATACTGAAGGATTACTCCACCCCAAAATGAAAATGTTGTTATTAATCACTTACCCCCATGTCGTTCCAAATCCATAAAAGCTTTGTTCATCTTCGGAAACACAAATTAGGTTATTTTTGATGCATTCTGACAGCTCTCTGACCCTCCCATAGACAGCAATGTAATTAACACATTCAGGGGTTCAACCGTAATTTTCCGAAGCTACGAGAATACTTTTTGTACACAAAGAAAACAAAAATAACAACTTTATTAAACAATTCGTCTCCTCCGCGTCACCTTAGCGCCATTTTGGAGAGTACCCACTGAACACAAACAGCGTATGCTGTTCTGTGTCAGTCGCACTGTGTCAGTCGTTCTGTGTCAGTTCCGAAGGCAAACAAAGCCTTTACAGGTTTGGAACGACATGGGGGTAAGTGATTAATGACAAAATTTTCTTTTTGGGGTGGAGTAACCCTTTAATTTTAATCTAAAAAACTGATGTTGGTTTCATGTCAAACATCCAATAACTATTGCCTAATAGCCTAATAAACATTCTGTATATGTAAAAATTTGCTTTAAAACAATCAGACATGACTAAGTCTCATCACCTTCCCAGACAGTTTCCCTCAGACTATCTTAAAAACCCAAAATCAATAATTTAAGCTCAACCTCCAGAGCAAAAGTGTTCATTGCTAGAAGTGAAAAGCCGCTGACTTATTCATGACAGGAAACCCCCTCCCTTACCGCAAAGAAAGGAAAAAGACAAGGAAGGGGAGATGGGGGAGGGGTGATGAAACATTGAAGAAAAAAAGGAAAATCAATAGCAGGATTTGAGAAAGAGGTGAACCACTCCAGACATCTGCTTCCCTGAGCCAAACTGTCCCAGCAGCCTGCTGAGAGAGCTTTTCACAGGAGGACGGAACACAGACACAGCTCATGACAAATTTAGATTAATGTACACACAAGCAATACATACTTAAGTAGCATTAATCTCAGTCCATGTGTAATTTCAGCTGATTTTGAGCACAAAGCAACACACGAATGCACATGCATTCACACACTTGTGCTCGTCTCTACCCTCACTTCAAAACAAGTTAAAGCTTGCCCTCTACTCCACTCCCAACAGAGCATCATTAGGACAGCCAGCAGCATCCCTGCCGTTACCATGGTGATGCTGGTCCACGGGCGTCTCTCTGCCAGAGGGGTGTGTTCATGCTCCAGTCTATATTGACAGCAATAAGATGTTTCACAGCGGTCCACACACACAATGTAGTATGCAGTGTGTTTGCCAGATAACACAAGCTATTTCAACAAACCAGAATCAACTGTGTTTTAAACCCATTATGTGTGTAGAACTGTGATAGCTGGTGGGGAAAAAAAATTCTAGTTTTCGTCTGAAACAATATATAATATAATATAATATAATATAATATAATATAATATAATATAATATAATAATGTGTATAATAATTATGTGCCAACTCTTAAACCGCTGATATATACACATGTTATTATTGACCATAACTTAAATTATTTATTGTTTTTTTAAATAATAAATTGTTGCAGTTTTATGGCATTATTGCTAAATAACATGTTTTTTTTCATAATGTTTTACTGGTTAAATCAGTGTAATGCATGCCTTTGAGCAGCTTTTTTGCTTTAAGGTATTGTAAACACATACAATATTTTATTATATGTTTGCCTGTAATATCAAATAAAAGGAAATGGAAATAATGTTTAGTTTAATTAAAAATTGAGCTCAGACAATTAAATATGTTAAATACCATTTAGACACCAAACTAGCACACCTGTTTTAGCATGAATAGTGTAAACAATAAATAAATAAATGTCACCGCCACAAATGATTAACTTTCTTGAAGAGACAGTTCAACCAAAAATAAAAATTCTGTCTGAAACAATATAATATAATATAATATAATATACTTTAGATGTGGCACATAACAATGGCGATAACTATATGTATATATATTATTACATTAATATTTATATATATTATATACATTTTTGTTACATTGTTGCATTTTTATGGCACTTTATTGCTATATAAAGTGTTTTTTTTTTATGTTTTACTTGTAAAATATGTGTAATGCATGTTATTTGTAAAATATTACATTAGTATAATCTAAACATACAATATTATATTATATGTCTGGCTGTAATATCAAATAATTAATACATAAAGAATACATAAATTGAGCTCTAACAATTAAACATTTTAAATGCCACCAAACTAGCACACTTTTTTAATGTAAATAAATAAATAATATACTTCAAATAAATACCAACCCCACAGATGATTAACTTTCTTAAAGGGATAGTTTGCTCAAAAATTTAAATTCTGTCATCATTTACCCACTTTAAAATTGTTTCTTTCTTCAGTTTCTTTCTTTTGATAATCACAAAACTAGATATTATGAAAAATTTGGGTATTCAAACAGTTGATGGACCCCACTGACTTCCGCAGTATGAAAAAAAAAATCTTGTGAATGTCAATGGGGACCATCAAATGTTTAGTTACCCATATTCTTCAAAATATCATTTTTTTTGTGATCAGTAAAAGAAATAAATTCATACAGGTTTGGAACAACTTAAGAAAACAATGACAAAATGTTCATTTTTGGGTGAACTATTCCATTAAAAAAGGCATCAAGTTGCTAATGAAATTAAATATACACTGTTATGCCCTTATTTAAACATGAGAGAGACAAAACGATACCAGACTAGACAAAACAGTGTCAGTGCAAAAGCATGTGATTTGAAAACATCTCTTGTGTTTTGGAATGGAGTGGAATGTTCCCATAAATGTGGTCAAATTGTAGATTGAGCAATTGTTCTTGTGGCCGGAACAAGTAGGTCATTTTTATTCAAGCACAACATTTGTATGCATGTGCATGTCAATGTCTATTTGTCAGTTTGAGTGCAAGCTGCTGTCTTGAGTTCTCTTGTCGCAACTCAGACCAGTCAAGCACAATCCAATCAGATCCGATCGACGGCAGGCCATTTGCAGTTGTAAAATACATCAACAGTCTTTCAGAGTGCATTGTGTACGGTATGTGTTTTTGACTTTAAAACAGAAAAGAAATGGCTAGATGAATCATCACTTTATTATTCTAGAAGGCCTCTAAGTTGAAGTGCAAATACAGAGGTGACATTACCCGTACACAGAATATCAGGATATACAGGGATATCGCACTGTTGTCATGGCAACCAAAAATTCCCATAAAATGCATAGGGGAATACTGTTCTGTGCAGCACCTAAAATGGCTGAACTGCCATAATTTGCTGCTAGGCATTGCTCTCACAACTGTGAATATTTTGGAGATTTATCTGCTAATGTTCTGGAAATACCCAGCAGCTGTGTAACGCTCAGAAATTATGACTGTGACAAAAAAAGAAAGCCGCAGTAATAACAATAGCATTTTGTGCCGATAATGATCATTGCAGATCTTGATGCACCGTGGTTTCCTGACAAACCAAGCGAAAGTGTTTTAAAAACTGGATTATATTGGTCACACATATGGAAAATACATTCGGCAAAAACCCTCATGCTGACTATGACAAATATTCCTCCAGGAAAGATGATCACAAAACCTGGTTCACTTTCTGCACATCATTACATAAGGTTCCTTGTTGCAAAGGAAATAAGTGACTGGAAAAATGTGCTGAGGGCTGCAGGTTTGTTGGCCCTGTTTTGGACATACTGGGCAGGAGCTTAGTCACACTGCATCTCTCAGCATCTCTGTGATGAGTGTTTAATGAAGGCCTTTAGTCTGCAAGTCAAACAATCATAAACATTTCAAATTGTGACAGTATGTAAATCAACTCAGTAGGGGTGTAAGAATGATTTAAATTCTTTGTTTGTTTGTTTAAAACATTACAATCGATATGAAAGCTATTTCCATATCAAAAATGGGGATTAGTAAATCTTTAATCACTGCAATGGAATGTGAGCATTGATGACCAGCCCCGGCTTCATGTTATTGATTAAATGTACCATTGTATTTTCAAGGTGCTTTCATGTAATGCCATGGTTCTTTTTTAGTCCTTTTAGGGGTTTTAAAACATACAGCCTTCTCTGGAAAATTACTAGTGAAATAAAGGACTGATTTATTGGTATTTTGAATAATACCAATAAATCAACTCCAGCAATTTGCCAGAAGCTGTAACATTACTGGTGAATTGCCAGTAAGAGAACAAATCATACGATTACTAGTATGATCTTGTACAAGGTCAGGATGTGCTGAGGTAAGAAATCTGCTTTAGGCCAATAACAAATATTCTGATGGAGGATGATTGGAAAATTGCGTGACCAGATATGGTGTATTTACTTGAAAGTAAATATTTTATGATAAATTATGATGTATTTAGGGATGTAATGATTTATCTCACGATACGGTATTACTTGATATACGATACGATTGAATTCATTATACTGATTTCAAAATATGATCGTTTTTTTTAACAAAATGAGATTTAAGACAAACTGAAATGAAAAGGTGCCTTTTATTATTTCTCAGACAAAATGTTACACATGTAAAACTGAAATATGTCAAATAACAAAACAAAACTGAAATTTTAAAACAAATCCCAAATCAAATAAATACATAATACAAATAAAATAAATATTTTAATATAAATAAAGTAAGGCTTTGCCTGTGCTCTTTCCATTTAAAATTAGAGGCCACCACTGCATTTTAACACGATCCCTAGAGTTAAACAGTTGAGTTTTACCGTTTTCTAATCCATTCAGCCAATCTCAGGGTCTGGTAGCACTTTTAGCATAGCTTAGCATAGATCTTTGAATCAGATTAGACCATCTCGCACACAAATTACCAAAGAGTTTTCGATATTTTTCCTATTTTTCCTTAAAACTTGTCAAGGAACTTTGCTGCCATACCATGGGTGCAGCAGGCTCAATGATATTACACAGCATCTGAAAATAGTCTCCCTGTGCAAGCAGATGGTCACGTTGGTTATGTTGACGGAAGTTAGCCTATTTTCAGGTGCTGCGTAATATCATTGTGCCTACTGCACTCATGGTATGGCAGCAAAGTTCCTTGATTATTACGCCGGAATGAGAGTATAGTTACTAGCCATATCAGTCTAGAAAATCGCAACTTTTCATTTTCTGTCAGTCTTAGTACACAATGTAACTACAGAAGAGTCAGGTTTTAAATAGGAAAAATATCGAAACTCTTTGGTCATTTTTGAGCGAGATGCTAAAAGTCTAATCAGATTCAATGATCTATGCTAAGCTACGCTAAAAGTGCTACTGCCAGACCTGGTGATCGGCTGAATGGATTCAAGAATGGTAAAACTCAACTGTTTAACTCTAGAGGAATTGGAAAATGAATTGTTCCTTTAAGAGCTGGGGGGTGAAAACTTTTTGAATGTGAAGATCAGGGTAAATATAACTTATTTTGTCTTCTGGGAAACGTGTAACTATCTTCTGTAGCCTCTGAAGGGCAGTACTAAATGATAAAAATATGATATTTTAGCAAAATAAGAAAAATTTACAGATCTCCATTCTGTTCAAAAGTTTTCACCCCCTGGCTCTTAATGCATGGTTATTCCTTCTGGAGCATCAGTGAGTGTTCAAACCTTCTGTAATAGCTGCATATGAGTCCCTCAGTTGTCCTCAGTGTCAAAAGAAGGCTCTCAAAATCATACAGTCATTGTTGGAAAAGGTTCAAATACACAAAAATGCTGGAAAACCAAATAATTTGTGGGACCTGAAGGATTTTTCTGAAGAACAGCGGGCTGTTCAGGACAAACAAGGGACTCATGAACAACTACCACTAAACAAAAAAACACAGCTGTGGATCATTCAGGTAACAACAAAGTATTAGGAACCAAGGGGATGTAAACTTCTGAACCGGGTCATTTTTATAAATTTAGCTATTATTTTCTCTTTTTATGTGAAATATCTTATTCAGGTCAGTACTAAATAAACAGTGACATGCATTCTGTATGATCCCTCTTATTTTGATGAAATACTTAACATTTCTAAAGATTCTGAAAGGGGGATGTAAACTTTAGATCTCAACTGTATCTGCACAAAACAAAAGCAGCAGACTGGCTGCATAAGAACGCAAATTCACTTTCTGACAGCAGGTGGTGCTTATGGAACAGCAGCAATACAGCATTTTTGTTTAACGCATCAACCGACTTGAATCATCACATATTTTTATTGTTTTTTTGTTTTTTTTTTTAACCTGCCTCAGGGTGCATCATTACAGTCCGCTGTGTTTCAATCTGAGATTTGGATCTGGGCTCTGTTTGATTTTTAGGATCCAGTGGCTCCCAGGTAATTTGTTTAATCCAGAGCCTTCTAAAGGAGAATACAGTAAAATGTAGCGCAAACACCAATATTTCACCAAGATGAAACTGCAAAAGAATCTATACTACCCAAGAGATACGCCTCTTCATTCAATCAATGGTTTGCATGAGGATGAATAAACCTCCTCAACCTCCTCAAATTGCAAATGCATGACGTTTCCCAGAAGAATGATGAATGAAGACTTATCCATATGGTGTCCTCGAGAAAAGGTGATTATGACAACTCAGATAAATTCAGTCAAAGTCTCACCTCCATAGGCAGTGTGGTCAGCCAAGACAAAGTTTTCTCAGGATATCCAAATATCTACAGGGAAAACTCTTGAGCTCTTCCTGGATTAAAATACCTCACATGTTATGCTCCTGTTTCAGAAAATAAACTAGAATTGATGAGGCATTAGAGACTGTCTATGAGGCATATGAATCATATGCACATCTCTGGAAAATCTATGGTCTGTAATCAGAAGCAGCCTGTTCGGTGCGGTGAAGAAGGAATTCGAGCTACATGACTTTAGATGGTACATTCCCAAACTATTTCAGAAGCCGATCAACCGCGCTACCAGGCCTGAAAAGAAGCAGTGGATGTAACTGGCACAAAGTTGTCTGTGACAGCCAGATGCGAATGGGTGGGGGTGGATGCGGGGGGATATCTGAGTTATGTTGCCCTTTGACTCGCAGCTAGAACGTGGTGACATCATTTCCTTGGCTTGGTTAGTCATTGCGCTGTAAGACTAGAAGAGAGAGACTAAGCAAGGGTGGTGAATACCCGAAAGTATTTCTTCTGTCTGGGAATGTGTTGTGAACATGTAGCGGTGTATTAGTATTGGGAGGAGGTCAAGAAGCTGGGAAAATACCCTTATATAGTCATGGGTACAGCAAAGCACTGGAATCCATGAGGAAATGACTGTGCTTCTAGAGAAAATGCTATTGGTATCAATAAATCAGGCCGCCTCAGAGGAAATACAAGCCACCTGCAGAGCTATCTGCTTTCATTACCACTTCAGTGCAACAGTGAGGAACAATTATTTGTAATTGCAGTGATTACATGGGTTCCACAAAGTTTTCCATTTTTGAGTTTCAGAGTGATAGGTTAGAAGGTAGAGAGACACAGGGACGCCCAAGCATGCCCAGATGGGGAAGGGGAATGAAGATTTTCCATAACAGAACACGGATGAAAAACACTCATCCACTCCAGGGGCTTCCAGTAACTGTAGAGCAATAATGGGTGGAGCGACATCTGTCACACCAATGATACGGCACACTGACAGTCATCCAAATAAACTACTGCTTTTGAAAGAAGTCTGTTATTCTCACTAAGGCTGCATTTAATTGATACAGTAAAATACAGTAAAAGAGGCAAAACTCATCACTAAGACAGAGACATGTAGAAACAGGTAAAACCTTTTCCACACTTTTTTCACATATAATGTACATCTAACCTATGTTAATGTACATGATTCATCAGTGCAAAAACACTGATGAAAAAAACCTGTTCTGAAATGACTTTTCTTCTGACTGAATATCCTGAAATACCTCACAATAAAAAAAGTAAAATGTGAAAAATGTCAACTCAAACATATCCACACCAGCTCACACATCACACATAAATAACAGCATACAGAGATGCATTACTGCAGAAAACGGGGTCACAGGGTCCTCATGGAGAACGGGTCACATCCCATCCAGCATCAACGCTGCTCTGACTCAAACTCTGAAAACCATAAATACCCTCGCCAGCACTTACTGCTTACTCAAACTCTCTAGATTCAGAAATACTACACACATTGTGCACACACAAACAGTGTATATTAGTCTTTTTAACAGCCTGAGGTTTTTCATGCCTGCGCACACACACAGTTACATCTGTTTCATTCAGCTAAGGGATGAGTGATAACTAAAATAACTTCATTCTACAAGAGTTTCTATAATTAGGGAACCCACGCCTCTTCAAAGGGCCTATTAATGTAGAACCGGCAGGAAAATTGCATTGATTTGAAATAGAAGAAATAAATGCTTGAAATCATTCATGTCAAGGACCTTATGTGGAGTTATCCAAAGAGAAAGATGAATATCTATTCTTGGATTCAGTGTAGATCAGTCCAGTAAAAAAAAATAAAAAATAAAAACAGGATGTACCATAACCACAGAAGATTTAAACAAGAAAAAGCACTTTAATCTGGTTTAAACTAATCAAGAGATTTGAGAAAGATGTCTGTCGTTTAATGCCAAGTCTAATTGTCGGTCCAGGATAATTTAGGCGTAACTTCTGCCACATCCAATCACAGCTGACAAACTCACATTGTCATTTAAATGAGGCTATTCATCTGCACAAAAGAGTAACACCACAATTAATTTAAACAAGTTGTGCTACTGCCACATGGAAGGGAAAAAAAAACAAAGAAAGCGACTGAAGTGCAAGTTAATTCCATGCTTGTGGGTACAGCTGCCTGTTTGTCCGCAGTCACATTGATAATGCTGAAGTTAATGTCATTTCACCCAAAAAATTATTTCTTCTTTCAAAAGAGTCTCGTCTCTGAGGTTATAGAAACCTTGTGAAATAGAAATGCACTTAATATTTATTATTGTACTCACACTTTAAAAGAATATACTTAAATGTGAACTGAAGGTAATGTTTTATGACACTTAATTGAATGTAATTTAAATGTATTTAAAATTTAAATTTATATTAAATACAATAAGTACAACTTAAAAGTGCTACTCGATCAACTTAAATAAGAATAATGTACATCTTTATATGTCATTTTGTAATTCCTTACTGTCTTCGAAGTTAAAGTGCACTGCAAGCATTTATTGCAGAATATGCTTTAATGTCATAACTATTGCAACCTGCATATGTCAGTATATTTGTAATTACACATTTGTAACAATGAAGTTGCAGTTCAGTATTTAAAACATATCAACTTTAACTGTATCAAATAACAGGAAAAAAAATCATATACTTTACATGTGCCTCACTATGTTAGTCATCACAACAAAAGTGTACTTTCAAGCATGAAAAAGATTATTAAAACATGTACTATGTGTGATAATGTATGAAACAAAAATTATTTGAAATGGATTTGACATTATTACAAAGTCCACTTTTTAAAAGTGTACGCCAGTCAGTGTGTTCAACATGGACATTTTTTTTTTTTAAATATACTTGTACGATTCAAACTACTATAGGTACTCATCGAACACAATTAAATGCATATTATTTTTACAAAGACAATGTGAAGAGTGTGAAAAACAATAATTTGGTTAATCTAATCTGTGGGATTAAAGGTGTTAAAATTGATAGGATCTTAAATTCATTAACACAGCTTTCTTTAACATCTCTTATAGAGCTAGGTCACCATTCCTATTGCAGTCCTTCTTTTCCACCATGTCAGGTGACTTTCAACTCTCTTTACATAAACCTAAACCTACACTAATCGACCTAACAAAAATGGATGTACAGAAGATTTTGTGAGGATTGGAAATGCTAACTTTAGCAATTTCTATGAGAGTTTTAAGTTGCAGGTAAAAACAACTTGATTTTCTACAGCTTTTGCTGTGCTAATAAATGTTTATGTATTTACAATGTGGCTTTGACAAGATTTACATGTTTGGCTGACAACCTTTCAAAAAAAAATAATAAATAAAAATCAGTTTGGATAAGTCACAGAAAAAATGTTATAAACAAACTAAACCTAGTCACCAATTTTCATTCAAAGACAGTAAAAGGAGAGGGAGATTGACCATTCATTAAAATAGCTGCACAGGGATGTTGCCAAGATGGCCACAGAGAAGACCAGCTAGCTCATTCAGCCAGCTCATTTAAGTTCAGGTCAAGAACAGAAGAGGGGCGAGTCCAAGTCAAGATTGAGCCTACATGCTCCCAAGTCCAAGACAATAACAATATGGTCTTGAAATTAAAAGTTTGTCTGGTCTAGGCCTTTTGATTGCTACTTTTCATATCATGGCAATCCTAAATTCCACAACAGGTCAATCTGGTGTCTCACAACACAATTTCAGATGCTTGCTCAATATCCTTTATGTATCCTAAGTTTACTGTGGCAGTAATTTCCATTTCACCTCGTCACCTATAAGTATTTACTGTGTTGTGTTCCTCTAGGTGTTTATTCCCTCGGCTTCCTGTTGCTCTGGAGTCAGCATGATTGTGCTCCTTTTCAGTGTCAGAAACTACAACTGACTGCTGAAATGTGCAGGATATGGCCCAGCCTTACCAATAGCAGATGGTCAGCTGTAAACAAGGTTTGGGGGACAGAATCGGCAAACAAAACCAAGCTGAGAGGCTTGTCTTTAGGCTGTTGCCAAAAAGACCGTCACTGAACTAATCTGAGGTCTCTCATTTGCTCTCAGCTGGAAAAAGCCAGCTACACTTTACAATGGCTGGGCAAGGTTTCATATGAAATTATTGTTCAATTCCCTTCAGATAATCAGGTTTCAAGACAAGGAAACATGTCATTTCACACAAGGCCGCAAAATGTAATGTCCTGTTTCCAGGAACTCATAGTCCATTTTATCCCATTACATGAAGTGACACTATGTCTTTGCCGCAGTGATGTAAGAGCTTGATTATTTTACGAGTTTTAATATCTAGGACGTGTACCCAACTGTGTTTTTAAGCTTAACAGCATTGCTGTTCTGCCACCGCTTGTGGAAGAGAATGTTTGAGCATTCGTTTACTTATTACAGAAATAATATACTTTACAGGAATATAATTAAAGAGTTAGTTCACCCAAAAATGAAAATTCTGTCATTAATTAGTCACCCTCATGTCGTTCCAAACCCATAAGACCTTCATTCATCTTCAGAAATTCAAGAGCTTTCAGACTCTGAATAGACAGCAATGCAACAGCTACGTTAAAGACCCAAAAAGGTAGTAAGGACATCGATAAAATAGGCCATGTGGAATCAGTGGTTCAACCCTAATTTTATGAAGCTATGAGAATACTTTTTGTGCTCAAAGAAAACAAAAATAATGACTTCTATTCAACAATTTCTTCTCTTCCATGTTAGTCTTTGACACATATAACATAACCATGTGTCGTAGTACTCTAACTGAATGTGCATTGAAGACTGACTTGGAAAAGAAAAACTTGAATAAAAGTTATTTTTGTTTTCTTTGCGCATAAAAAGTATTCTTGTAGCTTCATAGAATTAAGGTTAAACCACTGATGTCACATGGACTATTTTATCAATGTCCTTACTACCTTTCTGGGCCTTGAACATAGTAGTTGCGTTGCTGTCTATGCATGATCAGAAAGCTTGCGGATTTCATCAAAACTATTTTGATTTCGGTTCCGAAAATGACATAAACAGTACTTAAGTACATCTTTAGATGACATTTTGCAATATTATCTTTGAAATATGGCTGGAATTTATGCCAAATGAACAGACAAGCATTTATGGTAAGCTAAAATTTAAGATAATTTCTATTAAAACTTGTATGTCATACATTTAAATATATTCATAATTGCATAATTTGTAATGCTTAAGTTAAAATTTAGTACATTTAAAATTGATTTACTTTAAATTCAATATTAAACAACCCAGTACAGTTACAGTGCCTTGCAAAAGCATTCGTACCCATTCATTTTTTCACATTTTGTTTTGTTGCTGCCTCATATTATACTATTATAAATTGCTTCTTTTTTTTCTTTTTCAAATAAATCTACACTCCATACACCAGACTTAATAAATTTACTAAAAAAAAAAAAAAAAAAACTAAGTACATTGCATAAGTATTCATACCCTCAACTCAGTACTCAGCTGAAGCACTTTTACAGCCTCAAGTCTTTTTTAGGTATGATGCGACAAGCTTTGCACATCTGCATTTGGCAGTTATCTGCCATGTTTCTCCTCACCTCTTCACCTCTCAAGCTCTGTCAGGCTGGATGGCGTCAGATGCACATTTTCAGATTTCCCCAAAAATGTTTGAACGGGTTTAAGTCCAAGCTGTGTTGTCCATAAGCCACTTTAACTGTGTAATTAGGGTCACTGTCCTGTTAGACCAGGGGTCTCCAACCTTTTTTACTCCACAGACCGGTTATGGTTACTCGCCTTCGAGGTTTAAAACCATTATTGCGATGTAACCCCCAAGCGTAGCTATGTATCTTCAACGCAGGAAGACGTGAAAGAGGAATCAACTTGGTATGCCGCGCTGTCTAAAACACATCTCTATGCTTGTGCGCACTTCGGGTGTGTGCAAGAACAGCGCGTAACTAACGAATTGAGTTCCGTTTCATTTCTTCTTCTTGTGGTTTTAAATAGCTTGAATGTGTAAATTGCCATATTAATCTGTGAATCACATGCCGAACGGTGGGGTCCGGTTCTGGTCCGTACGTAACACGGATCAACTGCAATCTGTTTAAGCCCTAACAGGCTATATGACAGATCAGAGCAATCTTTTGTTTAGTAATTTAACATGAAGTCAAATTGCTACTCCATATCAATCTCATACAACGAAAGTACAGAATAATTAAAACAATCAATTACCCACAATAAATAACAGGGAGCATCATATCTATACAAATTTTCCCCAGAACAATCTCGCGAACCGGTAGAAATTCTTCCACGGCCTGGTAGTGGGTCGCGACCCGGTGGTTGGGGACCTCTGTGTTAGACTGTGAACCTCCTGTCCACTCTGAGGTTCTGAATGTTCTGGACTGGGTTTTCATTAAGGCTATCTCTATATTTTGCCATGTTGAGCTTTCCTTCTACTCTGACGAGTTCCCTGCCGCTGAAAAACAGTGCCACAGCATGAGGCTGCTACCACCACATTTTACTTTTTTAGGGAAAAAAAAATAATTTAAAGCAGTTTAACATAAGGCAGCAACATAAAATGTGAAAAAATGAAGGGGTATGAATACTTTCGCAAGGCACTGTAAGTATCATCTCTTGAAAATATTATTCATTAAAATAGCATGCAGTGTTATACATATTGAAAACTGCACACTGTTCCTGTACCAATCCCCAACAGCAAAACACATTCAATATTAATTCTCTATTTAAGGCTTAGTTAGTTGTCCCTAATAAGCAGGAATGTGCCTTGGAAAGTTAACTCTAATAATTCCCAATTCTCTAATTTCCCACATTTGGTCCAATTTAGCCGCCCTGGTCTCTGTCATGTGGTCATGATGTCACTGCACAAGCAGGCGGTTCAGTTTTGTGGTTACTGAGGTCATAGTCACATTCTGTGTCACCCATTTTATGCCTGGTGATTATGTGCTTCGATACTAATGCTAACAGCAGATTAGTATTCTTTTTTTTTTTCATTTGAGTCACAAGAGACAAGGATGAATCTTGCTAATGGTTATTTCTGATTAGGACACTTGAATCTTTTCAGACAGCCATTAAAAATCCCGGCTGGTCTTTGGGGAGACAGTTAGCTCCTTGAGCTGAAGTGCTTGGTCTGTATAATATGAGCGTTATTTATCTCAAGCAGAAGAATACGAGAGCTGTCTTGCAAGGTCAGTACCCTACAAGCACAAAACAATCAGGCCAGTCACGTTGACCATTTGCTTTTCCTTCAGGCAATAGTTTGTCGGTCTCTCTAGGCTAGCTATCAATAGACAATTGATATCTAAATGAGAGATTTAAGGTCGGTTTACAGCAAGAACTATAACTATAATGACAGCATACACATCAACGCACAAAATTCTGTTTATTGTAAGCACATGCTGCAGTTATGCATCTGCCACTTTTAAAGCTCAAGATCTTTAAAGTTAGTGGATTCTGATTGACTGTTTTCATCATTCATCACGTTTTTACATTGTGTTTTTTGGAGCATCATCTCATCTAATAACTTGCTTTGTAGGGATTATTTTTCTAAAAATCTCTTTTTGTGTTCCACAGAAGAAAGCAAGTCATACACATATGGGATGGCATGAGGGTGAGTAAATGATGAGAGATATTTTTTTTTTTTTAAGAGTAACTGAACTAAATATTGATGTTAATTTTGGGCAGTATCCTCAAAGCCGATAACATTCACAGCAGGGTCCACTTAGTTTGATGGCATAAAAAGCAGCATAATTCAACAGCACTCCAGCAGGATGCCAAATATAGTTCCACATCTGCCTGAAGGAGGTGGCAGATGATGGAGGCCACTATTATATGCACGACAGATTTTTCGCACCTGGACAACGGAGGCTTTACACCCACATGGTACAGGTTCCAGCTGTCGTCCATGTTGTCATTTACTGGGTGAAGTCAAGCTACTCTGACATTTTCCTTATTGAAGTGTAGAGCTGTGCCACCTGCTCTTATGCACATGCAATTAGACCCTTCAGTGGGAGGGCAGCGAACCTGTTCGCATCAGTGTTGCCAAGGACCAAGTGTCATGCAGGTGACAAACCTCAGCTGTCTATATACAAATACACCCTCACAATGGCTTCAAAAAGTTCTTCAAAAAGTGCTGTACCTTGCCATCTGTTAAAAATGAGTAAAATCATATTAACACAGGTGATAACTGATGAATAGCTGATATAAAATTACATGCTGTAAATATTGTTCATTGTTAGTTTATGCTAGGTAATGCATTCATTAAAGGAGAAGTTCACTTCCAGAATAAAATTTTACATTTACTCCCCCAAGATGTTCATGTCTTTCTTTCTTCAGTCGTAAAGAAATTATGTTTTTTGAAGAAAAAATTTCAGGGTTTCTCTCCATAAAATGGACTTCTATGGTGCCCCCGAGTTTGTACTTCCAAAATACAGTTTAAATGCAGCTTCAAAGGGCTTTAAATAATCCCAGCCAAGGAAAAATGGTCTTTTTTTTGACAAACTGACAATTTACATACTTTTTAACCTCAAATGCTCGTCTTGTCTAGTTCTGTGTCAACTCCTTCAACTTCAAAACCACCCTACATCGCGGCAGAAGTACCGACCCAGTGTTTACAAAGTGAACATGCAAAGAAGATCAAATGCCCTTTACAAAAAAAGGTAAAAGCGATTTAGGATGATTTTGAAGTTGGAGGAGAAAATAAGATGGGAGTTTTTCGACATTCCCTAACTGTCATGAACCGGAATACACAGAGTTGATGCAGAGCTAAGACAAGCATTTGAGGTTAAAAAGTATAAAAATTTTACATTTTGTTTCACTAGATAAGATCGTTCTTCCTCGGCTGGGATTGTTTAGAGCTCTTTGACGCTGCATTTAAACTGCATTTTGGAAATTTAAACTTGGGGGCACCATAGAAGTCCAGTTTATGGAGAGAAATCCTGAAATATTTTCCTCAAAAACCATTCTTTTATGGCTGAAGAAAGACAAGGGGGTGAGTAAATTATCTGCAAATTTTTGCTCTTCTTCTCCTTTAATGTTAAATAATGAGAGCTTATTTTAAAGTGTTTTATATTTTTTTTATTTATTTAGACAAAATAGTATAGAATTTTGCCTAAATAAATAAAAAATATAAAACACTAACAACAAAAATAATAAATTTAGGTAACAAAATTACAATGTACAGTTTGAAAAATGGATATTTATTTACATATTCACTAACGATATTTAACCGTGATAAATGTGATAAACTGTTTTTAATTTTAAGTGAGTATTGAGTTATTCAAATTGATGACAAAGGTAATTTAAATGTAAGAATATATATATCAAACCTCATTTGATATGTATCTGATATTGACCGACAAATGTAAAACCGATATGGTACCGAAACAAGTTTGAAACGTTATGAAGATGTGAAGTAATTAATGACATGATCATTTTTGAACCAACTATCCTTTTAAGAAAGAAAATCGAAACAGCAACAGGTTTATAATATCTTTAGAAAACAATTGCGAGGAATTGGAGCTGTTGTCCTCTTGTCTTCTTTAGCAGGCCACTTAATGCATCAGGAGGGAAGTGGCAGCTCACAGAAACGCTGTGTTCTTCTCCTCTTGGAGGTGACTGTAAAAAGCTCCAGGAAGAAGGCGTGAAAGCCTCCAGAACAAGCTCGGCTCCATATGGGAAGCGAGAGCTCCAAGACAAGCTCTTGCAGAGTGACATTTAGCCAAGAAGTGCATGTGAAAGCATGACCACTGAACTTCTGTGCTGGATTCCAAATGCCAATGTGTCCATTTATTGTGCAGACGCTCAGCCGATGCAAAGAGAGTAAAACAGAAATGTATCAAGTGCAAACAGCCACTGGAACCTGTGGCCAGACTATATAATGGCTGGTTGACATTTAAGCATGAAAGGTTAGGGGAAAAAAACTTTGCAAACAGGATTTTTTTTTTTTTTTAATACTAATAATAAAGAATAAAAAATAATAAAGTCACAGTTGTATTGCACATGCTGTTGACTATTTAGAAAAGTAAATGATTATTGCCACCACACCAGCCTCCACTTGGTGCTAATCATTTCATCTCTTTGCATACTTTTTTTGTAAAATCAGAATGGCCAAAGTGAAGCACTGCCCCTTACAAAAACATAATTAAAGTGTTTGCTTTTTACTGCTTGAGTTCCACTTAAAAAAAAAATCTCAAGCCACACCATCTGCAGGACTCTACCGCATAACAGACATTTGTCATCTCGTTCAGAGCTGCTTTCCAAAACAGTTCACTGGATGAAAACATGGGCAGCCATTCTTTCAGTAATTGAGTCACTGTTGATTATCTAAAGTGGACATTGTTTTGAATTGTTTGGACTGGTCATTTTAGTGGGGTATAGACGACATGAAAGAGATCCACACCCTTGGATATCTCATTAGGGTCCATGGTCCCAAAAAAACAAAAAACAAAAAAACCTTTCAGCCCTCCTCATTATGCCCCTCGTTGTGCATGCAAATTATTAAGAAAATAAACATTGTGCATACTTATTTTCCCTATTTTACATGTAGATTACCTTTGCCATCATCTAACATTCATCTATTCATCTAAAGTGAATATTTAAAAACACACTAGAATTAAAAACACTAATAATTCAAATATTCTTTATCAAATCTCAAAATCTGCACATTATAATATTGTGATGCTTAAATTCACTTATAGCATTTACAAATATTTTTTGTGCTTTATTTTATTTCATTTATCTGGACAAAATATTATAAATATACTATAAATATACTATATTATCAAAACATAAAAACAATAATCTGTATCTACTACACTCTAAATAATTCCATAAAAATAGGACCATATATAATGCATAAATGTTAAGGAATTTTTTGTATTAATTTTACAAAAATAAATTGAAAATTACAAGAATAACGTCTAAACGTTCAAGAATAAAGTCAATATGTTTGAGAATAAAGTCAAAATGTTTCAAGAATGAAGTCTAAATGTTTCAAGAATAAAGTCAAAATGTTTGAGAATAAAGTCAAAATGTTTGAGAATAAAGTCAAAATGTTCGAGAATAAAGTCGAAATGTTCAAGAATAAAGTCGAAATGTTCAAGAATAAAGTCGAAATGTTTGAGAATAAAGTAAAAATGTTTGAGAATAAAGTCAAAATATTTCGAGAATAAAGTTTAAAAGTTTCAAGAATGAAGTCAAAATGTTTCGAGAATGAAGTAAAAATTAGGAAAATTCAATTAAAGATATAATATTTTGAGAGTATAGCCGGCGCATACAAATGGCCTAGATTGGGAGCACCAGGAGAAGTTGCCCAGCCACTGGAATTATTTGAAAATATGTGGGACTATTAGCAGAAATCATATCATGTGTCATATACTCGCAGGGACAGTATGCTTGGAAATAATATTTCACATCTTCGATCACATTCATTAGGCCTATTTGTAGTGAGCCAGCCACTCAATAATAGCAATAAGCTTTGTGCTTTTGGTACTTTTAATACAAAAAAAAGTCTCAAAATCTGTCAGTTTTATAGCAAAATACAAACAATGTGTCTTGCAATAATCTCTGTATTCATGTGAATCAATCGTCTTTTCAATTACAATGAGACATTTGTTTTATTAAATTATACTGTTTTCTTTGTGAAGATTCTACCACCTACTCCACAACAACATCAGTGGCATCCAATCTTTTTTCCTCATATGTATTTAATTAAAAACAACAATAAAACGTTCTAAAGGTTGAAGTGGACTTCAACTCGTAAACATAACACTGTTGTCTTTTCTGAGGTATATAAGTGACTATTCATTCAACTGTTTTCTTCATAGTATAATACAGTAAATGACTGGAAATAATATTTAACGTCTTCCATTCATAATTTGTAGCGCTTTGTTGCTTTTAATATAACACAGCTCAGTCTTCAAATTTTGTCAGTTTTGTCATGAAATACAAATTATAAATGTGTTTTTCCTCTTTATTTCAAGTTTATAGCATAATATAAATGTGCAGGAACATCAGAAGAAATGAAAAAGTAGTATAGCATAATTTAATGAAACAAAAGTCTCACTGTATCGGAAAGATGACTGGTTCACATGCTGCTTAAACTGTAATAGACATATTGTTTGTATTTCTCTATAAAACTGGCAGATTTTGAAAGCTGAGACTTTGGATTATCTCCCGGTGCTCCCAATCCGGGCCATTTGCATTTGCAATAGGCTAAAATAAACTCTCAAAATATTGTAACTTTAATCCCGTAATTGCTACAAATTAATTCTCGTAATTTTGACTTTATTTTCTAAACACTTCGACTTTATTCTCATAATTTTGACTTTATTCTTGAAACATTTTGACTTCATTCTCATAATTTTGACTTTGTTGAAATATTTTGACTTTATTGTAGTAATTTTGACTTTACTCTCGAAATATTAGTTTTTTTTTTTTAACATGGCACTAAAATAGAACTTAAAATGTAGAAAATTACCAGTTCATTTTTCCTTTTTTTTTTTTTTTTTACATTCTAGCATTTTCATATTGATGTATCTCTGCTGTGACATATAGGCCTAGTATGAGTTAAGTGATAAGTTCTAACTGAAAATCACTGTTTCAAACCAACGAAAGAAACCATTTATTAAACGCTACTCATTGAAATGCAAATTTCACAAATTTAACTGACTCATCCGGTCACAAGGGGCCCCCCAAAGGTACAGACTCCCACCAGCTATTTGGGAGGCCTGAATGCTGAATAGCTACTCTGAAAGTGTGTGGCAACAAACAATCGTAGGCCAACATCACTGTCCATTTTTGTGAGTCACCCATATAGCATTGCTTGAAGGCATATTTGTAAAGGAAATAATCAATGCTTTCTGAACAATGCATTCTCTGACAGATTCCATGATAAACGAAAGTCATTATCAGCCAACTGCAGTCTGCAGCTTTCCTTTACTCTTCTGATAATAGCATTCATCTATACTGCTGACAAAAAGCCTCAATCATTCAGCCTGATGGCACATAAAACTCTGTTATTAGCTGCAAAACACTAATCAAACAAGGCAGGTTACAATATCAAGTGTGCAGTTTTTGACATGCAGTCTACAGGCTTTTTGCACTAACCAGACATATTGGGACTTTCACCACTAAGAATATTTAACCGCACTGTACAATATCTAACCGTAGCCAGCCATCCACACATGCCTATCTTCAGCTTCAAGGCTTGATAAACCATTTTCTACACCAAAGCAGAGAAACACTGAAAAATAAGCCCAGGCTGCACTCTAAATAACCACAGGACTGACTGTTGCTATCAGCTACAAGGTGAAGAGACAACAACACCAGGATGAGGTGTAAAAAGGCAATCATGAGGTGCAATGGTTTCAAATATAAACCCAAAAGAATTGCAGCTGATTGCCACTTAAAATAATTTTGTAAAAATTGTATTCACAATCATACTCGGTATATGGGCCAAGACATTTTTGGAGGCTACACTAGTGATATGAGCAGAAATATGCCATTGCAGCACTAAACAATTAATTCTTCCATAGAAAATTGTGTTATTTAAACTGTAAACTCAAAATCATTCTTAAAGCAAAGGGACTACTTTTCCATTTGGACTAATTTTGGGTTATGTATTATCAGTGTAATTCTCTTTTTATTTTAGACCTTTTTCTTTATATCCTGATTCCAGAAACGAATAACTTTTGTGAGCCAGTTCTTAAATTGTTCAAAAATAGCTCTGATCAGTCTGAAAGACTGCACTGTATAATTCACATACTTTTCCACTGCCATTGTTTTCTAAAAAATTTAAAAAGGTAATTGTGACTTTTTATCTCAGTTATGACCTTTTTTTCTCACAATTGCAAGTTTACATCTTTTCTGACTAGTTTTCTCAGAACTGGGAGATAAAACCTTACATTTATGAGTTATATTATGAGTTATAAAGCCAGAATTGTGAGATATAAAGTCAGAATTGCAGGACACAAACTGCCAAGTTTGACTTTTTTTTCTCAGAATTGTGAGTCCGGTTCTGAGGGGAAAAAAGACTGATATTTTCTCAGAATTGCAAGTTTATAACACAATTGCATGTTATGAAGTCAAAATTGCAAGATATAAACTCACAATTCTGAGAAATAAGTCACAATTGTGAGATATAAACTCACAATTCTGAAGAAAGTCAGAATTGCGAGACAAAAAGTCGCAGTTATCTTTTTTATCGCTATTCAGTGGCGGAAATGTAGGGAAATGGCGGAAATGTATCTCACAATTCGGACTTTTTTTTCTCCGAATTTCATGATACAAAATTGTAAATCTGACTTTTTTTCTCTGAATTGTGAGATATAAACTCGCAAGCGCATGTTATAAAGTCAGAATTATGAGAATTATGAATTAATTCAATTGTGAATTAAAAATTCAAATATATAAAGTCACAATTCTGACTTTTTTTCTCAGAATTTGTCTGATATAAACTCACAATTGCGAGAATAAAGTCAGAATTGCAAGATAAAAACTCGCAATTCTGACTTCATTTCTTAGAATTACGAGTTTATATCTCACAATTCTGACTTTTTTTCTCACAGTTGCGAGTTTATATCTCATAATTCTGACTTCATAACAATTTCAGAATTCTGAGTTTGTATCACACAACTGTGAGAAAAAAAGTCAGAATTGCGAGATGTAAACTCACAATTGTGAGAAAAAAAGTCAGAATTGTGAGATAAAAAGTCGCAATTACCTTTTTTTTATTCAGTGAAGAAAACAGGCTTCTGTAGAAATGGGCTTCCATATTAATCTAACAAACTTTAGTAATGTTTAATTCAAAATACTTTCTCTAAAATCTACATTTTTTAAGATTTCAACTGGAAAACAAGACAGAATTACTGGTACTGAAAATCCTTGCTGGAGTGTATTCACAGGATCAATGGCAAGATTTGAGCTCTCATCAGCCTCTCAAATGTCACTGCATTTGCTGGTCTGCGATCTTTTCAATAGACCCTCTGAAAGGACCATCTGTGTGGACAGTGTGGCCGTGACTGTCCAGATGTCCACTAGTGAGTGGGCTGATAGCACATCAGCAGGGGTCATTTCCACTTCATCAATGAAACACACAAAAGAAACGTCATTGGGAAACAATGAGGTGGAACTGGCAGATGCAGCTGTGAGTAAAAGAAAAGAAACAACAAAGGTTGATCAGAAATAGCCTGATGCTTCAGTCAACCCACTCACCCCTCTGCCAGCTCCACTGAAACAACATAAATCCAGCACGGAGCACATCTGTCCACTAACTACATTAATGTTTTACAATTACCTCGGTGAAAAACGGAACAATACCCACAGGACGTTTGATTAAGCCACACATCATAAAACTTTTACACTGGCTGGCTACTACAGCCGTTTTGCTTTGGTGTTGTACAGCCTGCACATTTAAGACCTTGTAAAAACAGACTGCAAAATGAAAGACTGAGCAAATTTTACAATTTTATGTACAAACACAAATAGCACTAAAAGTTCAGCTCTTTTTTAGTCATCTTTGAGTGCTGGAAGTCTGTTATTTCTTACAATTAGTGACTGAATCATCTCTACCCCTTTGTGATCATGATAATATGATCAAAATTTAGACAGGATCACAAAAAACATGATTCATCACTACAAACAAGATTATGGATGACAGAACAAGGTATCATTCAATTCCAAATTTAGTATTTCATTCAGAAGATGACAGGAAATAGCCAAGACAAATCCTGAGTCTCTAAAGAGCACTGAGTCACATCCACATCCGATTTTTTTACAGTATTGTTTTAAAGTTTGAAACTTGGACATATAAAGGAAAACAGAATTGTTATTGCCATTTTGAAATAAGTTTTAGACTTCCCACCCACCACCAGTCAAAAGTTTTTGAACAGTAAGATTTTTTAATGTTTTTTAAAGAATTCTCTTCTGCTCACCAAGCCTGCATTTATTTGATCTAAGATACAGCAAAAGCAATAATATTGTGAAATAGTTTTACTATTTAAAATAATTGCTTTCTTTTTGAATATATTTTAAAATGTAATTTATTCCTGTGATCAAAGCTAAATTTTCAGCATCATTACTTATTTATTATTAAAGTAGTAGTAGTAGTAGTAGTATCATCAATATTTAAAACAGTTTTTTTCGGGATCAACATTTGCCTGAAATAAAAAGCTTTTGTAACATTATACACTATACCATTCAAAAGCTCAGTCAGTATATTTTTTTATTATAGAAATTATTGCTCTTATTCAGCAAGGATTCTTTAAATTGTTTAAAAATGATGATAAAGACATTTATAATGTTACAAAAGATTTCTATTTTAGATAAATGCTGTTCTTCTGAACTTTCTATTCATCAAAGAAACCTGAAAAATTCTACTCAGCTGTTTCCAACATATTTATTTATTTATTTTAATTTTTTTTTTTTTTTTTTTTTTAACAGCAAATCATAATATTAGAATGATTTCTGAAGGATAATGTGACTGGAGTAATGATGCTAAAATTCAGCTTTGAAATCATAGGAAATAAATCACATTTTTTAAATATTCAAATAGACTACAGTTTATTTTAAATAGTAAAAATATTTCAAAATTTTACTGTTTTTGCTGTACTTTGGTTTAGAGCAGAAAAGATTTCCTTAAAAACATTACAAATCTTACTGTTCAGTAACTTTTGACTGGAAAGGTACTTCCATTTTTTTAAAGTATATTTTTAAGAAACTAAGCTGGCAGATAATATAATATTAATGAAATAAAAGGCAACTTAAGTACACTTTCATGACTGTTTTTAAGCAAACTGTTTTTTTAAGTGCACTTTGTAATATTGTAATTTAAAGTACATTTAAAATTATTGTTTTAATAATATTTTGTTGTCCTCTAAAAAAGTATTCTTGTAAAGTACTTCTATCAAATGTGTAATCACAAATATGTATTATACATGACATACAGAAATTACCTTAATAAAACTCAAAAGTTCATCTAATGGCATTTATCAATTTAAAGTATAATACATTTTCATTACAATTAGCATGCAATTAATGTAAGTATATCCAAAACCATTACATTTAGTTAGCACTTAAGTTTACTTCACAAGGGATACTATATAGGTGGTAACATTTTAGATTAGGGAACACATATTCACTATTAACTAAGAGTATTCCCTAAACAAACTCATGATTTGCTGCTTATTAATAATAAGGTAGTTGTTAAGTGTAGGTGTGGAGTGAATTAAGGGATCTAAAATATGGTTATGCAGAATAAACATTAATAAGTACTAATAAACAGCCAATATGTTAGTAATATGCATGCTAATAAGCAACTAGTTAACAACTGGTCCTTAAAATAAAGTGCTACCATATAGGCATACTCTAATATTTATAATTAAACGCATATAAAAGCCTCTTCAATAAGTTGGTCCATCCTGATAAATGACAGTGTGAACTATTCAGAGGTTAACCAAACAAAAAAAATGCTACTTTACCTTTAAGAACTCATAAACGTACAGTGCCAAAACAGAAAATGGTCATTTAAAACAAATTCTGACAAAAGTGTGGCCGCATGGCCCCTTTAAGGCAGTGTTTACCGTCTGAAAGCAAAAGAAACAAATCAGAATCTCAAAATGGAGGAAGATCAGTGCAGTGACTGCATTGAATAATACTATCCACTGACAAGAGCTTGCGCTATTAGCCCTCTATGAATTTCACTAGCGTCAGCAATTGAAACTGCATAGCCCAAATGACAAACAAACACAATTTGTACCACCATTTCACACTGAATACTGACTAGCCATCTGTCAGAGGGAGAAAACAACATGTTGAAGCCACAGATGACTTGGCTTGTGGTTACAGCCCATGTGTACTAGCCAGTTATTAGGAAAAACAGGATGCAATGCATATGGATTACATTGGTGAAAACAGTCTTTCCTCTGAATATATAAGGGATCACTTTTAGTGAGGAGCCGAGGATGGTCCTTCCTCAGGGAGGAGATGCTAATATGTGAGTCAGCAGACTGCTTCTACTAGGGCTTGACACAGATTTGTTTCTTGGTCACCAGCACAGTAGTCACACTATAAGCTTAGCCGTGGGAGTTTTGTCCCAAAAATTGCCACCGTGTGTTTCCCATGGACATCTTGCTAATTCTGGACGCATACAATGCTTCTGTGAGCTTTGAAATAGGTTGAGGGAGTGCTTGCCAAGATTGGATAACTGTATCATCAGGTGTGCTAAAAAAGTTTTTAAAAAAAAGAACTAAACACTAAACCACAGGTATCACTGAGATTTTTGCCAAGTAAGGGCTTTTTTATGTCCGCAGTGCTATTTAATTGTTATTGCAGATTTCACACTAAAATGACAATTCTGCCATCATTTACTCACTGTTATGTCATTCTAAACCTGTTTTATATATATATATATATATATATATATATATATATATATATATATATATATATATATTGTCCATACATTTTGTGTTCCACAAAAAAAGAGAAAGCTATGTATTATACTCTACATTTTTAATAAATGCAGTTGGCTGAAGTTTTGAATTATTTTTTGACTCAAGTATTACATCTTTATGTATTTCATCATGATTTCCATTGTCTTTTAATGTGAGCATTTATTGTAAACTTAAATATACTTTATGGCAATTTCTATTAACATTAAATATATTTGTAATTGCACATTTGTGACCCTGGACCACAAAACCAGTCTTAAGTAGCACGGGTATATTTGTAGCAATAGCCAAAAATACATTGTATGGGTCAAAATTATCGATTTTTCTTTTATGCCAAAATCATTACGATGTTAAATAAAGATTATGTTCCATGAATATCAATATGCAATTTTTGATTAGTAACACGCATTGCTAAGAACTTCATTTGGACAACTTTAACAGCAATCTCAATATTTAGATTTTTTTGCACCCTCAGATTCCAGATTTTCAAATAGCTGTATCTCAGCCAAGTATTGTACTATCCTAACAAACCATCCATCAATGGAAAGCTTATTTATTCATCTTTCAGATGATGTATAAATCTCAATTTTGAAATACTGACACTTAAAACTGGTTTTGTGGTCTAGGGTCACATTTGTAATGATTGCAATTGAGTACATTTAACATACATTAACTTTAAATGTAATACTGAATACCACTACACTTATTCAGTAGTTGCGGTTGTTCCACAAAATTATAATCAAGTAGTTTAGATGTGGCTTAGTATGTGGATTGATAGACAACTCATCAAAAGTGTAGTTTAAAGCATAACAAAAGATTATTAAAACATAATGATTTTAAATGTACTTTAAAATAAAACGGACAAACTAGCAAATCTGAAATTATTTTAAAGTGCACCTTTTAAATGTGTACGTACAGTAAGTGTTTTAAGAAATATAAAGTGTAGTCTGCTTAAAGTAATTGAAGTGGTATAATTAATATAATATTATCTACAAGTATAGTGTTTTTTTTTTTTTTTCTTTTTTTTTTTTTTGAAATGAAGACAGAACTTCCTTATTTGGGTCAACTTTCCCTTTAAGACAATATAACATTTGGATCACACTGTACTTTTGTCCATTACTGCCACATTTATTTCCACATCACATTACATATACTACATATCTACACTGACTAAGGTCTGTTGTGTTGCTGTGTCATGTGCTTGCATAACCCTTGGAATACTGTTTGACCATGAACCACTAGGAAAACAAACATGACATTGAGATACACTGAGGTTAGGGTGAATTATGCAAGGATATTAGACAGCCCGAAACAACTAAAACTCAAATGAGCTATGACACTGCCTTCGAGTTGAGTCTTAGTGGGGGTAGTCCATGAGTGACATTTTTTCCTGACTTTACTCCTGTCTAGACTGACAGGAACATGTATATTTCAAAACAGCATTGCTGTGAGCAAGTGCAGCGCCTGGGAAAGGACAAAAAGAGAGTGAAAATGAAAATAAATGTGCCATATGTATGAATGGAAACAGAAAGGGGGAGATGGTGAATGAGAGAGAGAGAAACAGGTGGGAAAATTCTTTGTATGTCTGCCAACCGAGACTATTCATCAGGGCTTTTTTTGGAAAACCCTTTCCTTATGTGTGCTGCCCTAACATTAATTTCAAAATTTCTTAGAGCTTCAGATCAAGATTTGTTTATTTTTCTAAGATCTGTTTGTTAGGGGTTCAAGTGTGTAGTGCTGAAACCCTATTGTAATTGTTAGAATGGCCAAAGATCAGCAATCTCCATGTAAAACTGATCGTGCAGACCAAACAGTAAGCTGTAGAGACTTGAAACTTGGAGGGATGGTAATACTCACATCGCAGACAATGTCACCATGGCTTGCCCCAATCACCCTGACAGGGGTGCTACAGCGATCAAAAGTATGAAATCACTCATAACTCCTAATCCCTCAGTCACAGGCTCAAGTGTCTTATGTCCTTGGTGCATGGCTGACAAAACGCATGCCCTAGATTCAATCATGAGCCCAGCAAGATTTTCAGGTATTTTGGATTTTTTTGAAAAACCTACTTTTGCAAACTAGTCCTAGGTTTTTCGCCTGATTGGAACCAAACCAGTGCAGAAAGATTCTCTGGAGAGTGAATAGCAATAATTCTAAAAAAAAATTGAATTTTCGACTCACCGTCGCAGAGGGACGCCAAAATGTTCAAAAGGGACAGGGCCACTTTTAGTAAAAAGCCTATAACTCCTAAACAGAATGAGATATTTCTGCCAAACTCAGAACACTTATGTAAGAGCTCAATCTGAGGTCACATGACAAAAATAGTGGAACTTGGCCATTTGGTGGCACTATAAGAGGAAAAAAAAACATAAAAAATGGTTATACCTACAAATCGCTGTGCACGGACGGTCCAAAGTGCCAAAAGTGTCTATAAGGACATTTGCTTATCTTAAAAAAACATGGCAGCCATTGGCCAATAAAGTTTGAGCACCTATTAGACAAGGTTAACGGAGGCCAATCTGAACAAAACTTGGTGGGCCTGTTTAACTCATGGCCCCAAAGGTCTGTGAGAAATTTGAAAGAAATCGGCCACTTTCCAAGGGAGTAAACAATTGTACATTGCATGTTTTTTTTTTTTTTTGCACATACACACAGTATTTGTATCGTGTGATAGAACTCCTCATTCTGGACAACTTTGCCAATCAAAGTTCCACTGAACTTTCCAAAGAACCACTGCTGTCAATCAAATGGTTTTTTAAATAATTGAGAAGATGTAAAAACTCAATCTGGAAAAACCACTGCAGTACAATTCTCTGGACTCTCTAGGTCAATAATTATATAAAAAAATGTTGAAATTTACCCTTTGGGAAGCTATAATGGGGTCACTTAGAAAAGGGGCCTGTGCAATTTTACCCAAAATCCTATAAAGCCTAGTGAGCATATGCAACAGGTGATTCTAAACAAACATGCAAAGTTTTAAGGACATTGGCCCACAGCTGGCACTATAACAGTCATAAACATTACAAAACATAACATAACATTTCTATGCTAAATTACCAAAAATGCTTTTAAAATCATCGATTTAGGTGGTTAAAGGCTTGTTATATAATATCTTTTTTTCATATGTGCTTGAATGCCTTAAAGTGCTTGAACCCTGGTAATTGCTGCTTACAGCTATATTTTGTACTTATTTATTTTATCCAAAAAGGCTTGAAGTATTCAGAATGTATCATAATACTAGATATTTAGTATTGTCTGGTGTCGGCAAGAATATACTTTAATGTCATTTCTATTGACACTTGTATGTCATGTATTCAAATACATTTGTAATCACACAATTTTTTTCAATGTAATGATCTAAATGCAAAATTATTTACTTCAAATGTATTATCGATAAAACACTACAGTTAAATTATTAACAAGTACATTATATTTGCTAGGTATGTTAGTCAACATCAAAATAAGATTATTTAAATCACAGTAAACAACAAATTACTAAAACATAAGTGATTTAAAATGTAGTCAATGTGTTATGTACCTTCTGTAAGTACACTTTTGTGGGACTTTATTTCTATAATATATTACCTTAAAGTATAGTTTTTGTTTTTTTTTTAAATATACATTAAGATCTGAAGTACACTGTAAGTGCAGCACATATACATTGTAGAATTAGTGGTTATTACAAAAAGAAGGGAAGAGGGCACTTTCTGGTTCAGAAATGTAAAAAATTTTTACATTTTTAAATTTTTTTACATTTTGGTCCATCACTATTAAATATCCCAATAAAGCCCCTATTGAGCACATACCTCAATTTTAGCCTTGTTGCACTACTATGATGTTCATGTGTTTCTGGGGCACTGGAATCTCAGAAATATGTCACCAGTGCCGTCAGTAGGAGTTGGAGAGATTCACACTCCATTCTGTCCAACTCTGCGCTGTGATCACAGGCCAGCGCTGATGCCATTCTTGTGAAACTGCCTCCATCATCAGGGGCAAATCCTGTTATCCGCACAAAACACCCACAGAAGCTTCCAGACCGTTCCTAGGGGAAAATGGATCTGGACGCACTGGACTACTAATCTCAGGCCCTGTAGGTCTAAAAACTGGGTTAAATGAAACATCCTTACTTTTCAGGACTAGATTATTCATGAGGTTTCTCATCACAAGAGGGATTTGTTATGGATCCACACATGGACACATGGGTTAGAGAACATCAAACAGCAATTTGCTTTGGTTCTTTGTTGGTTTGCTGTGAAATTTTGACTTCAAGTAAAAGAAAAGTCATGAACAGAAACATTCAAACATGCATCAAAAGCAAGATTATATTAAATATGAGTTTGGTAGTAAGGATGTCAAATTTAAGAAGGCATAAAAAAACAATTGAGAAGAACGTTTTTAAAGAACAGCTGCATGTCCAGGTCAATCCTTGGTTATTTCGTAACACTTTACAATATGGTTCAGAAGTTAACATTAGTTAACATGAACTAAGAATAAACAATACTTCTACAGCATGTATTAATCTTAGTTAATATTTCAGCATTTACTGATGCATTATTAAAAATCACAAGTTGTGTTGAACGACTGTTTTTATTAACTAACACTAACAAAGATTAATAAATACTGTAATAAATGTATTGTTCATTGTTCATTCATGTTGGTTAATATATTAGCTAATGTTAACAAATAACACCTTATTGTAAAGTGATGCTGGTTATTTTTGTCATGAGCTATGCTTTTCTATCTAAAAAGGTGATCAGAGTTTGAATCCAGATTGGGGGAAAAACGCAGCATACCTCTTCCATTTTCAATTACTGTCCCAGTCTCCTCACAGCTAAATTTAGCAAGGAAAGTTATCTAGACTCTGGTAGCCGCATCAATCACAGATCTTAACTCTCAGAATGAAGGCAAGATATCAAGTGGCGTTTTTATTCTTGGACAAGGAAAGGCTTCAACATTGGCAGACCTTTTCTTGTTCAAACAATTCCTAAAAACACTGCTGGCTTTGGTGGAGATGGAAAAATGTGAAAAGAATCAGTAATGTATTTATTGAGCCTTATGAAAAGGAACGAGGAAGTCCTGGTTTATATAACCTCATCCTGGCTCAATGTGTCACCAAAAGGAAGGTTAGTACTCAAATTTAGTCTCATTCTGTTATCCCACTGAAGACAGACAAAAAGTACCTAGTATCTAGGAATAAATTTAAAGGCCCATAAATTTAAAGGCCCACCCCAAAAAAAAAAAAAAAAAAAAAAAAAAAAAAAAGAATCTAATCAAAAATCTGTGCACCTTTTCCACAATGAAGTTGCATATTTGTTTATGCCTGTCAAATTACATCATGTTCTTTTTTTTTTTGGAGGCATATAGTCAAAAATGTCATGTGGTGCAACCAACATTCGAAAATCATTGACCTCTTTGTGACAAGGAAAGTTTAGATCATGTGGTGCGACTCCCCTTAAATATGATTACTTATGAATTAATAATTCATGGTATTTTTTTAAAGGCATTTTATGGGATTTTATTTCATTAAATCAGAATAACGATGTGTATACTCACATGCATTAATAATGTGAATAAAATCCTGTTTCATTCTGTTATGCCATTGAAGACAGACAAAAAGTACCTAGTATCTATTTTGTGCAGATCTTACACTGGCTCAGTTTCTGACATGCTTGTTAACAGTTCTGCAGGCTAGAGGAATAAATTTGAAGGCCCATCATCAAAAAAAAAAAAAAAAAAAAAAAAAATGCTCTATCACAGTGAAAGATTTTAAAGCAGTTAATGTTCCATTCAGAATCTGGGCACCTTTTCCACAATGAAGTTGCATATTTGTTTATACCTGTCAAATTACATGTTCTATTTTTTTTTTGGAGGCATATAGTCAAAAATGTCATGTGGTACACAACATTCAAAAAGCACTGACCTCTTTGTGACAGGGAAAGTTTAGATCATGTGGTACGACTCCCCTCAAATATGAATAATATTTATGAATGAATAATTCATGGCATTTTATGGGATTTTATTTCATTAAATGAAAATAAATGTGTGTACACTCACATGCATTAATAATGTGAAAAAAATCTGTTATTACTTTTTAACTGATGGTTACACCACATGACATGAGTCATTAAATTAAAATTTTCCTTTAAAGGCTTTTCAAAACCATATGGCACATACTAAATTTTTGAAAAATGTTTTCTTTCCTTTATTATGAAGAATCTTATTGTCAATGCTCCTTATACATATCCTATGTCCACTTTGATTTAAATGCGGATGGTGCATCACAAGAACACTTAGAAAAAAGGCAACGATCTGCAAAAGTGCAACTCTGTTATATGCACCCACAAATAATTTAACTTTGGCAGCAACCTTGGAAAAAAAGACCACATTGTGTATATTTACGCTGTGGTCAGCATCTGATATGTTCTTGGTAATTTTTAACATAAGTCCGAACAGCATTCTTTGCCAAACACCAATTCATGACCAAGAAGGGAGACAGGAAACAGCAAACACAGGTGGAATGTACCAAGCTCCATTCCGACTGATTGATGCCTGCAGGGTATTAAAATTCCACTGCGGCAATCCGGTTGCCCCCACCAGAGGAAAAAAGAGATCCCTTGCCAGGAATGACGTGGCCTGGTGCAGTTTTGTCTCCCTGCTAAAGGCCTTTAGTACTGCCACCAAAAGTCAGTGCAAAATAATCAGCCATTCATGATAGGACACTGGGTGGGTTATCTCCCAGGCTTTAAGTTGTACCCGGTACAAGAGACAGAACAAACAGTGATGAATCAGGCAGGGGAGATTTGGATATACTGTCTGGATGCAGTTGTTGTTTTTTATCCGTCCAGAAAGAACGGATCAGAGCAGTGACTCTACGTCCTGCCATAAGCCTGCACCCATCAATCCCCCCGTGCCATCCATTTAGGCAGTTTGCTTACCTCAGCAAAACGTAGCTTGAGCTAACATCCACAATCGTTCTTATATCCACAGATAATACTCTCTCAGTCTCACTTTCCCCTCCTAAATCTTCATCTTAGCTTCCGAATCTCTCAGCTTAACTTCCCTATCACCCATTTTTTCAAGCCTGGGTTATCACTGCTTTCTCAAGTTCTCAAAAGTGAAATGTCTCCGTAATCAGCAGGAAGGGCAACAGCCACAGGAATAGAAACGCAAAGACAATCAATCTCCAGCTGCAGAGCCACTATTGTTTTTGAGCCACTGCCTCTGCTAAAGAATCAATTGCATTTATATTATTTCAGTTAAACTACATATATTGATGCAGCATGTACCATAACTGCTGCTTTGTTGTCTTACTTTGCTGTAAATAACCAAATTATACTGGAATCCTTGTACTATGATAATGATGCTGAAAACAATATTGTGTCCATATAGGTGTCCATACAGGCTTTTTTTTAAATAGGTTTACACTATTATTCAAATGTCTGGGTCAGTTTTTTGTTGAAATTAATACTTTTATTCAGCATGGGTGCATTAAATTGATTAATAGTGAATGTAAAGCATTTATAATGTTACAAAAGATTTCTTTTCAAAAAAATTTTATGTTAACGCCTCTATGTTATTAAACCTTACAACAGCTACACATTCATTCTGTATATTCAGTGCTATACCGTGACATCTACAAATTTCTCACAACTGCAAACTTACTAGGCAAATAAATGTCTGACTTTGAGATTCTATGTGATACCCAGAATTGTTATGGATATTTTATTATAGCATATCTGTCATCTGTTCGGCTAGAGTATTTACTCTGTGAAAATCTATACATTTTTGTGCAAAAACATCCCTCTTCCCCACTGCTAGTTCTTACGCTGTCTCATCTCATATGAAATGATAAATAATCTGCATGAGATAAGCATTTCGAAACATTTGCATGCACTTGATAAAAACTCAAGTCAGTAACTAAGAAAATTTTTATTTTATAATAAATATTTAGATAGTAAACGGATTATTGAGAATAGATGTTTTGACAAATTGTTATAGAATATTATATGAAAAAAAGGCAATAAAAACTCAAAAACAGATTAGCATTCCCATTTTGGTTCTTTATACAAAATTTATGAAGCACTGGACAACAAAGTGCTAAATGTGACCCTGGACCACAAAACCAGTCATAAGGGTCTTTTTTTTTTTTATTTGTTAGGATAGGACAGTATTTGGCTGAGATACAACAAAAATTAAAATAAAATAAAAATAAAAATATTGAGAAAATTGCCTTTAAAATTGTCCAAATGAAGTTCTTAGCAATGCATATTACTAAAATAAAATGAAGTTTTGATATATTTATGGTAGGGAATTTACAAAATATCTTCATGGAACATGATCTTTACTTAATATCCTAATGATTTTTGGCATAAAAGAAAAATCAATCATTTTGACCCATACAATCTATTGTTGCCTTTTGCTACAAATATGGTTGAACATTAGTGATAAGTAGGAAAATTCCACATATTAATTTACCATTTTATTTTTCACTCTAAGTGCCTAATGAACTATGAGCATTTGAATATTCATTTATGGATATTCTTGTTTCTGTGACATTTTAATCCTGATCGGCTGCAGCTTTCTGGATCAATAGCTTCAGCTTCAGCTTTCTGAATGCGTTTCAACATTTGCCCTGCTGCACTATGGGTGTGGGGAAATAAATCTGTCCCCAATTCCCTAATCCCCTGTCACAGAGTATCTCCTATTCCTCTTAAATATAACATGAAGAAGACTAAAGCTAGTAGTACAAATCACTTGAGGTACAGCCATGTGGTTAAACGATCCCTGAATTAAAGAAAAAAAATTGCCTGATCTGAACCCATTTCATTATAATTTGGGTGAGATGACATAAAAAGGGTTCTCACTAGCATCTAATGTTTTAATAAGGACTAGGCTAATTCCCCCGGAAGCTCCAAAGAACCTGACCCAAATGGTAAAATTACTCATATGCATTTTGCGTGCTCTTTTTTTTTTTTTTTTTTTAACTGTGTCATTCTTGCATATGTGGGGACTTGTGTAAATCTGTGTCCCTAATTCTCTGAGATTGATACAGATTACAGCGTTTAGGGATTTGGACTTCTTTCAATGGCAGGTACAGAGCCTGTCGGAGCCAACAGGTAGTGTCCAAAACTGACCAAATGACTGCCATTGGTCTAAATATACTCATGTACTGATTCCAATGTTATGGTTGCTATCTTGTCCCTCCAGGCTGGGAGCCTGTCTGGCCGCCTGTTTATTTGAATACACAGCCTGGCTGCCAAAATGTGCCCTTTAGACAAATTTTGCCCTCTCAACATGGTGAGCAAGTCCAAGACCTTGATTTACTGAGTTGAATCATCAAGAAAAAGAGACTGGAGCCATATGTCTTTGAATACTGTTAATAGGTTTTTGTGAACACTTGTGAAAAAATGTGTGCATAACTAGCACTTCAAATCTATATTTTAAATATTTTACAGATCGTATTAATGAAATAAAATGCCACTTAAGTGTACTTGAAGAGAGTACACTTTCATGACTATGATATTTTAAAGAGATACAGTGGGAGTTATATTAAAAAATGTCCTGGATCTTTTAAGCTTTATAATGGCAGTGAATAACGGTTGAGATTTTGAAGTAAAATAAAGTGCATGCATCCATCCATCCATCATAAAAAGTACTCCACACAGCTCCAGGGGGTTATTAAAGGCCTTTTGAAGCGAAGCGTTTGTGTACAAAAAAAAAAAAAAAAAATATATATATATATATATATATATATATATATATATATATATATATATATAAAACTTTATAAGCCGTAATCTCTAACTAACTTTCGTCCACGTGTTCATAGGAGAGTGGCGTTCCAGCGGATGACATAGGAAACCCTGAAATAGGGAACTTCACTTTGAAAACCCATAAAATTTTTAAAACAGAGTGTCTATTTACACTAAGTGCAAATAGCCTGCGTTGTTGGCAGAGGCTATTTACACTAACTCCACCCACCAACGTGTGACTGGGCTAGTCAACACTACAAAAGACAACTATTAAACATAAACTTCAGTGGCATAGATGGTAAAGTGTGTGCCATAGTCTTTTCGACGTGAATGACCTGAATCCGAATCCGCCTCTTGACAAACTTTTTTTTTCGCCCTATTCAAATCTCATATCACATCGGAAAGGCAATTATCTTCAATAAAACTGAAGCAAACAATCATAAATTTGAAAATAGGGTAGGGTAAGGGTAGGTGTAGGTGTATAATTTTGAATTAAAATTATAATTTACACTCAATAGATTATCATTGCATACTCTTTTATAATGTACTACAATGCTGAGGTGCAGATAATTGACACTATTTGCAAGCAGTATAAATAGCAGGAAATACTGCTATTTTTAACATAGTCTAAGTATATGTATAATATATATATATAAGGGCGCGAGGACTGGAGTTGGGAAACGCTGGTCTATAACAACCAACATGCATCAGACTAAAAGACCTAAAGGCATTGGCCTCTGTGGTGAGATAAAAATACTAGTTTATGTTGTTTGGAGCACATTTAGGAGTTTGCGATCTTTTCCTTAAAATCCCCCTGTATCAGCTGACTGGTAAGCAAACTCCTCTCGTTGCAGGATTCAGAATTAATCATAGCGAATGTCATTGTGGATGACAGTGAGGCTAAGCACACAGCCAGATGGACTTCACAGGGGCACTTGGAGCTCACTGCGACGCCAGCCTTTACTCGCAACTCCACAAAACTAACTATACAGTATACAGAGCTGTTCATATCAACATATCTGACACTTTAAATCAGAAATCTGTGCATGTGTAAATAACAATGCGTCTCATTCAATAACTGAGCGTACACATGCATTTTTGTGTGCAAAATGTTTTTTTTTTTTTTACCTAAAACAAACATTCATGATCATGATTCATCAATAAATTAGCACTTCTTCTAAATTTAGGATAAAGCACTGAGGCAAAAATCATACTTCCACTGTTTTTTTATTTTATTATTTTATTTTATTTTTTATTTATTTATTTTGAGTTTGCTATTAGAAATTACAAAAAAGTGACTCTATAATAAGCCGTACTTATTGCAGGTTCTGTGTTATAAAGGCTAAAATATATATATATATATATATATATATATATATATATATATATATATTTTAGCACTAAAACTAGTTATTTTCTAAAGGTACAAAATGAAACAAAGACAAATTTAATTTACTGACAACTAAAAATAACTACAACTAAATTAGTTTTTAACATATTACTATTTAAAGAGTTTGGCAGATATCTTCAAAACTCTAAACATGCAAATACATAATTTTCATAAAAATATCAGTGTATGTTTACAACGACAGGGCGAGTATGGCTTTTACCAAATTTGTCTCTCGTTTGCTCTATGAACTAGCTCCACTGTAGGAAATGTCTTCAAGATAAAAGGCTCCTCACGACGGCATTTGGATTCAAAGCCCACCTCTCCTCCCCTGTCTCAGATAGTTCTGAGCTTTCAACCGACACCCACGCTAAGCAAATCATTTCCCATAAATCCCTGAGCCTCATCCACTAACATGAGCCTGGTCCCTGTCAGAGACATAAATATACATTTTCAAAAAGGATTAGAGCACATTTTTTCAGCACAGATTTCAGCTGTTGCCATTACGACGAGCTCTCGGCTTAAAATAAGATATTCTAAAATAGAATCCAGGGCGGAAAACTGAAAATGTCCCTAAAAAAATCTAAGAAAATGAATACACACAAATCGAATACAGTTCTTCATCAGTGCTCACGCAGAACCGAAAGTACGATTTTTTTGAAAGAGAAAGACATTCATGGTGGTGCTCTACATGGAGCATGTCACGACTATTGTGCTTTGCAAAGTACTAGAACTCATGCTTTTCATATCTCACATTCAGTTCACACAGATGAATCTCACTCAATCTGATAATTTCCAGAAACGTCACAGACACTTGACATTTTAAGTGAGCGAAGATGATTTTAAAGCTTTAACTGGTGCAGATGGTTATTGAAACTCCCCTTTGAGTGGCTATAGCGAGCTGAGTGACCTTGAATGAAGAACATCTCTAAAAATAGATCCAATCTCAGTAATGCAATGATGTCCACTTATAGGCGCAACAAGTTAATCTATGGAGGCAATTTAGTAATGCAACTCACTTTCTTGACAATTTACTACATCTTGTCTGATGCATGACCGTTTTTTGTAATGGAAAAACAATGACGCACAAGATGTATTTTTATCATTTGAGCAGAGAGTGTAATTTTGTCGAGATTAAACACTAATCAACACCTTCAAGATGTTCAGTAAGCAAGTGATAATATACAGTCAGCCAGTCATTATCACAAAACATGTGAAATCGACTGTAGACTCACTACAAGTCTACTTAACAAACAAATAAATATATGAAAATTAAAGGAGAAGTTCACTTCCAGAACAAAAATGTACAAATAATTCACTTTCAAATACAAATAATTCAATTTCTTGAGGAAAAAACATTCAGGAATTATCTCCATATAATGGATATCAATGGTGCCCCCAACTGTACTTCTCCTTTAAGTACAGTTCTGAGTTCAAATAATTTTACTGTGAAGTGTGAACAGTGAGAGTAGTGATACAAGGCATGAAATCAATGCTGTGTTTTTTTTTTCTTTTTTTTTTTTCATTGCTATCACTGAGAGAACTTTTCCACAGACTAAAAAAAAAGATTAACTTTTCAGTCAACTTAAGTGACCCAAAAACTGCTAAATCGGCTCTTCTGTTATATAATCTGAGCAAATTGTCCCCATGTCCTCTTGAATAGAGATGATATTTATGCTATTTCGCTAGTCTACTTCTAAGAGATGTTGCCAGTGAAGCACTTATATTGTCCTGAATAAAAGTCTGTTTTAAATCTTGCAAGTTAATTCCCTAAACTTGTTCATGTTTGACTGTTTAATAATGAGAATGGCCTCATTTCATGTAAAAATAATGCAAAAAAAATAAAAATAACTAAAAAATCTGTACATCCACTTAGACCTACTTTGGTAGATTGTTTTAACAGGGCTGAGGGAAATGTTTGAACAATTAGTTACTCATTTCCAAGCTCCATGTCCTGTCAACTGCTTTAGTTGAAGAATTACAGATTAAACAGAGAAGTGAAGCATCACAAATATTCAGCAATAGTCACCACTATATGTTGGTCTTCTGTTCAAGGCTGAAATTAGACCAACTAACAAAACTGAAATGAATGGACAGACCAATGCCAAAAGACAAAGAGCTTTTTGATGTGGGGAAGTCAGTAGCTGTTAGCAGAGGGAAACTGGGAGACTTATTTTAGCAGAAGAGTTTCCTGATGGGAAGTTCCATCAGGTCAGAACCCAGTGGGATCTTGCATTTTCTGAAAGCTCATTTTTGTTGAATGAAATTTTGGATAGAACTTTCTTTGTTAATGTCAACTCACTATAAGATTACACAGGTCTGGAGGCCTTTTTGGAGCTTGCACGCATTTCGGGTTGGAACTTTTCAGTAGTAAATTTATCACCAGTGGATATATTTCAAGAGGTTAGTTTATTGGTGCATCCAAAGCACATTAGCAGAGTTGGTATCATCCAAGTATGATCTCACGGTTCTGTCTATCGTTCTGTCCAGATGTAAAAGTGCAGCATCATCATAATCATCCTAATCACTGTTTACTGGTTTCTCAATGATGCATTTAATCCAATGAAAGAGAACTTCTAAAGACGTACTGGCAGATGTTCAGCCCCATGACAAACCACAAGGAAGAACATCTGAGAAGAATCACTCACATCAGCTCAGACCTTTCATAAACATTGTCTGAACAAGATCTGGTGATATGTCTAGAAAAGAAAACAACCCCAAAAAATTATGGAGCTTATGGCCATTAATATTCTGCAGTGGAGAAGTCAAAACATCTGGAGAAACAATATGCTAGTTTCACATGACCATATGACATTAGCTTTGTTCCTCATTCTAGTGTGCAAGCAAACGTACATGATTTTTTATAATGATTTTAATTTGGCCAAAATAACCATAAGATTTGTCCTTTGTTATCACCTCCATACAGTGTCTCCACCTTTTGACACAACTTGTCAACACCACAAACTAGTAAATCAACAATTTACTACCATTAGAAAAATCGTTGGCTGAAATCACAGAGCCAAACCACAACCAATAAAGCCAAAGCAAAAATATTTTTCAGTCTTGTTTCACTTCCAATAGTTTAAATATGGAATCACATTTGCTGAGGTTATGAAAACAAACTTCCACAAAGAGTTCTCATTCCTTCTTAAAATCTTCTGCTGCAAATGTCAGTCTGCATGTACATAGAAACTATAGCTGTAAATAGTTTTTTTTCACATACTACCCAATGCTCACTTTCATATAGTAAATGCTACATTAAATATGTAGCATTTAAACTGTATGTTAAAAAAAAAAAAAAAATCATATTAAAAATTTAAGAGCCAGACCTGACTATCTGATAATAACATTATTTGTCAGCTATTTTCATTACTGTTTTTTCACCACTGATTTCTATTGATTAGTTGCTGAAATCCTAGTTAAAGCTTTGACTTTGGTAGCTGTTTATTTTTTGACAAAGTAAGTTGCGCTTTAAAAAAAATAGAATATTCAGTGATTCATACAAGCTCTTGAAAATTTGGACACACATGCAACTTGAGAATTTTGTGGACTGGATCTTATCACAGTTGGGATGCAGACATGTTTGCACTTCTGTAAAGTCAAGGGTCAAGAGCCAGGCAAGGGGGTGCCATTGTTATTAATGTATGCCACTCACAAGGCAAGTCGAAGGAAAAATAGACAGCCATGATCTGAATCAGCTGCCTTTCACAGACAGCCCTTGAAGAGAGAAGCCAAGAGAGAAGCCAAAGTATCATCTACCCACACAGCACACCACTATGTCTGGAAAGTGATAACACTGCATGTACTTTCTTCAATTACACTGCAGTCAGGCTGCATTTACTTTCAGTATGCATCACAACCGAACTGTTACGCTTACTAGCCTTTCCAAAGAAGAGCACGGCTACAATAAAGATCAGTTTTCAACCTATTTAAAAAAAAAAAAAATGTAACAGGAATCCACGTGACTCATATTTCCTCCCCTTTCAATGGTAATTTTTCGAGCTTTTCAATTAAATGGACATGAGTAGTTGGAAATACAGTGACATCACAGCTTCACAGCCTGAAACATACTTACAGTGCCCTCCAATAATATTGGCACCCTTGGTAAATATGCGCAAAGGTGGCTGTGAAAATAAACCTGTGTGGTTTATCCTTTTGATGTTTCATTCAAATAAAATCACAAATTCTAACAAAATTCAATGGAAAGTGGGGGGAAAATAAAAGAATAAATGTTTTTTCTCTAGTTTGTGTTGGCCACAATAATTTGCACCCAATTATTGCAACATCCTTTCCCCAAGGTAACAGTTCTGAATTTTCTCCTATAATGCCTGATAAGTTTGGAGAATACCTGACAAGAGATCAGAGACCATTCCTTCATAAAGAATCTCTCCAGATTCTTCAAATTCCCAGTTCCAGTTGGCGCTTCTTCTTTTCAGTTCACTCCACTCATTTTCAACAGAGTTCAGGTCAGGGAACTGGGATAGCCATTGCAGAAGCTTCATTTTGTGCTCAGTGACACATTTTTGTGGTGAGTTTGATCTTTGTTTGAAGATCCAACCACGGCCCATTATAAGATTTCTTACAGGTTAGGCAGTCAGGTTTAGATTTTTATCTGTTGGTATTTGATAGACTTCATGATGCCATGTATCTGAACAAGATGTTCAGAAAAATAAGCCCACAACATTAAATATCCAGCTGTATGTTTAACCGTGGACATGGAGTACTTTTTATCCCTGTTTGCGCCAAACCCATCTGGTGGGTTTGTTGCCAAAAGTTTTTTTCTTTTTAGTTTCATCTGACCATAGAAGCCAGTCCCATTTGAAGTTCCAGCCGTGTCTGACAACTGAATATGCTGGGGTTTGTTTTTGGATTAGCGAGGAGAATTTTTCTTGAAACCTTCCCGAACAACATGTGGTGATGTAGGAGCTGTTTGATATATTTTTTTAGGCTTTCTGGCACAAAAACTCAACTAACCTCTGTAATTCTCTTGCTGAGATCCTTGGAGAGTCTTTGGCCACTCTCCTCATCACCGTACATTACGACGATATAGACACACGTCCTCTTCCAGGCACATTTGTAATGTTTAGTTGATTGGAACTTCTTAATTATTGCCCTGATGGTGGAAATGGGGATTTATGCTTTATTTTCTTCTAGTCACCTTCTGTTTTGTGAAGCTTACCAATCTTATTCTGCATATCAGAACTACAGACAGGTCCATATATATTTGGACACTGACACAATTTTCATAATTTCAGCTCTGTATGCCACTAGAATAGATTTAAAATTAAACAACATAACATAAAATGCTAAGCAATTACAACCATTTTTATACACAGAATCCCCATTTTCAGGGGCTCAAAAGTAATTGGACAAATATATATAATCATAAATAAAATGTCATTTTTAATCTTTTGTTGAGAATCTTTTGCAGGCAATGACTGCCTTAAGTCTGGAACTCATGGACATCACCAGAGACTGGTTTCCTCCTTTGTGATGCTTTGCCAGGCCTTTACTGCAGCTGACATCAGTTGTTGTTTGTTTGTGGATCTTTCTGCCTTTAGTTTTGTCTTCAGCAAGTGAAATGCATGCTTAATCAAGTTGAAATCAGAAGACTGACTTGGCCATTGCAGAATATTCTACTTTTTTACCTTCAAAAACTCCTAGATTGCTTTTCTGTATGTTTCGGGTCATTCTCCACTTGTACTATGAAGCGCCACCCAATCAACTTTGCTCCATTTGACTGAATCTGGGCAGACAGTATATCCCTAAACACTTCAGAATTCCTTCCTTCCGGCTGCTTCTGTCTTCTGTCACGTCATCAATAAAACACCAGTAACTCAGTACCACTGGAAGCTATGCATTCTTATGTCACACTGCTCCATCACAGATGATGCTGTATGCTTTGGATCATGAGCTGTTCCAAGCCTTCTCCATACTTTTTTCTTCCCATCATTCTGGCACAGGTTGATCTTAATTTCAGCTGTCCAAAGAATGCTTTTCCAGAAGTGGTCTGGCTTTTTTAGATGTTTTGTGGCAAAGTCTAATCTGGCCTTGTTTGCATCATGAGGTGAACCCTCTGTGTTTGCTCTTGTGAAGTATTCTCTTGATTGTAGACTTTGACAGTGACACGCTTACCTCCTGAAAAGTTTTCTTTACTTGGCTGAATGTTGTGAAAGGGTTTTTCTTTACTGTGGAGAGGATCATCCAATCATCCACCACTGTTGTCCTTTCTGGACCTCCAGGCCTTTTTTTTAATGTTGCTGAGCTCACCTATGTCTGCTTTTTTTCTCAGAACCTAACTGTTGATTTGGCCACTCCTAATGTTCCTGCTATCTCTCTAATGGCTTTCTTTTGTTTTTGAAGCCTAACAATTGTCTGTTTTACTTGCATGCAGAGCTTTTTTGACTGTGTGATGTTGGTTCAGAGCAACAGCTTCCAAATACAAATGGCACACTTAGAATCAACTCAACACCTTTTACCTGCTTAACTGATGTAGAAAAAAATGAAGGAATAGCCCACAACATGAAACAGCTTTTGAGTCAACTGTCCAATTATTTATGGTCCCTTAAAAAAGGGAGGATGTACATATTAAAGAGCTGTAATTCCTTAACCTTTCTTCCAATGTTTCCTCCAAGCTTTTTTTTTATTTTAAATTAAAGCTAAGAGTGTGAACTTTAAGCCCATATTCATTATATAACTATAACTTTAATATGTTTTGGTCAACAGCTAAAATAATAAACATTGTGTCAGTGTCCAAATATATATGGACCTGACTGTATTTTCTTTGGTTTTACTGTGTGTAATGAATGACTGGATGACGGAATCATGTGAAACAGAAAGTCACGGCTGGACAATTTCATGCTCTTATCAACTCTGATGTGAAAAAAAATATACTTCTGAAATATTTTACTCATAAGAATTTCTAGTGTGCCAATAATTGTGGCCAACATGCATTGGAGAAAAACATTTATTTCATAATGAATATTTCCTCCTATTTTTCTTCAATGAAAGGTTAGAATTTTGTGGAATTTTTAAATGAAAGTTCAAAGAGATAAATGACAGAATTATTTTCACAGCTGCCTTTGCTCATATTTATTAGGGGTGCCAATATTAATGGAGGGCACTGTATACGTAAATACCTATGAACTTTTGTGCATCGTTACATTCCAGTGGTGAAAAATGTAATTATGCATCGTTACGAACCAAACAATAACACATACGGCAAATAACACAGGTATTTGAAAGTAGCTGTTGCTCCCCTGTGTATTAGGTATTTGCTACCACCAGACCAACACAAGAGCAGACATTAAGCATATTCAACTAGACCTCAAGTCTCCAAGGTGTTATCAAGAAGTTCAATTCGTTTCAGTAAAAGATTCATTTGCACATTCTCTAAAGAAATATGTCAGATGGATTTAGAGGCTTTTGCATCTGAACTCTTCATTTGTCATTATTTTGACACATTTCCATAAATTAGTGCGATTGCTAGTTTGAGTGTATTTGTTGTAAAATTAATTATTGCTGTCAGTCTAATTTACATATTGTTTTGCAAAACATGAGATAAATACCTTGAGTGTGGAACTAAATAATAGCATCTTCAGTGTTCATCTTCAATTCTACAGTTACATCTATATTTTCAGTGTAGTTTTATTATCTTGCATCTAACTACTTTTTAAAAAGGGTAGATTGACTGTAGTTGAAATACTCTATTTTCCAGGAGTTTTTTTTATTTTTATTATATAAATGTTCTTTGACTTATATTAACATCAAGCATTTAAAGTGCACACAAAAAAAGGAACATTAACAGAACATATTGTGTACAACAAATTTTAGCAATACTAACTTTCTACTACATCCATTACTAACAATGTAACATTAACAAGGTGTAACTTATTTGCATGTGCCACTTATTTTCTGGTAAATATGGTACTTTAAATGTTGAGTAGCTTGTATCTTGGCAAGCTACAGCTATAATGTAGATTCCCCACCACTGGTTCAGCAAGATAAATGACTTGATGATTAAGATAGTGACCTGATGCAGAAAGAATGCAGGCATCAGACTGTGGGACTCTAGAGAGATAAACTCCCTCCAGGTGAGGTTGAGGTCTGGACTTCACACCACTCTTTTAGGAAAACTGTAACATTTTATAGAGTCTGGTAAAACTCTGAATTTCCAGTCCTCTCTGTGGTTTCCCCGACATTTCTTGGCAGCTGAATGCAAACAGAAGAGTTGTCTCTGGGGCTCTCATGTGCTTTCTTTGTGCTCAGAAGTCCTAAACAAAAACCAAAAAGGCTCAAGCTCAGCTGAAAGAGCAAATTTCTTTTAGCTGAAGAGGCAGTAGTTATATTTTGATAATTGCAAATGTTGCTGTCTGTTTCATTTGGAAAAAGATACAAGCTGCAGTGCAGCAGTGCGACACAAAGACGTCGCTTCTAAAAAAACATATTTGTGGACTCATCTTTTTGGAAAATCAAACCACAAGGAAGAATTGCAGGCAATTAGAATTTTTGCTAAAATAAATCTTTTTTTTTTTTTTAAGAAAACAACTATGGTAATATCACATGTGCTACGTCAGAGTTTCAGAAGAGTTCCTAAGAATCAGCTTACTGAGAAAAAGTCTGAAAACAGAAGTCCCATAAATTTTTTCCTGGGCCAAATCAACATTAGATTACCAGAGAAAAGAACAAGCAATAAAATGTTCTTCTGAGAAGAAACCAAGCTCTCGAGTAGCTAAGATGACGCTTGAAAATGTTAAAGGGATAGTTCATCCAAAAATGAAAATACCCTCAAGTCATTTCAAACCTGCAGAAGTTACTTTCTTCTGTGGAACAAAAAATGATTAGTCTTGATCTGTTTAATAAAATACGTTTCCTTGTTTCACATTAAATTTTGGGTGGGAATCTTCTCTTTGATATGCAGGAGCTCTAGTTATATTTTGCTATATAAGCTATAATGGATTTCTGACATATTTCAAACTGAGTAACTTCCTGCTTTTTGCTACTGCAGTGTTACACAAGACATGTGATGCAGTGATGCCCTGTGGTGCGATTGGGTCCCCACAAATCTCCAACAGCACTTAAGTTAAAGGAAACAATGTATGCAGGTCCATCACCGCTGCAATGCTGCATAATAACTATTCATTCGAGTCAGCAAATCTAAATATTTTATCCTTTACAGAATCATGGACATATGAAAAAGGCAATGACCCAACAGGAGGTAAGAAATGAAGGGAATCTAATACCTTACAAAAACAAACCCTGGGAGAAACGCTTTTTCCAGAATCCTAGGACGGATAAAAGGCTGACATAAAGTGACTGGTGACCAGAAGATACACTACTTGCTTCACTAGCATACTATAGCACAGTCTGAGGATCACATATCCATATGCTTTCTTCAGATCAGCAGTCTGAACATTCTTTGCAACAATTCATGTTTGATATTTGAGAGTACTCTGATATCCAACTCTATCCCAACTGGCTTGGCGTCACTTTTCCTTTCCCAACTTCAAAAGCCTGTCTTCTCTAAACCCTACGGCACTTCAGTCCACACATCAAAATCCTTTTAAAGGAGGATGACAGCCCTAAACCTATAAAGAACATCCTGGAATCTCCAACCTTACATGTGCACTCAAGAAATTTGATTTCCATGTCCAGGTTTGGATGCTTTATCTATTGAGCTTTGAAGACTACCCTGAGGTACAGTTGGCACTGAATGGTGGTAAGTAAAGTGTTGATGACCCTGTGGGCTTGACCTCATCTTTTAAACACAGAGTTTGCCTTGTTTGAAGGTTTTACATATACAAAAGCTCGACAGCACGGTATGGGTTGTATTGTAACGCCACATGGATGAATACCAGGAAGAGGAATGTGAGTTAACTCAAACAAGGACGGCCGTACTCAGCGATAAGGTCAACTATGTGGGTATAAAGCCTATTATGAGTTTTGCTTACAGGAAAAAGAAGAGAGTTGTGTTTGTGTCTGGTATAGTTGTGTGGTTTCATGCACGTAGAACAGGAGCATTGTTTGGACCAAAGTTTAAGAGTGAATATAGAGGAAGGCAGCTGTTTACAGAGGCTGAAAGTCTTTGTCTTTGTTGCCCTCACATAAACCATGGATAAAGGGGCAACTCTGGGACATCAGTTTATTCAAAGCAATAATCATATAATCAAGCAAATTACAGTGTTGATGCGGAAAACAAACATCTCAGTGAAAATGAAAGAATCCGAATCCCTCAGGGAAAAAAAGTGATTGATTTTATGTCCAGATTTTTTTCGTGAAATATCTGCAAAATTGTACCTATTTTTCTTGCACAATGACATTGAGTTCAAACAATTGAAATATATCAGAGCTGGTATTTTTGCTAACTAATGGGTGGAGAATTTGAGAATAATTTATTTGGCTCACATGGTTGTCATCAGCAGTCAACCAATATGGGTTTAATTCAATGATAATAGTGACCCTGGACCACAAAACCAGTCTTAAGTAGCACAAGTATATTTGTAGCAATAGCCAAAAATACATTGTATGGGTCAAAATTATTGATTTTTCTAAATCATTAGAATATTATGCAAAGATCATGTTCTATGAAGATATTTTGTAAATTTCCTATCGTAAATACATCAAACCTTAATTTTTGATTAGTAATATGCATTGCTAAGAACTTCATTTGGACAACTTTAAAGGTGATTTTCTCAATATTTAGATTTTTTTGCACCCTCAGATTCCAGATTTTCAAATAGTTATATCTCGACCAAATATTGTCCTATTGTATCAAAACAAACATCATTGGAAAGCTTGTTTATTCAGCTTTCAAAAAAAAAATTGACCATTAAGACTGGTTTTGTGGTTTTCAGGGCCACAATTGGTAATAATTGGCAGATGACCAATAATGTTGATATTTATAAATGAAATGAAACAATTTAATAGGTTAAATGTTGCCAAGTTTCTTCTGATACACACTGTAACACATACGCCACAATTCACTACATCATGCCGCATCACAATATCAAAACTGGATTGTGATTCAAACTGCGACAGACTGCTTTTTCATTAATTAAACTTTTAAAACTGAATGAACACATAAAATCCTGGAATAATGATGTAACATGATTAAAAAATATATATGAACATGAAAAAAAAAGCAAGCATTTTCTGAAAACAATCCAAACCAAACTTCTAGGCCGGGATGCTGAATCAACAATGCATTACCAGTGATCCACAGTTTCATTTCAACACAAAGGGATCAGATACCTCACTATCCTGTACAGCGTCCACAGCCACGAGGGCCATACAAATTGCATATATGCAGTACTTAAGTACTCTGAGACAGTAGTTATTATAACAGAGGTACCATTTCCATCTGGTACAAAAGATGAGAGTGCATAATAAAAGATTGACAGACAGCTCTTGCCTCGCCCTTCTCTGTCCTACCATGCTAATGGAAAGGAGCTCCGTAAGCCCTGATATAATTAAATCAATAGATATTTCATATGGAAAGCTGCAAATATTTGTGTTTAACATGATCATTTGGTCATGGTCTTCTAACTGGCAAATCACAAGTGCTATAGTGAAGACTCCCTTGAACTGAGCAAACAGTATACAGAATCCCTTGCACAACTCTCTGGAGGTCAAAGCATGAACTGCAACCTACTGTAAGATCGGAGTACAGCAAATAGGCAAGAGAAAGATGTAAATGAATTAAAAACGTGTAACTTTACGTTTAAAAATGTATGGAGGTATGCACTATAAAGACGTAATTACCTCAACAACAACAACAAAAAAAAAAAAATCATCAAATATTTAATGAAGGCGTTTAAATCGATTTACCTTACAAAAAAGAAAAGAAAAAAGGAATAGTTAAAACAAGAGGTTCAGCATTCATTCCAGACGGATGCATCCCATTTCGTGCATCCATCCGCATACAGGTATAATGCAAGTTTAATTCTTTTCTACGCAACAAAGTAACACCATGCTAAAATAAATGAGTCTGTTTAAGTTAGGTTTTATTTATCTTACCAGTCGGTTGCCGAAGTCTCGCTGATAACGTCCTGGTAGGCTGTTAAGAGGGCCAGTCTGTTCTTGCTGAGATTCACAGCCATGTTGCTGCCACTGCAATCATCCAGACCAGTGTAGCAGTGATGATGAGGAACGCGAGAGTCACTGCGGAGCGCGAGAAGAGGAGGAGAGATGTTGCACGCCGAACAAAGAGACGCTGCTGCTGTTGCTCTGCTGGACTGCGCGGTCCTAGCGCCCCAGCGTTCCGTGCGCCATTGTTCAAAACAGCTACAATGCACCACAAGCGGTACAACAAATAACCCAAACTGCTTAACATGCCATCTTTAAAAAACGCGATGCTCATGGCACGAGACCCAGGAAAGACTAAGACGTTGTCTGATGCATGTGTACACAGAATACATGTAACGCAATAATTTTAATAAAATAAAAATACTGTTTAATATTGCATTAAAATGCTTCAGTTTGGTCAAATGTAGCAAAATTCGTGGATATAACAGATATAAAAACAAGTGTTCTAAATGTAATAATTAATATACTGTTCTTATATCTTACACTGTTTATTTTTTAAATATAAATTATATAAAATTATATTTTTTTATATAAACATCAAGGACAAACTGATCAAAAAGTGACTCTAAAGGCATTTATAATAGTACAAAACATTTCTATTTCAAATAAATGCTGAATCAAGTGTATTGAAAAAATTTAAAAGGATCATGGTATTATGAAGCAAAACATTCCTAATAATATAATTATTATAATATAATATACTTTTTTTTTCTTGAGCACCAAATCAGCATATTACAATAATTTCTGAAGGATCATGTAACACTAAAGACTAATGGCCAAAAAATGGCAAAATTCAGCTTTTCCATTACAGAAGAAATGACATTTTATAATATGAAGAGTTCATTTGCAAAAACAGGTAACTCTGTTTTTAACAGTTTTCAAAAATCATGTTGCATTTTATTGCATTTCAGTTCATCTCAATCAAACTGCAGTTGGGTTATTTAGTAAAAATAACAACAACAACAAAATAATACAGCTAACTAACACAATAAAAACATGATAACATAATAAAAAAACATGATTTTTGAAAATTAAAAAAAAAACGTTATCTGTTATTTGCAAATAAACTTCATAAAAAAACTATTTAAACACTAATGTACATATACTGCATAAATATTTAGTTAAATTAGAATAATTATAAATATTAAATATAAAATATAAAATAATACCCTTCAAACCAGTCAAACCAAAATTTATTCAGTACCTTCAACATTTCTCACATTATCACAGTTTATTTGCTATAGTTTAGAAAATGAAAATAAAATATGACAAGAGAGTAAAATGTGTCAGAACAAATTCATCTTGATAATCACAAATGAATTACAGTCAAACCAAAATTTATTCAGACACCTTCAGAATTTCTCACATTATTACAGTTTGTTCGCTATAGCTTAGAAAATGGTAATAAAATATGTCTGTGTAATAAAATAAAACTGACAGAACAAATTCATCTTGATAATGTCAGATAACTTTGATAGAAAGGTGTTTAACAAAACATGGTCAGGCCAAAGTGTCAAATCAAATTTTTGGTCCCAAATGTTTATAAATTTTACTGGTAGTATAAAGAATTTTTGGGTATTATATGTCACAGTTTACTTTATTGTGCTATCTTACATAATGAACATAAATGAACTATAGTGTCCTGCACCCACTAGTGAAAAGAAAAAAAAAGTAAAAAAAAAGTTCTATCTGGTGTCTTAATAATGTTTGGTTTGACTGTAAATGGTTTAAAATAATTTCAATATCAAAAAAGTGACAGCATTAGAGCAAAGCCCATAAATCATAGAGCTTTACAGTCAAGTAATTTAGCGAACCTGAGATAAGTCTGTTATAGGATTTAGCGATTAATAATCCTTCATCATATGTTACATTGGATGTGCATTGGGACAGAAGAAGCTTTCCAGTTGTCTATATGTTTGATCCCCAAATGTTTCCAGATGTATGTATCATAGTAGAAGTTACTTATGACAGAATGTGTTCAACTACCAAGTGGACCACACAAACATTTTCAGATATATCAAATGCAGCATTGGGATGCCATTTGGCACTGTCCTGTTCTTCTGTGCAGTAAGCTGTAGGACAACGTCAAATGTGAAAGATATCCTGTGGTGGGAACATCACCATCCCTTAAATAGTAAACAAATGCACACCTTATCCTATAGCATCCTGTACTTAACAACCTCTTAACAGCAGTGTCCTAGAGCTCCGTGGATTCTGTCCAATCCCGTATCATGGCAAAAAGCCAGGATCTGCCAGTCACAGCATGGGTCAGTGTGTAATATATTCAACTAGAGCACAGATTTCATCCACGATACACACACTTCCTGTAGGGTTCTTTATTTCTGGCTGAAAACAATGGCAGAGCATCTAATCCCACGACCCACAAACATACATTTTCAGTTCTGCGAAATGCACACACACACACACACACACACACACAGAAATAAGCTATAGAGCTTAGCCCTTCACCCTCCTTACAGCCCAGCCACCACCACCCCCCCACACACAAATACACGCACACACATTCACCTTCCTCTGCAGTCTCATCCAATCAGGATCTCTGTTTGCCCCAGAGCTTCCCCTCCCCTTGGCTGCCCACTAAATGGGTTACCATTAATTAATTCTTCTCACTCATCTGGTCCTTGGCGTCTCCTACTGCCTACAAAGGTAGCAATTATATTCAGTGGAGATGAGGATTGTTCTTAGGGAAGACATCTGTCCGGCAGAGACTCGGCAGGCATCCAAAAGGAGGCATGTGAGGAGAGCTTTGCCATTCAGTAATACAACTTTGTGAACACAATACCAGACTTTAACAAATTTAACCGCTACAGTGGGTTTAACAACTTAAGTGATTTTAGCACCAAAGCAGATTTTTTCACCCAAACTCTTCAGTGTGCTATTAATTATAATATACTGCAAAGTAGCAATACAGTAAATTGGATTTGGTGTTAAAGACATATATATATATCATCAAGATTTCTTCTGCTCACCAAGCCTGCATTTATTTGATCCAAAATACAGCAAAAACAGTAAAATTTAGAAATATTTGTACTATTTGAAATAACTGTTTTCTATTTGAATATATTTTAAAATGTAATTTATTCCTGTGATTTCAAAGCTGAATTTTTAACATCATTACTCCAGTTACATGCTCTTTCAGAAATCATTCTAATATTCTGATTTGCTGCTCAAAAAACATTATTAAAACATCATTATTATTATTATTATTATTATTATTATTATTATGTTGAAAACAGCTGAGTAGAGTTTTTTCAGGTTACTTTGATGAATAGAAAGTTCAGAAGAACAGCATTTATCTAAAACAGAAATCTTTTGTAACATTAAAATCTTTATCATCACTTTTGATCCATTTAAAGCATCTTTGTTAAAGAAAAGTATTAATCTATATAATTTCTTCCACCACCCAATAAATAAATAAATACAAATTATACTGGCTCCAAGATTTTGAATGGTATAGTGTATAATGTTACAAAAGCTTTTTATTTCAGATAAATGCTGATCTTTGGATATTTCTATTCATCAAAGAATCCTAAAAAAATGTACTCAACTGTTTTAAATATTGTTAATAATAATAATAATAATAATAATAATAATAATAATAATAATAATAATAATAATAATGTTTCTTGAACAGCAAATCAGCATTTTAGAATGATTTCTGAAGGATCATGTGACACTGAAGACTGGAGTAATGATGTTGAAAATGTAGCTTTGATCACAGGAAAAAAAAATACATTTTAAAATATATTCAAATAGAAAACAGTTGTTTTAAATAGTAAAAATAATCCTAAAATAATAAAATATTAACATTATATAATATATATGTTTTTTTGTTTTTTGTTTGTTTTTGTTTTTTTTTACTGTGAATGAAATATATATCATTTACAGTAAAAAATTTAAAAAAAAAGGATATACAACCTCAGTATATCATCAGCAGCCACGGTTATTCGTTTTGTGCTGCTATATATGCTTTTTTGACTCTCAAAGTGACGGTAGCCGACAACTTTTATTTTATGAATAACCAAGGACCATGGTTTCAACTAAAAATATTCTTTACTGTTCTACTTATGAAAAACATCATCTACATCTTGAATGAAAGTGAGTAAATTAACAGCAAATTTTCTAATTATCCCTTTAATTTAGTGATAGGATGTTTAGATTATTTTACTGCCTCTTCTCATCCAATCTCTTTATTCAGTTATTTGAATGTAATTAAAATGTTATATTTTCAATAGCCACCTGCCCTGTAGATGTTTACATGTTTTTTTTTTTGTTTTTTTTTTTTATTTTATTTTATTTTTTTGAGGTTTACTTATAATGTTAATAAAGTTTTTTGCACAAAAAGTAAATATGTGAAAAAATAATTATTTAAAACAATTATTTTCAACCCTCATAATGTCCCTCTGTCTAAAATGACCTGTTTTAAGGGGTGGGTCCTTTAAGACTTGTCAGTAATCCTCCACTGTTATGATTGGCTAACGTCATTGTATACGAAACAGTATCAGTGCCCCGCCCCCTCACTATTGCATGTGAGTGTTTTGACAGACAAGATAGCGGCAGTGATTGTAATTTCCATTTGCTCTTGTTGCAACGCGACACTCGCATTCAGCGTATTCAAGTGTCAAGCCAGTGGGCGGGGCCTATGGTGAGAAGATGACTATTCGTCAATGCCTTGCTCTGGAGGCAGGATTTATGCAAATGTTTGTGCCCGGGTGATGTCATCTCGCACCTCAGATTCAAACGACCATTTTTGGAGCTTGATTAAAAAATGTTTTGTTTATAATGAGGAGGAGGTTTTAAGCTATGAAACTTGCAGGATGTTTTGGTACAAAGACCTCTTACATGCCAAAACATCAAGGCAAATTTGATTTCTCATGTCACAATCCCTTTAAAAAACATTGATTCATAGTTATGTTTGATACTGTGACACACACCTCTATGCTAGAAATATATTTCCTATTAAGCCTAAAACCAAGCTAGGCATATTTTTTTTCACGGACACTCACTGCATTTTCTTATTAGTTTTAGGACATGTGCAAACTGTTGTTGATAAATTATAAATTGTAAACATTTTAGACCCTGCAAACACATGAAAGTTTATCTATCACACTCTCAGCTTCCAGCTTCTCTTATGTGGAGTGTCCACAGAAAACGCCAAAAGGTACTTCTGATTGGCTAAACAAAGAATTGAGTGGCTACTTCATATTTACTTCAGAGATTTCTTTCATTTTCTACACACCATTCCAATGAATGATTCCTCAAAATGAATAATCTTCTGTTCAATTATAAGCTATGTTATGTAATTATTAAAAACTATAAATATAATGTGTGAAAAGGGGATTTCTACAATATTGCATTGCTAATTAAAAAAAAAAAAAAATCCACAATAAAGCATACTAAGGTAAATTAGTCCATGCACGTTTATGAATACAATGTGCATTCCAAGATGGTCTGATGTCACAGGATGAGGTGTATCCAAATGACATTATTTGAACAGTAAGAGAACAGTCATGGTTGCAGGAATTCTGATTAGTGCTGACAGTGGTCTCCAGTCACCGCCATAACACTTTACTTATTCATGCTCCATACAAGCAAGCACACACACACTCCCCTGTATCCTAACCAGGGGTAAAACAGATGGCTAGAAAACTGTCATTATGCATACTGCAAAATCCAACATCAAAATAATTGTTTAATAAAATGTAGTAATAAAAACAGTCAATACAATGCAAATGAGTAGGTAGCAGCCTCAAGTCTTTGTGCATATTTTTCATGCTCACTATTTGGATTTCAGATAGGCTATTTGGAAAGAGTTAGTAAGATGAAAGATGGCTCTAAAGGGTTAAAGAATCACAGCAGCTTTGAGAAAATACAATCCACATACCAGACATATGAAAGCGAGACCCATGGAGAGCCTTTTAAGTTAAAACAAAGAATCTGACCAGCGGAAAGACCCGTGAGTTATGTCCTAAAAAAGGAGGGAACTATCCCATTTATTCAGTTGTACAATAAAAAAAATCTCATATAAAACTTTGTCCAATGTTTTGTCTTGTCTGAAGCATTTACTGGAAATCGCTGACCTAACCTGTTCAAGCATTGAGAGAGCACTGAGCAATATCACCGTCTTCTTTGCTTTGTTTGGTTTGACGGTCAGTTTTGACTAGTTTGATTTTAGGACTGGTTTAGGAAGTTATATTAACATCTTTGTAGTAAATGTTGGTTAGAAATTTATAATGTTAAAGCCTGTTTAGGAATTAGTAAGAGGTTGTTGAATGGCCTTGTAAACGTAAGACGATATCGCACCCTGGTGGCCACAAACTGCAGCAACAGTATTAGCCAATGCGGATGAGAGCGCCCTCCCCTTACAAAAATTACCATGGCAGCCACATTTTCTGCAGTTTGTTACTACCATAAAAGTCCCTGGTATGTTCACATTAGAGGCCACTGTCATCAAAAGTAAAATGAAATAAAAAATAACATGACAAAAGCCTCAAACACTGAAGATAACAATGTATGATTTCACAGTAGCTTTTGTGGACACAATTCTAACTATTAACTATGACTTCTGCTTCGATAAACTCTTAATTATTTGCATATTAATAGATAATAAGGTAGATGTTACTTTTAGGCATGGGATAGAATTAAGGGATCTAAAATGCAGAATAAGGCATTAATACGTGCTAATGTGCTAATATAAGTACTAATAAACAACTAAAATACTACTAATATGCATGCTAATTATCAACTAGTTAAAAGTGAGAATTGGTCCCTAAACCAAAGTGGGTAACATTTTAGAATAGGGAACACTTATTCACTATTAACTACGACTTTTCCCTAAATAAATTCCTAATTTGCTGCTTATTAATAGTTAGTAAGGTGGTTGTTAAAAGAGAAGTTCACTTCCAGAACAAAAATTTACACATAATTTACTCACCCCCTTGTCATCCAAGATGTTCGTATCTTTCTTTTCTCAGTCGATAAGAAATTATGTTTCTTGAGGAAAAAAAAAAAAAAAAAAATCAGGAATTACCTCGATATAATGGACTTCAGTGGTGCCCAAATTTGAACTTCCAAAATGCAGTTTAAATGCAGCTTCAAATGGCTCTAAACGATCCCAGCCGAGGAAGAAGGGTCTTATCTAGCAAAACGATCGGTAATTTTCAAAACAAATTGACAATTTATATACTTTTTTTTTTCAACTTCAAACTTTTAGTCTTGTCTAAGTCTGTGTGAACTCTGCTTTTTTTTCGGTTCAATAAATTCAAGACAGTTAGGGTATGTCAAAAATCTGAAAAAAAAAAAAAAATAAAAAATAAATAAATAAATAAATAAATAAAATAAAATAAAATAAAATAAAATAAAATAAAATAAAAATGATAAATCTCGTTTTTCTCCCTAACTTCAAAATCGTCCTACATCACTGCAGAAGTACCGACCCAGTGTTTACAAAGTGAACATACAAAGAAGATCAAAAAATAAAAATAAAAAAACGGTAAGCGATGTAGGACGATTTTGACGTTGAAAAAAACGAGACGGGAGTTTTTCGACATACCCTAACTGTATTGACCCGGATTATACAAACTACGCATGCGCATCGCAGAGACGAGACAAAACTAGGTTAAAAAGTATATAAATTGTCAATTTGTTTCGAGAATGACCGATCGTTTTGTTAGATAAGACCCTTCTTCATCGGCTGGTAATATGCATGCTAATAATAACTAGTTAAGAAACTGTAAAATACAGTGTTACCGGTTACCGCTATTGTTACTATAAAATTATAAATGGCATGATCTCTTTGAAATGTAAGAAACTTTAAGATATTTTAATTTTTGCATTTGCTTCATTAAAATAAAACAATGCCAGTATATATATATTTTTTATTATAAATATTCAGTGTTTAAACATGTCTGCAATGACGATCTGTCACAGAGTCCATGTCCCATTAGCATAAGCATGCAAAATAAGGAAAAAAAAAAAAAATTGTAACCTGGTGGTATTACAACAGTTTATACATTAACATTAAATAAGGATTAGCGTTCTGTTTGGCTGTCTTTCAAGTACAGAAATTAAATGAAAGAAAAATACGACCAACAGATTAATAAAGAATGATCATACAAATGTTTTACACAAGCAATTAATTACTGTTCATTGTAGCAAACTGAGTGTAAATTATGAAAATATAATTTGTCATCTGTAAACCTGTGAAATACATTGCATTAAGAGAGGTCAGTCTAAAAGGAGTGAAACGCAAATTAAGTTATCCATTTTCTCACAACAGGCGGCTCTACACAAGTTTCTTTGTAAACACATATCAATGATGTCTATAAATGATGTCACAAATAGTAATTACCTACAATATATGACTATATGTTAATAAAATGCACTTTTAAATGATAGAAAAAAAAAGGAAATTTGCATTGGGACCCAAAATATGCATACTATTTGCACAATACAGTACATTGTTTTAAAACGAGTAGCTACGGAAAATGATAAAATCCAGCACAGAGGTCATACGGAGGCCTTTTCTTAAATAGCGAAGTTTAACAAATACACACAGAGGAGAAAAATCACACTGCCTAAGAACAGTGAAGAAGAACTGAGATAAAGGAGTAAAACATAAATAATAAACAAGTATGAACTACAACCACAAAATGACACTGCTTTCATCATAAAATAAAAACAAATTACAATTTATAAACAAAGCATTTATGTCTAAAAAAGAAAAGAAAAAAAAATACAGTAGCTGACCAAATCTTCTGCAATGATGTCACAATATGTGTTTGATATCTGGATCCAACAGTAACTGGACCCAGATTCTGTGTCCTTGTTTTTCTTAAATACCTGTATGTTTCAAAAAAAAAGAAATCAAATGCTCCATGAGTCATTTAATTCAATTGAGTCATGTGTCCTTTATTGGCTGGGCATTTGATGATCCACTAACTACAGCATATGTTTCAACTTAAAAGTACTAAAATATAGACTAAGTTCAAGGCACCTTATCTTTGGTAGAACCATGGCCACCTGCATCAGTTCAAAGTTTAGTAGTGTTTTAAAAGCAGGTACTTAGCAGATAGCAATGCATCTGCAGAACTGTCTCTTTGATCATACACAATACAAACGTGTCCACGGGAAAAGCAGAGCAGAAAGGAGTGATAAAGTAGCAAGCGCTCCCAAGTCTGCATGCTAACAGCTTGATGGCTTCGAAAGGAGGGAACTAGAAAGTACTTTGAGAGAGGAAACTGCGTCCGACTCTTTGATGTCATCAGTAGGTACACACTGCGAGTAGAGGTCACTGTTTGGTTGAGGTTCTAGATCTGGATCCAGAGATTCACTCTCTGGTTCTTTCTTAACTGTCACTGAGATTGTGCTGGTCTTGTCTTCCCCTTGTTTCAGATGATAAATACAAGGTAGAGTGTCTGGGGAAGCACCAATACTGGAGGGCTTTTCAGGTGGGACATCCAAGTTGGGCACTAAGGAGAAACAAGTAGCCTCAGGAAGAGTCAAAGCCACATTGGTCCTGTCCTGAACTAAAGCTCTGGCCCTGCTGGGAGAGCTAAGATCAGCTGGCTCATCTTGGTTCAAAGGCACCAGAAGGGATGTGCCATTCCACTTCAGAGATACTCCGAGATCCTCGCCTTCCATCTTTGCCCGTTTGGTCAATAACTGGTCATCCTGACTCTGCAGTTCCGCAAGCTCCACGAGCTCCACGTCTCCAGCGGACCTTTTGGTAATGGCTCGCTTGCTCAGGTTCAGAGGGAGCGACTGGTCTTGAGGAATACTTCCATTGGGTTGGGAGGCCTTGCTGAGATCCTGAGCCAGAACTTCAGAAAGTCGCTTGGTGAAGGTGTTCATGTGTGCTGAGCCAAGACGGGTGCGCATCAGTTGACGCAACTGCAGACTGCAGCCGATGTCCAGCGGGAGGATCCTAAGAGGGGGCAGGGGAGCTCTAGTCACGGCGAGTCCTCCGTTCTGCGACGAGGTATCCGAACTACACCCTGAACACTGGTGCTGGGGACTCTCAGGAGTCTCAGGCGTACTGACTTTGGGCTGATGCACCATAATTGTCTGGTGGGGCATGGAAGAATCTTGAGGAGTTACCTCATGAGTACTCACTCCATTAAGGCCTAGTCGGGCTCGGAAGAGATCCAAAGGACAAAGTCCTTTAGTAGGACTGAATCCTTCTAGGGAACCACCTGCTATTAATTTGCAAGGAACTGACAGAAAGGAAGGAGCTTGAGGTTCTACAGTCTCCATCTTCACATCTCGCCCCAGCACGGGCTGGTGGGGCACTGGTGTAGAGGATACGAGTGACAGACCTTGGCCATGAGGATGCTTGGTGAGCTTCAGTTCTTGAAAAATAGTCAACGGCTGGACAATTTCTTGATGGGGTCTTGCTGGTTTCTCTAAGGGAGGTTTGGGATGCAAGGGCGGTCTTCCAACTCTGCCTCTGGCCAGAACTTTGGCATTGCGTTTTCCAGGCGGTCTTCCTCTTTTGCGTACAACAACAACACCATCTGGTGGTGAGACCTGAAAATGTAGCACAAAAAAGAAACCTTTTTTTTTTTCTTCTACTGATGCATATTGTACAAAAAATGCAAAGCATTTCTTGATAAAGTAGGATATAATATGATAGGATGGTTTTACACAAAATCTGAGTGCACACAGCACAAGTCATTATCATATTTTAAATGTATTTCTCTACAGAGGTATGGCATAATGTATATCAGATAAACTGCACATATTGATTCTTTACTTCACGTCAGTCAAGCTGCTCTTCCTGTGTGGCTTTATGGTTTTTCAACCATTGTATTCAGAGAACTTGCACGTACCGAACACAAGAATCAGCATTTCTCTTTTCCTGTGCTACAGATAAGTAAAATCCTCACCTGGTTGGTAACTGCATTCTTTTTTGAGGTGTTTGACACGCCTCTGCCTCGCACAGTCTTTTTGATGGTAGTGGGTGAGACAAATGTAGCTCTAGGCTTGCCAAGTTCTGTGTTTTCTCCCCTTACATGCAGTTCATAAGGGAGCATCAGCCTAGAATTGATTGACAGAAATCAGTTAGTTGAGAAAAGCCCTTTGATACAGCAGGAATGAACTGTTGTTGTAATCAGAGCCTCACGCTCACCTTTCATAATGCCTCCTGGTGCAAGTGGCAGCGCTGGTGCTGCCTGGGCTTCCACCCAACTCATTGTACACAGTCTTCCACAAACGATGCGATGTCACCTGCAGGTGATGGGAAAGACAATTACTCTTACTTACAATACAGAGATCACCGCTATCACTTGCACTCTGTTATGATTGATTACAGCTTACTCAGCAGGGCCAAGTAATGAAGTGATGTGATAAACGTACCCTCTCATAGCCCCCCAGTCTTTTTACAACTGAATACATGAGGAAGAGGTCAACTGTGGACAAACAGAAAGACAGCTAGGTTAATTATTGAGTTAAGTTAGAAAAAAAAATACATGGAAGTGATTTTTGTATATCAGTCATGTATACATACTCTTTTTGAAACCTAGGTTAGGTACTTTGCTTATAGGGGAACCCCGGCGCTCCATAAAGAAATACAGCTGATCCAGGAAAAGCTGCTCCTCTGGATGTGGAAGCCAGTTCCCATCCCAATGCATCTCCACACTGCCCATCACATTTTCCTACAGGAATCGGTTAAAAACATTAGGTGAAGAGCTTTCAGTCAGTGACTGATAAATAGGAACATTAAGGTGCAGTCACAAGGAAAAAGTCCACTGTCTATCATCAGCATTGTAGCAATATAAGAAGTACAAATCCCCCATTCAAACCTAGCAGATTTCTTTTGGTCAATGCAGTGACTCAGTGTGTCCAACTTGACCACGTGGCAAAACCTGTGTTGGGAAATCTTTTACTTTCATGAAAATTCCTGATTTCACCGATGAAAATTTGCTGAACAAATGGTAAATGTGACCGCATTAAGTTAAAATCCCATTCAAAGCTTTTATAGACAATGCATAAACCTCTCAAGATGGACCTACCGTAAGAAGTTTAAAGTTGCCAAGCTATGGTATATACTTGTGTAGAGGTCACAGGCAATTGTAATCTTAACTTTTAAAATCAATCATACAACCCAGGGTTGTTTAGAAGGTTTGCAGGCTGAGTAGCTACGCAATGTTAGCCAAATATCTAGTCACCTTGCATTGGTTAATATTGGGTATTGTAGGTAGAGCATGAAAAACAGCAGTGGTGTTCTCCAATAAGGTATTTTAATGGTATATGCTTGTATTTACATATTTTAAAACACAAAAACAGGAACTGGAACTGCTCAGCTTTGAACCTTTTCTGTGTTTCTATTTTTCTTCAAATCAAATAATATGATTAATCTCTGATCTGTTTTTTCATAATATAATATAATATAATATAATATAATATAATATACTATAATATAATATACTATAATATAATATAATATTATAATATAAAGTAATTTAGCATTTTATCTAAAATTATGTTTACAGAAATTGGCAAACTGAAATGCACAAGATTTTGACAAAAAGAAAGTAACATTAAAGAGTCAAAAAGACACAAATGGTGTGAAAGGAAGTCAAGACATTCGAAGTTAAAACAAAACAGGAAGCACACAGGGACGTCACAGTATACTTCACCATTTGTTCAAAATCTTAAAACATCCTGTTTAGTCATCAGAATTGTATTCTACAAAGATGTCTGAAATCCACAGCATACCTTCATCCTTTCCATCCAGGACTCAGACAAATGGTTATGGTTTTGCTGATCAGCGTCTTTGCCATCCCTGCCCTTTCTTTTACGAGGTCGCCCCTTTAGACTGAGAGAGGAGCATCCTGGGACAGAAACGTATAGCATCCTTAGGGCAAAAATACTCCACTTTTTTCCCCTCATGACATTACAAAAAGTGAAACAGTCCCATTTGATTTTAAGTAGTGTGGAGATTATTAAAGCACAATGAATACAACCAATAAAGCAATCATTTTGAGCATTCAGTTGAATTAAAATTAAAAATCAAAGAATACACACTACATACCGGAGCTGTCACAACACCAACATTGCACTATTAAATACAAATTACACTTTTCTCAATGCCAATAACTGAACTACTGAACTCAATCATTTTAGTCAAATATTAATATAAATTAATTCAAATAAAATGGCATGTAGCCTTTAAGTATTTCTCAATTAAGTAAACACTCCATCAAATATTTAATGCATTTATTCAAGCAAAGATAGTAGCATAGCAAGTACCAAATGCAAATAGATAAACCAAATAAATCAAGTAATGAACAGATAAAAACAACAGATTAAGAACAAATCAAATAGTCAACTACTAACAAAAACTTCTATCATGATTTAAAGGTCTTCTATCAAAATAATTTAAGTGACATATCATGAAGTGACACTGCATGCCTAAAATGTTCACCCTGTGTACACTGTATTGTAACACTCAAGTTATATGTGACCCTGGACCACAAAACCAGTCTTAAGTAGCAACATCCAATAATGCATTGTATGGGTCCAAATTATCGATTTTTCTTTTATGCCAAGAATCATATTAAGTAAAGATTATGTTCCATGAAGTTATCTGGTAAATTTCCTACTGTGAATATATCAAAGCTTAATTTTTGATTAGTAATATGCATTGGTAAGAACTTCATTTAGATAACTTTAAAGGTGATTTTCTGAGAATCTTGATTTTTTTTTTGCACCCTTGGATTCCAGATTTTCAAATAGTTGTATCTTGGCCAAATACTGCCCTATCCTAACAAACCATACATCAATGGAAAGCTTATTTAGCTTTCAGATGATGTATAAACCTCAATTTCAAAAAACTGACCCTTACAACTGGTTTTGTGGTCCAGGCTTACATATTAGTCATTTTGAATGTCTTTAATTCAAGTACTTGTTTAAATGTTTGACAAATTAATCAGCCTGCCAAAACACAACAAAGCTTATGGTCACAATCCAACAAGAGTGTAGTACTTACCAAGCTGTGTCAGAATGCTAGCATTGCTGTCTAGAGTAGGGTGGTTGAAAGTATCCCGGCAGTAGAGGACTCGTGTGTTGTGAAGAGCCACTTTTATCCCCCCTAGAGCCAGCAGGTGAGGGTCCTGCAGACTAGGGGAGCTAGCCTGATCCGAGACACGTCTTTGAAGGGATCGAAAGCGGCAGTACTGGGGGTAACTGAGAATCTTAACCTTCTGCTGTAATACTGGAGACTCATCTGCTAGAGAACACAAAACAAGAGTGTCAGTCTATACATTTAGAAACAATTTATTTACTGTAAAATGATGATCAGCACCATGCCACCATCACCATCAGGTTAGCTGTCATGCTCTAATGCAAATTAAATAACAACTGTATATTGAAATATCATGAAAATATGACTGCTACAATCTCCGGGGTCAGCTGCATTATCAGACTTTAGGGTTGTTATGTTTTCAAAATATTATAAACCTCTCTGACCTTTCAATAAAATGCTTTTTTTTTTTTTTTTTAATTTTAAAAATGGTAAACTTTCTCAGTATTTCACAAAACCCCTGTAGTCCCATCATCAACCTCTAGGGGCATGGGAATATCCAGACAGGAAAACTAATCTAATGCTGCCTTCAAACCTGATTTACATGGTTAATTTTTACTTGCTTCTTACTCCAATGTAGTGTGCTGAGTTGGTTTTAGGATGAAAAATAGACAACAGACAATTTTTACTCCGTTTATTCACTTCCTGACAAAAAGCCGTCAAACAGCACTAGTTTCATAAGGACATGAGGTAAGATGTACTTTGTGATTTTTATTCTTTCAGTCAGTGTTTTTGTTGGGTATATATATACACACACACATATACATATATATATATATATATATATATATATATATATATATACACATATATATATATATATACACACACATTAGGGCTGGCAAACGATGAATTGCGATTAATCGCATGCAAAAAGTTTGAGTTTGCCTAATGTGTGTGTACTGTGTGTAACTGTTATGTATATATATAAATACACACAAATTAATGTATACATTTAAGAGAATTATGTTATGTACAAAATATTTTTATTTATATATATAATATAAATTCTATAAAAATTACAATAAATACATATACTTGTAAATATTTCTTAAATATATAGATGAATGTGCTTATATTTATATATACATAATTACACACAGTACACACATATATTAGGCAAACTCAAATCGCGATTAATTGTTTGCGAATATATACATACATACATACACACACACATACTTATATACATACATATATACAGAGAGAGAGAGAGTTTCAGTTTATCGGAATAAAACTGAAAAAAAATTAATAAACAAAAATAGTTAAAAATAGTTGCAACTAACTGACACGTTTAAGCTGAAGTGTTAAACTACTAATACTAAAACCACAAATAAATAAATAAACAAACAAATGCTATTACATTGTTTACATAATACTAACAGAATTGGTCTGAATCAAACATTGCATTTATGCATTTTTTTCACAACCACAAAAAACTGCATTTTGTGTTTGTGTATTTTACCATTGAAAACAACCTTCAACAAAATACTTCCAACTGAAAAAGTCCAGTCAAAACATTCAGCCTGTTGAATGTTAATCACATGAAACCACATCACTTTAAAATCTGTCAGCTTGCCAAACAAATAATAATTGTGTCTCCCCAAATTTTAAACTGTCTTTACATGCTTAAAAATAAAAACACACACACAGTTCAGGATTTTTCATCAGTTACTCACCCTCACTCTTCGTTTTTCCTTCCTGTGGATAACTAGCATCTTGTGACCCATCAGACTTCTGAGACTCGTGAATGTTTTGACTGCTGGGCTTCCACTGCGGTGGTTCCTGACAAGTCCACTTCACCAGATCCTCCACTCTGACCACAATCTTTTTTGATACAGCGAGGACTTCATCCTGCATGCAGAATCGCATATAAACAAACATCTATGAGATGTGTAGTTTTGTGTTAAGCATCCATATGAGCTTACAGGCAGGACCAGGTTTTGCTTAATGGCCTGAAATATTTTAACACATTCAGTAAATGCTATAGAGAAGCCTCTCCCTTTTTCCTATGTTATAGTAGTTAACAATAGGACACTCGTCACCTCAGGCAAGAACAACCAACCCAAACTGCTTTTAAAAAAAAAAAAAAAAAGAGGGGGGCAAAAGCCCAGTTGACATTTAGATGCTTATCTTTGCAACATTCTCACATTCAACTGTTTACAATGGAAACTCTGAAAAGCTTTAGGATTTCTCTTTACTTATTTATTTTGTTATAAAATGGAATTTTGTTCTAAACACCTTTATTAATAAGTAATGTAATATAAGGGACTTTGAGGTTTTGTTTAAAATGCTATTTAGTTTATTCATAGCTACTTCATACAGCAAAAGAATGAGTATCTTTCATTTTCAAATGAAAGTATCTGAAAGGAGTCTTGATATTTTTGGCCAGCATATGGCTGGATTGTCTAACAAACTATAAAAGCGCTAGTCTGTGTTCATTACTAATTCAAGCACTCTTAAACATTTTACAAGTGTTTGGAGTAACATTATTTGTGACTGGTGTAACACAATCTCTTATTATGACTAGTTAAATCATTTAACAGCAGTTTTTCATTTGCACAAAACAGAAAGAGGGATTCGATTTTACATTCTCCATTTTGTGTCATGCTCAGGCCAATACACAGTTAATATGGAAAACATAAGAAATGCAGTGCTGTGCATATGTGGATCATGTCTTTTGATTAAATTAAGCATTATTACATAAATTTATTACAGACAAATAAAATTATTTCTGTATGTATTTGGCAATGTTTATAATTTAAACTATTTATATTTTAATATACAAAAAAAAAGACAAACAACTTACACAGGCCAAAGTTTTTCTAAAAGAGCTGTGTTGTTCATTGTTATTGCACTGTAAATTACTCTGTTCTTGGCAAGAAAATAGCCTTTGGTAATAACTCTTATAACAATAACAACAATATCAATGTTGAAAACAGTTTTCGCTGCTGAATATTTTTGTGGGAACTGTGACTTTTGTAGGATTCGTATATAAATAGAAAGTGTAGAATGACAGGATGTATTTCAAATGCCAATCTTTTGTGACATTACACTGCCGTTCAAAAGCCTGAGATCAGTATGATTTTTAATGTTTTTTTTAAAGAAGTTTCTTATGCTCATCAAGGCTGTATCTATTTGATCAAAAATACAAAAAAAAAGCTGTAATTTTGTGGAATATTATTGCAATTTAAAATAACATTTTTCTATTTGAATATACTTTACAATATAATTTATTCCCGTGAAGCATCACTGAATTTTCAGCATCATTGCTTCAGTCTTCAGTGTCACATTGATAAATAAAAGTTAAAAAGAACAACGTTTATTCAAAACAGAAATTTTGTGTTACAATATACATTACTATTCAAAAGTTTTTTTTCTTTTAAAGAAATTAATACTTTTATTCTTTTATTTAACAAGATGTGTTAAATGGATAAAAAGTGATGGTAAAGACTTGTATTGTTAAAATATTAATGCTGTTTTATTTATTTATTTTTTTTTACTTTTTATTCATCAAAGAATCAAAGAAAAAAGTATCACAGAAAAAAAATAAGTAAAAAAAAATATATACACACACAAACACACACACATATATATATATATATATATATATATTTTTTTTTTTACTTATTTTTTTCAGCAAATCAGCATATTATAATGATTTCTAAAGGATCATGTGACACTGAAGACTGGAGTAATGGCTGATGAAAGTGCTGTGTCACACAAATAAATCATATTTTAATCATACAAATAATATTTTAAAATAAATTATATTTTAAAGTATATTATATCATATATTATTATACTTTAAAATATAATATTAGTATATTAAAAGAGGAAACCAATATTAGAAATTGTGATACTATTTCACAATATTACTGTTTTTTCTGTATTTTGATCAAATAAATACAGCCTTGATGAGCATAAAAGACTTTAATAATAATAATAAAAAAAAAACTTAAAAATCTTACTGATCTCAAACGGTCACCATCCGTTTTTGATCAATGTAATGGCGCATATCATTTTTCACAAAAAATATTAAGCAGGAATTTAATTACATTATTCCTAAACACCAAAACAGCATATTATAATGAGTTCTGAAGGACTGTGTGACACTGAAGACTGAAGTAATAGCTGCTGAATGTGCAGCTTAAATAAATTTTAAACTAAATAAATGTTAATAAATCACACTTAGATTTCCACTAAAATAGAAAAGTTTTATAAATTATGATAATATTTCACAATAAGACTGTTTTACTGTATTTTTATAAAACATCAAAAAATGTTAATTATTCCAAACTTGTAATGGTAGTGTAGTTTTGTACATAAATACACTCCCTTCATAAAATATCTTATCATTCAGTATCTTTCAGATTTTTTTAATTTCTATAAACCTTTTGCTTTGTTTATGGCGTTATTATTATTTATGTTTTTTTTTTGTTTGTTTTTCATTTGTTTTTAACAACACACAACAGCAAAATATGTTAAATTGTTTACGTACATAAAATATTGTGAATATCTACATTCAAGATGATAACATACACTAATCTGATGCTCATGAATGAATCCATGCACTTTTTTTCTTTTAGCCAAAGGTTTATGTTGCTTTTCCCAACTCTCACCTCTCCATGCTCTACTGCTCTGCCCTTCGGGGTGTCCTCAGGTAAGAAGTAGAGTCTAGAACTGGCCAGCAGGCGGCGTTGCGTCTGATCTTCCCACAGCAATGTGACCTCTGCTATACACACCGGCTCCTGGGGGCCACAGCGCATGAAGTAGAACTCCCCAAGCTTCCAAACCTGCGTTGGACCCCCAGACGCTTGCTTGCAACCCACTGACTTATAAAAGGCAAAGGACCCTCGAAGGCAGCTGGGAGCACCTAACCACTGTTTAAGACAAGAGCAAATAGTTTAGAAAAGAAACATATGCTTGTATGCACATATGAAAGCAGCAGAATAAAGTCACCCACATATGGCTTTTTTGTAGCTGTGTGAAAAAATGACACATTTGCTTAGAATACCTTCGACAGTAATGAGTCAGAGCACAAAAATTATAGGTTACGCAAGTTCACAAGCATTAAAAACAGTCTATGGTTAAAAAACAACTTATTAATTCATATAGTTCACTTGGTTCACTTTGCTCCTGTTAAAGTATTTTAAGCAAATAGAAGTGGTGTCATTATACAAACAACTCATAACAGTCAGAGCTCTGGAAGAAAACTTATGCATATGAACTATGAAGCTCAAATACACACATGCAAACACCCTTCACATGATTCAAATTATCTGTCTGAGCAGTAAGTATTGCAGTCTTCTCAAATCAGCTGAGCAGTACAAAAAATTATCTGACTTTTATCAGTGTTTTTGCTAAAGTCTGAGGCAAAAAAAAAAAAAGTTAAATTCCCAAAACATAATATACAGTGGGGGCAAATTACACAGCTACTAATCATTCACATAGCCTACTCAGAATTGCTTGGTCCTCGTTGGTTTCCATGGTTGAAAACACATTCCAACGTATTAATCTACTTAGGAATGGCCTGATAGCTGCATAAAACGCATAAAGATTTTATTTTATTTTATTTTTTTTATGGAAGGTAAAACAAAAATTCTACAAAGATAGTGCCAAAAAGTGTTTTGCTGCTATCAAATATTAAAATAGGTAAAGAGAGTAAGGTTCTGTAAATAAAAAAGACAATAAATGTGACTCACTGAAGGCTACACTGAATATCACAAATGAAAACAATAAATATTTAAATATAAACACTTAAATATGTATATACATATGAAACTATTTATTTATCCTAAATCATACAATATATATTTCCGTTGATACAAATGTCTCTCTTTCCTTTCTTTCTTTTTCCCTTTGGTTAAAAGCATGAATGCATAATACTGTGGTTTAAATATATTCTTTTAAATCATCTTTATAACACTAAAATGTGTTAATACTAGTATTATTGTTGTTAACCTCTTCTTAAAATATAATGAACTATTGTTATTGTAAAAGCATATTAAAATAGCTAGAAAAAAAAATGAAAAAGATTTTTTTGTTAAAAGCATGAATGTATAATACTGTGGTTTAAATACATTATTTTAAATCATTTTTATAACATTGAAATGTGTTAATAATAGTATTATTGTTGTTGTTTTAATATCTTATTAGAACATAATAGGCTATTGTTATTGTAAAAGCATACTAAAATAGCTTTTTTTTTTTTCTTTTAATTAAAAGCATGAATGTATAATATTGTATTTTAATTATATTCTTTTAAATCATTTTTATAACATTAAAATGTGTTAATAATAGTATTATTGTTGTTGTTTTAATATCTTATTAAAATATAATAAGCTATTGTTATTGTAAAAGCATACTAAATTAGCTCAAAAAATAAGATTTAGTTTTTTTCTTTTGGTTAAAAGCATGAATGTATACTACTGAGGGTTAAATATATTCTTTTAAATCATCTTTATAACATTAAAATGTGTTAATGCTAGTATTATTGTTGCTGTTTTAATATATTTGTAAAATATAATAAGCTATTGTTATTGTAAAAGCATATTAAAATAACTCAAAATAAACTGTCGCCTTGGAATTATAAGGTTCTATCTGACATTTTTGTCAAAATTGAGCTATTCACATATTATTATTCTGTGACAACTTATTTACATTATGTGATGTTTATTTTGTAAGCTGTGTACATTTTGGCCCTTTTTTAAAAAAAAACAAAAAACAAAAAACAAAAAGGGTTCTATCTACAGAAGTCTATGGAAGCCAAAAACTTTAAAGCTTAATATCTCAAAACTGCTCAAAATGCAGATAGAATTCCAAGGCGGCAAAAAATATAATATTATATTTTTTTTCTTTTGGTTAAAAGCATGAATGTATTGTAAAGCATACTAAAATTGCTCAAAAAATAAATAAAAAGAAAAATATTTATTTTTTTCTTTTGGTTAAAAGCATCAATGTATAATACTGTGGTTTAAATAGATTATTTTAAAATCACCTTTATAACATTAAAACGTGTTAATAATAGCATTATTGTTGTTTCATTATCTCATTAAAATATAATAAGCTATTGTTTTTTGTAAAAGCATACTAAAATAGCTCAAAAAATAAAATAAAAAGAAAAATACTTATTTTTTCTTTTGGTTAAAAGCATGAATGTATACTACTGAGGTTTTAATATAACATTAAAATACTAATAATACTAGTATTATTGTTGTTGTTTTAATATATTATTAAAATATATAAAGCTATATTAAGCTACGGTCATTGTAAAAGCATACTAAAATAATAATAATAATAATATTAACAATAATATTATATATATATATATATATATATATATATATATATATATATATATATATATATATATATACACACTTTTGGTTAAAAGCATGAATGTATAATTACGTGGTTTAAATATATTATTTTACATAATTTATAAAACATTAAAATGTGGTAATACTAGTATTATTGTTGTTGTTGTTGTTTTAATATCTTATTAAAATATAATAAGCTATTGTTATTGTAAAAGCATACTAAAATAACAAAAAAATAGAAATATGTTTGTTTTTTGGTTAAAAGCATGAATGTATAATACTGTGGTTAAATATATTCTTTTAAATCATCTTTATAACATTTAAATGTGTTAATACTACTATTGTTGTTTAAATATCTTATTCAAATATAGTAAGCTATTGTTATTGTAAAAGCATACTAAAATAGCTCAAAAAATTATATATATATATATATATATATATATATATATATATATATATATATATATATATATATATATATATATTCCTTTGGTTAAAAGCATGAATGTATAATACAGTGGTTTAAATATATACTTTTAAATCATCTTTATAACATTTAAATGTGTTAATACTGGTATTGTTGTTGTTTTAATCTCTTATTAAATATAATAAGCCTTTGTCTTGATAAAAGCACACTAAAATAGCTAAAAAAAAAAAAAAAGAAAAATGTACATACATTTTCTTTTGGTTAAAAGCATGAATGTATAATACTGTGGTTAAATATATTCTTTTAAATCATCTTTATAACATTTAAATGTGTTAATACTGGTATTGTTGTTGTTTTAATATCTTATTAAATATAATAAGCCTTTGTCTTGATAAAAGCACACTAAAATAGCTAAAAAAAAAAAAAGAAAAATGTACATACATTTTCTTTTGGTTAAAAGCATGAATGTATAATACTGTGGTTAAATATATTCTTTTAAATCATCTTTATAACATTTAAATGTGTTAATAATAGCATTATTTTGTTGTTTTAATATCTTCTTAAAAGCATACTAAAATAACTCTAAATAAATAAAAGAAAAATATTTTTTTCTTTTGGTTAAACGCATGAATGTATAATACCGCAGTTTAAATATATTCTTTTAAATCGTTTTTATAACATTAAAATGTGTTAAAACTAGTATTGTTGTTGTTTTAATATCTTATTAAATATAATAAGCCTTTGTTTTGATAAAAGCACACTAAAATAGCTAAAAAAAAATAAAAAGAAAAAGAAAGATTTACATTTTCTTTTGGTTAAAAGCATGAACATTATTATAATAACATTAAAATGTGTTAATACTAGTATTATTGTTGTTTTAACATCTGATTAAATATAATAAGCTGTTGTTATAGTAAAGCATTCTCAAAAATAAAAAGTGTTTTTTTTTTTTTTTTTCTTTTGGTTAAAAGCATAAATGTATAATACTGTGGTTAAATATATTCTTTTAAATCATCTTTATAACATTAAAATGTGTTAATACTAGCATTACTGTTGTTGTTTTAATATATTATTTAAATACAATAAGCTATTATTATAAAAGCTTACTAAAATAGCTAAAAAATAATAACAATAAAACCATATAATACAAACAAATAAAATACTTAAAGCTATAAATAATATAAAATGCTCATGGAAATTCATTCACCAAAAACAAACTGGATTCATTACATAATAGATATTTTATGAGGTCAGTGTAAGTATGGACAATATATATTTTAAATAATATTATTTATAATTTTTTATTAATATTTTAACTTAAACTATAAAAGTTATTATTCATTTTTATGTCAGCACCAAATATATTTCCATTGCAAAAACAATAACATGTTGAGTAACATGACAAATAAGAAAAAAATAAGCTCTGTAAGATCTTAAATCTATATAAGATCTGTGTTTTCGTTGTTATTAATTTGCTTTTTGTGTTTAATGTAATAAAATATCAATGGACAGATTATAAACGATCCAATATGCACATGTATATTATAGCCATTTATCCGTAATATATGTATTTTGTAGGGGGACATGATTCGTACATGCACAGCATTGTATGCCATATGTTTTCCATAGTAACAGTGTACTGCTGCCTCTTGAAAGTGGCCTGAACGTGACATACTCACAATACTTTAACTTAACATGTCAATCACAGGACGCGTTCACGAGGTAATACACAGTCATGGGTCACTCACCCCCGCCCCACCCCCACCGGTAACCCACATATTCACCGAAAAACCAACCAATCAGAAGCCACAACATTCGGCGTCCACATGTCGAGCGCCTACTGGTAAAAAAAGAGAACTAGTCTTACAGTTAAACCACAATACACGTCTGTGACTGTCAACTTTTTACTTTATGTACTCCAACAAACACCAAAAGGAATGTATCATCCCAATTCTAAAAGCACAGGGAAAGCTGGAGAAAGATTTAGAGAGGCAAAAATATAACAACCAATATGACCTTGGAGCTTTTACTGTGCCCAAAACTGTTTACATTTATTAGTATGCAAATGAAAATACGCTCATATTAGACTTACTGACGGTAAAACTGTTTATATTTTATATACAACCACTTAAATAACACCAGTGATAAACAACGTCCTCAATCCGGGTGCTTTGTGAGGCTTAATAATACTGGTATTCATTCAATACGTGCAACAACATATTTTAGGCAACTTCCTACTGCCACATACATAAAAGTCTCATATATCATTTCACAAATGTACTGCTATCGCCTAACATTTCTCTCAACACGAATAATCTCATAGTAATATTAATAATACGGAACAACTAAACCATATTACGATATATTGACTAAACACAACATTTTAAATATAATATTACGGCTCATAAAACGACCAAATAACTTAAGCATGACGAAAAAACTTCGTAGTCTCAAACAAAATCAGCAGCTCCACCAAGTTTACCTCTTCCTAGAAGTTTCATTACCACGTCATTTTAAAATCATGCTTAATATTTGCGAGATTTTATCGAAAAATGTGTCGACAGATTGTGAATAAAAACAATATAGCTTTCCCCTTTAAATCGCGGGCTCGATTCGTATCGTTTTTAATAAAAAATAAAGCAAAATCTGTTTGGCAAATGTGAAATGTGGGGGTGGGGGGGCAAGAGGGAGAATCTAGGTAGTCAACACGACACACAAAGAAATTAATCATTAACGAAAAAAATCGAAATATCAAAAGCACGCGTTCTTGATATAACAATATTTTTTTACACAAAGCCGATATGGCATCGAAGAAATTTCAAATCCATTTCAAAACAAATAAAAGTTTCTCGTCGAAATTCGAGGCAATATTTTCAAGTCTTCGTTGGCTTGATTGGATAGGAATCAATTCGGTATTTTAGCGAACTTCAAATATTACGACGTGTCGAGGGAGCATCGGTTAACAAATAACGAATTTAATTTTCAAAAACAAAGAGGCAAATTTCAAGCTCGCGCGCCGACCGCCTCGAGCTGCAACAAAGTAACAATTTAAAGTTGTAATTCAGTTTACCTGTATCGTACTCTGCTCCATTGCAACTCAACATTCCCTTATCCCTCTCGATGCCCCCTATCAAGTTACACAGCCGGGTACTAACAGCACCGGCACACACATAAACGTAGCCGAAGAAAAGCTTGTGCTTTTTTGTGAAAATAGGGCAGGATCTAGGTGTGGCTTAACTCCATTTGCCAAAAGAACTTTAATATATGTTGTGCATTGTACATAAAATTGCTTGTGGAAACATGCTCGCTGTTTAATTTAATCCACTGACTAACCGCGATCATTAAATACAACACAATTTCAATATGGAGCCTTGAAATCAGCTTTTCAAGACAAAATCTATATCTACAGCACAGAGCATGCGTGTTGATTTTTAATGAAATAGCTCGTTTTGAATGCACCAAACAAATAGTGAACCTCTAAAGATTTATATTACTAGTGTGACGTAAAATATTAATCATTTGTCTTATTTATTGATTTATTGATTGATTTATTTATTTTAAATAGTACAATGGCAGCTATATTATGTTTGATTATCATATATATGCAGGAGATTTCCTCTAAAAAAAATATACATTTTCCACTTATAAACACTAGTCTTGTTGGCCAGCACAGTCGTTTCCTGGAACATTTAGATGAGTCCGTTTTTAAATGTAAAATAGATATTAAAATATTTATATAATAAACAATATAAAATTCATATATTTTGTTCTCCAGCAGGGGGAGTGTGCACGTGATCATTTCCACCAGACAATGGCTGTGACATTTCATTTTTTCCTTCTCTTGCTGACATCATAAACCTGAATTGCATGAAAACATGGTCGACTCGTGGTTGTCTATATTAGATTGTAAGGCAAAATATCCTCATATTAATCATTTATACAAAGATATTTAACAATTTGATATGAAATATAACAGTTGCAGAGAGCCCATCTATCATTGCTCTAGAAGAGGGCAACAAACAAATACAGTCTTTACATTATTGATTGCAAACACTACTGAGATTTTGATTCTTTCCCATAGTTGGAAGCATGTGTCCTCCCCCCATGATCTACACCCCTGCGGCAGAACAAATGCTGTCCCCCATCAGTCCTGAGAGGATATGTGACAGCAGGAGGTCACACCACCATTGCAAAAAGGCTCTTGTATTTGCATTTGCACTTGCATTTTTATTCTTCCGGGTCATTGTAGAATTTCTGGTGAATGTGAAGCAACTGGGTGTAGTTTTATTTTTTTATTTTTTTTTTCGGAAAACCTTAATTTTCCCCCTAATTATGTTAAAAGTACTTTAAAATATAGCCATGCATGCCTTAAAAATTAAGTAAATAAATTAGAAAATGCAAAATAGCACTGTGATTACACACTTATTAAAATGGATTAATTAAATAATAATTATTAATAATAATATCATCATTATACAACAAGCTTTATACAAACAAGCACAAAACTGTCATAATAATAATAATATAAAAGTGGCATAAATTTAATGTATAAAATGAAGAATTGTATATTAGATTGAAATTATAGTTTTTAAAGAATTATACTTTCTAAAAATTATAATTGCTTAAATTAATTTGAAAAAAAATTAAGGAATTATAGATTGGGCCATTAAGCAGCAGTCAAGATCAATTGTTTCTTGTTTCACATATGGCTCTATATATCAGCACTAATGGTCAAACTACATTAATGTCATGAAATTATCTCTTAAACAACATTAAAAATGAAGTCATTTTGGGGGAGTTTCAAATTTTCCTTAAATGTAAAAATGCCTTTTAAGAACACAGGAAGCTGGAGCACACGTCCAAACACTGCGTTTAAAAGACCTCAAGGGGGTGCTGTTGCTAATTTTCTGTGAGTGCTAAAATCTACATGTGTAGATTTGAATCCCATTTTTCTCAGTCGATTTATCATAAATGTCTGAGATTACAGTTGAGAAGTGGTTAGACATTCAACATTCTCTAAATACTGCACTAAAATTTATTTGTAAACTGCTCTAAAAAGGTTTAATTTGCTGAATCGTAAAAAGTCCTTTCAACAATTTAGTGAATGAAATATTACTACATTTGAGAAAAAAGAAGCATGCTTGTACTAAATATGCTGCACTGCACTTGTAGATAAAATAACAATAATGAAATAAAAGGCCACTTTCAGGACTAATTGTTAACAAACTTTTTAAAAAGCACAATTTGTATTTCAAATCATGTTTCCTTTGTCAGGCTTTAAAGTACACTTATTTTGATTTTTTGACTAACATACTAATGCAAATGTAACTATTTGATATTACATTTAACTGTAGTGTTATTCAATATTACAATTAAAGTTAATATATATTTTAAATGTACTAAACCGCAAACTCATCATTACAAATGTGTAATTACAAATATTTTTAAACACGTTTGAATAGAAATGACATTAAAATATATTTTAGTTTACCATAATTGTCAATATTGACAAGCGTCAGTACATTTGGTAGCACACTTTAACCATATTTTAAAAACAATACAGGGCTTAACCCGGAATAGATCAATTGAAATATGTCCGGTCGATCGGTGCATCTGTACTCCACTGTAAATCAAATATAAATTAATCATTGTTATAGCTACAGTTACAGTAAGTTACTCGTCAAGAAGGGTATTTTGACATTTGGCTTTTTGTTCGTCAGACGTCACAGGTCTCTCTGTGATGCTTGAATTTTTAAATTAACAAGGCTTAAAAACATGTGCAAATGATAAACTTTTGTGAGGACGCAGCAGTGGCCCGATTCATACATTAAAGTACATGAAATTCACACTTAATATTTTAAAGTATATTATTTCTGTTATAAAAGAATGCTAAAGTGTATTTGTTATTTTACAATGGTAACAGGGAGATGTCAAGTAAGTGATATAATAATTGTTCTTAAAGTATTCTTACATTTTGTAAACGCTCTTTTGTAACAACTTTATAACCAAGCAATTGCAGCATCAAATAGCTGCTTTTTACTTAACTAGTTCAACCAAAGGCATGATTTGGTTTGTCTAACTTATGACACATTATTTGATCCATATTTGGCCCTACATAAGGTACATAGTGTGTACATAATGTACATATACTTCTTGTGTAGAATTCATTTTAGATAAAAGCCCAAAGTAATGTTAAACAGGAAAATGTGGGAAATGTATGTTAGAAGGAAACAGGGGGGAGGGGGGAAAACCCTAAATAAAAAAAAAAAAAAATATTAAATTCTCTGACACACATTTATTGTGGTTCAGTTTTAGGCATGTTCCCTTAAACACAGAATCAGGTAATCAAGTCCTCCTAGATCCCAAACCAGGAAATTTGCCCTTTTTTGTGGTACAGCCAAGTAGTACATGTTATATTAAACTCCCTGAACCATCAAACTTTACTGGCAGCCTCAAGATATACAGTACAGTAGATGCAAGCAATTCTAATAGGCTTAGACAGAAAAGAGTTCTGTTGTTTCTTATGGACATTTAAAATGACTGTACTTTACCTCAGATTAACCTGGAAATCCTGAAGACAGAGGAACTTTTGATAGAAACCACCTGTTTGAACAAATGTTTTCTCTGTCTGTGCAGCCATTTTTATATTAAGGATTTATTCAAGTGTGATGTTTCGATTTGCTTATATATTCTGGCATGTGTCTCACACAGCTGGGCTGTATTTCATAACATGCTTATATGCAAATCTTTTTGCCCACAGCAGAGCTGAAGTCTTCCTGTACACATTCCAGATTGTCAGTGTCTCAAAGGACGGGTAAAAAGGGCATATTATTTTATTTAGTTAACAAATTAAATGATCCCACAACCATTTGAAAAATCATATGTATTTACAGTGAAAATAAGGTCTATATGTCTGCTAAATACACACTGAAAGATTTATTGTGCATCAAAACACCAAACTATGTATATAGAGAGAGAATGTGTATATATGGGTGTATGTGTGTGTATGTATATATATATATATATATATATATATATACACACACACACACACACATCCTCTTTCTAATATTGCAACATGCATGCACACAGCATTGGATGGGATGGTAAAGTATTTGAACTAATTACAGAAAATGATATCATACCAAAAATAAACAAAACCCTATAGGCGGCACTGCCAAAGAGAGGAAACATTCCACAGGAAGTGGCTGAAATGGCTGGAACACTCACTGGACAAAACAACATAGCGATGGTACATTCAAGTTACTTTAATTTCTTCTAAAACTGACCTTGACCTGGGGGAAAACCAAGCTTCTCAGGAAGTTTGTGGCATCCTGAAATCAGATAGCTTAAATATCAACATATGTATTGCAGCAATTTTCCTTTCAGCGCTCTCTTGGCAATGAAATATGAAATAGGACACCATGTTTAAGTTTGCAATCTTGCAAGAAATACTGCTCAGTATGAACAACTCACAAGCTTCCTTATTTTTATCAGTTCCCACAAGTCAGAGGCAGAAGCCCTGCAGGCTGTAGGCCACAGGGAGTCTGGGTTTCTGCCAAATAGTAGAGCAGAAGTGTGCTGGGCTGATAATCTAGATTGTCAATGAAACAAAACTGGACTCACTTTGAATTTCCCTTCAGGAGTTCAGTAGTTCATCGGTCTTACTGCTTAAAAACAAAATCCTTTAAGCTAAAACTAAAATCCATTTCAAATTTAACAAAAAAGCCTTTGTTTCAGCATTTTTCAGAATAAAATATGCATCACATTCACCAACCTGAGCTTTTTCAAAGCATGTTAGGTGGTGTAATGTACATATGATGCTTGTGCTTAGAACTGTGAAGCACACCAACTTTACCCTGATGACAAATTAACACATTCACATGTGACAAGAGCGTTATTGACACGCTGTTTTCCTGTTTAACAACATAAAGCTGCTTTGACACAATCTGTTTTGTATAAGGCACTATATAAATAAAGGTGAATTGACTTCACTTGACAAGAGTTACAGTTTATAATTACAATGAGGGCTGTCAGACGATTAATTGCGATTAATCACATATAAAATCAAAAGGTTGAGTTTGCCTAATATATAATATATGTGTGCATACTGTGTAATTATTATGTATATATAAATACAAACACATTCATGTATAAATTTAAGAAATATTTAAAAGTATATGTATTATAATTTTTATAGAATTTATATTATATATAAATAAAAATATTTTGTACATAAATTGTACATAAACATTTCTCTTAAATATATACATTAATTTGTATATTTTCGTACATTATTCATACGTACATAATAATTACACACAGTGCACACACATTCAAAAGGCAAACTCAAACTTTTATTTTGTAAGCGATTAATCATTTGACAGCCCTTAACTTAAATCAAGAATTGCAGACCTGTTTCAAAGCTTCTGTACCAAGTTTTGGTTTCCCCACTTCTGGATACTTACTTTTGTGTATTACAAGATAGGGTTGCACGTTCTGTGTTTTCTAAGATGAAAATAGGGTGTAACGTTTCCAAGAATTTCTACGTGGATAATCATTCACATACAGATCCTCTAGCTACTATTTTAGCATATGTCAACATTAAATCATAAGGGAACTTGTTTTGAGGTAATACAGTAGTAATACATGCAAAGATTAATTAATTTAATTAATAACCAATTAAATTTAATAATTACACTTAACTCTTTAAGTCTGTTCATCTAACCTTTATGTAAGTAAATTTGAAAAATTTAATAACATTAAAACGAGATTAAAATATTTAAACGTTTTTAATAACAATAAAAGTAAAGGTCAGTTTGTTAACATTAATTGTAAATAGTAAGTTAATGCATTCTGTATAATAACCTAAAAATGAACTATTTTTGCAGGGTTTATTAACCTTGGCAAATGTTGACTTCTATATATATATAGACCAATCAATTTTTAAAACTTTATGTGCATTTAATGCACATTTCAGTTTTTTTAATGCAAATGAATGTTTTATGAATAAACATTAGCAACAAACATTTTTAGATTTTTACCTTGACTTTAAAGAAATAAATGCTATAAAAATGTTCTTTTTTAGTTTGTAATAACTAATGCATCAACTATTGTTAATAAATTGAGCCGTATTGTAAGGTGATATTAAATAAAATAAATGTTTTATTGAAATAACGTGCATTTAAAATGATATCGAACCCACAAAACTTGTTTGGTCCATACTTTAGGACATTCTCATGAATCCCTACATAACTGGGTCACAGTTTCAATGAGAACTGTCCCGCAGAGAGCCGTCACCCCCACCCCCTCATTCTGTGACATGCATTCCTCGTGTTTCCCTCCATATTCTTTCTTTTCTTCGAGCACATTTGCACATGTGCAGGGGCAAAGCAGCAAGAGACAGACCAATTCAATCAACATCTTTGTTCTTGTAATCTGTTTTAAGGAGTCAAGTGACATGCAGAGAACCAATGTCATGCTATATGGCCTATTCTACAGAATTGGTGCAAACTGCTGTCCCACAACCAAAAAACACACATTTAAAAAGTATTTAAGTATTCAAATCTTAGATGTTTAATAAGATCCTTTTGTTATTTATTGAAACCCACAATAATATTTAAAATATCAGTAAGCTTAATATATATATAAAATCATAATTTAGTGGGTACTTGCAATTGGGAGGTGGCTGTCCCGACCCCTAATCCCTACATTTTATTCCATTGTTGTTTTTAAAAATATACCGAAACAGTGTACGTTTTAGTCCATTGGTTGAGAATGATTTTAACTACACCCCAACATTTATGATCAGGAAATATGTCACTTTTTCTCATAACTACATGGTGAGTAGATCTGCCCCATCATTTTGAGGTACATATGTTTAAAGTATGAAAAATGTGTATGTAACTTTAAAGAATGTCACTACCAAAAACTATTTTTCTGCAAGTAAACAGACTTTTGGGAGTTATTCCATAACATTTAGTTTTTAGAACTGTTCAGAACTGTGCTAGCTAATCATGTGCTGATAAGCATTTTTGAGCCAGGTTCAAAAGTATTTAAAATCGTCACTACCAAAAGAGTCACAAACGAAACATTTGGTGAAGTTTTGGTAGTGACATCTTTGTCTTTTTTGGGTGTTATACCATAAAATTGTCACTACTGTAACAATCACGACTGAAACAAAAGGAGTGGTAGTGACAAAAGGAAACACATAATACTTTATTTGCAGGAAATAAGCAACATTTTAGTAGAGCAAATTTTTAGTATTTCAGTATGATTTAGTAGGTGTTTTAGTATGTGGGTTAAATTCTGTAATATGATGTGGTCGCTACCAGAACATTTGTCACTACTAATAATGTGATGTTTTGTCAAAAATAAAGTATACTGAATTATCAACTAAGATGTTATGATAGTGTTTGGTTCAGTGTATATTCAAAGTAATGAATCCTTAAGCTTGAAATCAGTATGATCAACTTTTTGCCTTTTACAAAAAAAAAAAAAACATTTGGATTTACAATACAACCAATCTCAAATCACACTTGGAATATTGTTAAAATTGTAATTGTTATTAATTTACCTCTAGAAAGATTTTATTAAAATAGAAAAAATTATATTTACAAGGAAGCTGTAAGCAAAATGGTAATAGGTCAATATAACGCTTCTCATTAAATTATATATTACTGTGTTTTGGTGGTGACACATTTAGAGGACAAATATTTAAAAACTTTCTGAAAATACAATATGAGAATTAACTGCACAATTACTACAAATGTGTACCTTGGATATTATACAGTTTGCATACATACAAAATTTGTGGAAAAAGATTCTTTACAATGGCCCATATATACAGTAGTCAACATTGGAAGTGGATCAAAACCTTTCATTAAATTTGTTCTTAAACCAAAAAGAATACCTGTTCTTGTCTTAGGACAACTTTGATGAACTTTTTTTGATCCACTTTAAACGTTGACTACCATACGTGTGTGTGTGTGTGTGTGTGTGTGTTAAATAGGTAAGAATGATGTTAAGAGTGCCAGAATGCTCACAGCACTCTTGGGTACAAAACCAGCACAGACTGTGAACAATGAATCTTCATGAGTCAAATGATGTAAAAACAAGGAGTATTCAATAATCAAGCTGGCTGATGGATGGACTGTCTTCTTCCAAGTAAGTATAATCTAAGACAAATTATAATGCAGAGAAGCAATATACAATGTCCACAAGGAGGCGCTATCACCAGACAAATTACTACATACATGCGCTACATGGCTGATCCCAAACCTCTGATCCTAAAACTTGCCTACTAAAAAGAAATCAGATCAGCATATTAATATTGCATTATGTCCACCTGTAGTTCATCTGTGTGAGAAAAACTCCCCTTGTGAAACTCCTGTTCAAAATTTGATTTAGATTTACCAAGCAATGGTAAATGTGATTGAACCTAGGATGAAAAAAACTCCACGAATAATCTCTAGATATAAATATCAAATTAGACATTTAATAGAAACTTAATGAGGTGCCAGATCATTTAACAGAGTTTTATAAAGACAACAAAGACTTAAATAGATCAATGTGTGCATTTTTCTTTTTATAAAAAGCCATACAAATGGAGAGGCACTGAAAAGCATGGACACAAGTAGTACTAAAAGCATGCGGACACTATTTTTTATATTTTCTCTTTCTTGAGAGTCTTTGGCTGTTCTTCGAGGAGTCAATAAGGCAGTCAGTGTTCTCTGATTGAGGAGTGAAGGTGTTACTGGGACAGGAAGTCATTGCTGTGCAATCTACACTTTGAGAAATCCCCATCACAGCAGGATCGGCAACACCACTGGGGAACCATTTATGTAATTATTAATGCTGATTTGGATAAATGTGAAGGCATATGCACATTCAGCATGTTTAGCAAATAATATTGGAATTGTACCAGTTGCTCGTTGTAGAAACATCAGATGGTCCAGGTTCATCAGTGCCTGTGAGTGAATAACAGAATGTAAAAAACGAAAACAAAAAAAAGGGCTTGTCTGTCAAGCTTTATTGACATAAAACCAGAAACGAGAGAAAGACTACACACCAGTATGTCTCCGTTCTGTCCGATCCAGAGCAGAAAGGAGGCCGTTTTCCTGCAAAAGCACTATGATATTGACTCCTGATACAAACACAATACAAACCCTCTCAGAGAAAGACATTTAAAAAAAAAAAGATGTTACCTGGTTTGTTTTTGAGTCTTTCTTTTCAATGCACAAATTGACATGTTCTGAATACTCCTGGGCTGAAAAAAAACCCTGACACAGGAAACACTTCTCCATCTGTGTTGATCTGCAAAGGAAATACAATAAAAAAAATTGTGTTTTTTTTGTTGTTGTTTTTTTAACTTATAACACTACTACTTTAATTTATTCTCAAAATGTTCAGTGTTTGAATGTTTATGGTACTTACTTGCCAGATCGTGGAGTTTCCTCTGTCAAATTTCTTCTGGTGCTTTTCCTTCGGGCAACAACTAAAATACAATAATATTCACAAATTTCTTGACCTATTCCACAAATATCTCAGAGAAAATTAACAGCCACGTTGATGTCATGATATTTGCATACCGAATTCGATTGGTCTTCTTTCATACATCTATTTGCACACTGAAAAGTTGAAGTGCTAGCGGAGAGCTAACCTTGGGATTGTTCTTCCTGGTGATCTGCTTCACCATCACATAAAGCAGCGTGCACCTCGATCCTGTTGCGGGGAAAGAATCTGGAGCACATGGGACATTCCATCCTCTGATTGTGAAGAGAAGCTGCCTCTGCTGAACCACTCTCTTGCTCCATCATCTCCTCTTCCATGGCAGGAGCACCTCCTCCCTCTTCTACCTCCATCACCTCGCTGTCAGCGCGAGACTGGGACTGTAAACGAGGGATGCTCGCTTAGAATTATGAGGTCTTATTAAAATTCATTCAGCGCCTTTCACTCTGGTTGCAAATAAAAGTTTGTATGGTCTATTGTACGAGGTTCCTTTTAAGATGCTGCCTCTGGATTAGAATAGAGCTGTATGGTGCTACTGTACCTGTGCAGGACTGGTCACCATTAGTTCTGGTGTGCTGGTCATCTGAGTCATCTGAGTCTCTGTATCAAGCACAATGAACTAAATTACATATATACTCAGAGGATAAGGTTTCAACATCAACTGAAGGGCTGGAAACTTTAGTCACATACCTGGACAAATGATCTCATCCTCTTCACAATGCTGGTGATTCTGGGCCTCCTCTTCCTCCTGCTCAGCTGAACACTGTATTTGAGTTTCACTGGAGATATCCCATGGAGCTTTTTTCCTGTCATTAAGATGAGTTAGGACAGCTTTATAATACTGTTGTGGTGCTATGTGTCCTTTCTAAAGCTTCATCACCATCCATTTAATCACTTTATGGAGTAAATTACTGTCCATTTTCACTGTATGGAAAACAAAAGCTCAAACATCTGCCAGACATTTACTGTTTTTATAAAATAACATTTACATTACAAAATATACAAGCTATTCAAAATGTATTGTTTTCATTCTTTGAAAAATAGAATGTACAAAAGAACAGCATTTATCTAAAAATAGAAATATTTTGTAACATTATAAATATCTTTCTAACTTTAAAAAAAAAAAAAAAGAAGAAACATTTGTATGTATGGTTAAATGTATTATATATGCTAACCGTGTTTCGGATGCAAGTCATCACTCAATTATTTTAAAGGATAGAATGTGTCACATAAGTGGCAAAAAGCTACTTTGGTGGAAATCTAAACACCAGAGCAACTCGAATGTGTGTGTGTGTGTGTGTGTTAAAAAAAAAAAAAAAAAAAAAAGAATACCTCTTTTTAATGTAACTACTTCTAAGAGTTAAGGGCACATGACACTATTTTACCTTAAAGGTTTATTTAAAGCGGCAGTTACAGGCTCCTCCTGGCTGAAGTAAGGGCTTTTCTCCTGTTGAGAAAGCAAACACGACATTAGCAACAGGTGCAGCAACATTCTTCTTAAGAACATTTTGTCTTTGTTGCAGTTTAAAAAAAATAAATGGAGCATCATCTTGTGGTTGATGATGGTATTACACCAAGACAAGTCAAAAAACCCAATATCCCCCTGAGACCTAGCCATAGCCTTTTTTTCCTCTGTCCTCTTAAATGAATGCGTTTAGGGATTCAACTTTTGGGGATTTCACAAAAAAAAAACAGAATGTGACTTTTATATTCACATCGATTTCATACATGTCCTCTGTAAAGGACTCTAGGACATACAACATGTTCATCGGAATAATATATTATATATATATATATATATATATATATATATATATATATATATATATATATATATATATATATATATATATATATACACAAATGAGATTCTTTTTCAAAAGAACACATGATGCCCACATCATAATTCAGATACAATGTATAGAAAGGAATACCCATTTATTGGCCCATTTTAAAAACATGCTGTAAAAACTAAAACAGTATATTTAATCATTCTGTAACCATTCTGTCTGTCATAACACAAGTTGAGAATAATCTTTGAAATAAAAAAATGCCTGGAACCTAAAAATTGATTGGTGGGGAAAAAAAAAAAACCTAACACTTATTTTTGCCTATGGTGTCTTTTTTCTTTTTTGTTCTTTACAAAAAAAAAAAAAAAAAAGAAAGAAAGAAATAAGCTCCAAACAATGTAATAATAATTTTAAACAATTCTGGCTCTCAGGAGTTGGGCTGGGTAAGATAATTTTTCAGTCGATATCGATATTTATAACCATAAATGTAATTTTTTTTTTTTTTCTTTCAAGTTTAAAGGTAGATTTTTGCTCCAATGTGAAAGTTGCATAAACCAGATGGTTAACTGTGGTTTTAAACTATTCTTTATGGTCAGAACATGACAAACACTTCATGTTTTTGAATACTTTACACTTTTTCTGTCATTTTTCCTTAACAAAATAAATAAAAAAAAATAAGATTTTTTTTTTTCTTAGTTCTACATGTTCTAATGAGTAATGTTTGTGTTGCCTCATAATATTAATAATAATCTAACTTTTTTTTGTCTCTTAGAAATACACATTTGATAGTAGCTTGAGTTAGGATCCAGATGTAGATTTATGTTCATTATCAAAATCAGTAATATCGGTAAAAAACAGTAGCAACCTAATTTTATATGGTGAAATTGAATTATTCTGACTGTTTGAGTTTTTTTTTTTTTTTTACATAACCATTGGTCTTCTATAGTAGCATACATTTAGATCATGATAAATCACAGTTAAAACCACAAATATAGCACCCTTTACCATGGTAAATGCATAAACGTTATAGCTTAATCACAAAAAATACTGTAAATATATATGGAATATATTTACAGAAATATATAGAATAAATGTACAAAAAAAAAGGTTGTAATTATATTCCATTACTCCTCCTTCAATACATTTAATGCACATCTACATTAATAATAGAATAAAATTCGACACGAATACCCACATTTCTGACAATACCATGGTCCAGTTAGTGCTACTACAGTAAATCTATGGTAAATGATGACGATTTGTACATTAAAAAGCCTTCTGACTGTCAGCGAATCTGTGATTCTCCTGTTTGTCAGCACTGTATCATTGGCTATAAACTGAGTCATTTATGTTCTTCGCTAAATTCAAACACTTCTTACTGGATCTCACAGCACTGTTTAGTGTTAGCATCAGCGAGTGAATGCATCTGCTCTAGTAAACTTGCACCGCTGTCTAAACTTTGAGCCGAGCAGATAAACGGTTCATGTGGCACACTTTAATTGACTAGCACTCTTTCGTTCCGCCTTTGCCGCATAAACATCATATTGAACATTTAACTTTTTTTATCCTTTATCAAGGAAATTTATATTGCACAATAATTATTGTTACTGATCACCCAGGGGATTAGGCTACTTTTATCCAAGCAGACATGCTGAAATTCTGACTACAAAATCATTTCATATGCTGACATTCCCTGATCTAAACAACCACTCTAAGAAAGATTAGAGTAGTATCGAGAACAGTATACTAACCACTTGCTCATCTTTTGTCTCTGGAGAAGACACAACTACATATGTTTCATTTTGTCCGCCCTCAGCATCTTCCTGTGACCCCACCACAGACCCTTCCTTGGCTTCTTCCCTCTCTTCTTCTACATCTATTCTGTTATTTTCTTTCTCTCTCTCTTCTTCATTCTCTTCCTCATCCTCTGACAGCTGAGGAGCTCTGTGGCGCTTCCATCGCCGTGCACCAAACGGCCTCTCTGATGAGCTAGGACAAACCTGGAGAAAAAACAAAAAAAACCAAAAAAAAACAAATCTATAATATGGCAATCTACATTATTAAAACATTGTATAAAAAAAAGATATAGCTACAGTGGTTTTGGCAGCCATAAAAACAATAATTAATATTTTTAAGGAAAGCTGATAAGATTAAATTCCTACACCCCTGATAACAACATAACTGTTGTAAAGTGACGTTTTGATTGAACAAATGCAGCTGATGTCACTCACTGGCTGTCCCCAGTCTGCTTTGCGCAGTTCTCGCTGGGCCTCCTTCAGGCTCTTCTTGTACACCTCCATTTGACACAAGATCACACGCGTGTACTCATCCGGGTTTTGCCCCATGGGGCAGAAAGGCACTCCCCAATAGTAAGAGACAGTGCATTCTTCTTTTTTCGCTGAAGTACGTGGAGGTTTACAGTCGGAAGATTTGAATTCCACACCTTTGGATGCTTTTGAGTCCTCCTCCGGGACAGACTGAGAAATCTGTGTATCTTGTATAGAAGGACAGAGTGTCACAATATCTGGTGAGGTGCAGGACTGTGTTGGGGAAAGCTCAGTCTTGATTGGCTGAAAAATCTTCTCCTTGCACAAGACTAGACTGGGGGGAAGAACCTGGAAACGACAACATTTTCCAATTAATAACCATATTCTGGTTAAACCTTGCTGTTTACACATTCTATAGCTATTGGAATGTTCCTGTATACATGTTATATATTCCCAATAAACTATGACATGCACATACTTTTTTGTATCTGTTTGTATCTAATATCTAATAAAAACATACACATATGAATGAATGTTCATTTTATGGTTGCAATCCAGACCAAAAATTCAGAATAGAGGCAAATGCCAGATATTGTATTCAAATTTCTAGAAACCATACTACTGTCTGGATTTGGCAAGAAGGGCTTACATGAGGCTTACATAATCGGAATATGACCAAATATTGATTAACATCAGAATATTCTTGTGCATGTTAAAGTCTAATACCTCTCTGTTCAACTGACAGGCCATTAAACATGCAGTTATTTTTATATATAATGTATAAAATATATTGTATATTTTGTATATATATTTATCTTAAAAAAAAATTACTAACTGTAAAATACAGTACCTACCTCTTCGCTGCTGCCATCTTCATCATCATCATCTGTTAAATGCAAGACCATGTGACTAGCAAATTCATTCCAAGACTGAGTTTTTGGAACAGTTTCTGCAGTTTAAAACACGATGAAATGATTAGAGTTAACCCAAGCATTCTGTACAAAATCACATATACAATTATCATACAATTCTTTTCCAAATTTGTAGGTTTTTTACATTTTTGAAAGAAGTCTTAAAAATCCTTTTGTATGATTTTTCAATGAATAGAAAGAACAGCATTCATTTGAAGTGCAGATCCTTTGTAATCTATCTTTACTGTAATTTTTGATCAATTTAATGCATCCTTGCTAAACAAAATTATGTATGTGTAAAAAAATTAATGGCCTGGCTAAATTAAAATTTGTATGGAACCATCGCACAGAGAAACCAATAACTTGACAGGCTCTGTCGGCAGGAACCAAATCCACTCTGTGTGGTACCAAATACTGCAAAACACTGCTCAGTCTTGCAGCAACAGTGGGTCAACCACACATGCAAATTCAAGCATAAAGTAACTGCTTTTTGAACTTGCTTTTTAAACTCAAATTGCCTTAATTCTTTACTAAACACTAAAGTATTTAGTTTAACACAACTATATGGTCTTAAAGTACCTGCACATTCTCATATCAGTTGGAAATTAAGTATGCATGTAATTGATATTTGTGCAGCAGCATCAGACAAAGATGATCATTTAAAAACTACAAAATCTTGGTTCTAGGCCATATGGGTCTGAAGAAACAGTATAGCCACAGTGCAGAGGAGAGTAGTGCAAGAAATGGCATACCTTTGTCAGATTTTACATTCACACCCCGAGTGGTCTGATCCCCTACTTGCTTTAGTTTAGTCGTTTTCTGTTAAAATGATCACAAAATAGAGTTAAAACACAAAAAGGGTTGAAAATGTCAATCAAGGTTGCTCGATCTCATCTCTGGAGATCCAGGCCAAATCCCAATTTGCATACTATGCATCCTATACAGTATGTGAGAGAATGGGCAACATAGTATGCCAAACAGATAAAATTCTACTTCTGCTGATTTTTATCTTTTTGGGCAGATCTTAAGAAGCAGGACTGTGCAATTTTAAGTAAAGCTCATTTTTAAAAATGATTAGAACTTTAGAGAGGATTAGTCCATTCAAAACTTGACAAGGTAAAGCTTCTCTGTAGAATTCATACTACCATTCAAATGTTAAGGGGTAAAATATTTTCAAAAAGTTGTCTTGTGTTCACCAAGGCTGTATTCATTTGATCAAAAGTGTAGTATGACAATAATATTCTGAAATATTTGTACAATTTAATATAAATGTAATAAAAAAAGTTCAAGATAAAAGATAAAAAAAAAATAAAAGTATTTATTTTGAAGGAGAATTCCACTTCCAAAACAAAGATTCACATTTTATGTACTCACCCCTTTGTCATCCAAGATGTTCTTTCTTTCTTCAGTCGTAAAGAAATTATGTTTTTTGAGGAAAACATTTCAGCATTTTTCTCCATATAAGGGACTGCTACGGTGCCCCGATTTTAATCTTCCAAAATGCAGTTTAAATGTGGCTTCAAACGATCTCAAATGCGGTTGTAAACAATCCCAGGAGAAGAATAAGGGTCTTATTTTGCGAAATGATCGGTTATTTTCATAAAAAAAAAATATATATATAATTTAAATACTTTTTAATCTCAAGCACTCGTCTTGCCTTGCTCTCCCTGGACTCTGTGTATTCTGCCTCAAGACAGTTAGGGTATCGTATTTTCTTCCTCAAATTCAAAAATCATTTCAAAATCATTCTACATTGCTCCAGAAGTTCCGACCCAGTCTCTGCAAAGTGAACATGCAAAGAAGATCAAACACCCTTAACAAAAAAGGTAACACAGCGATATAGGACAATTTTGAAGTTGAGGGAGAACATGAGATGGGAGTTTTTCAACATACCCTAACTGTCACGAACTGGAAAAAAAACACTCCTATTTTTATTAAAACAACTGATTGTTACGCTAGATAAGACCCTTCTTCTTCAGCTGGGAGCATTTACAACCGCATTTGGGATCATTTGAAGCCGTATTTAAACTGCCTTTTGGAAGTTCAAAATCGGGGCACCATATCACTCCATTATATGGAGAAAAATGCTGAAATGTTTTCCTCAAAAATCTATTTCTTTACGACTGAAGAAAGAAAGACATGAACATCTTGGATGACAAGGGGGTGAGTACATTATATGTGAATCTTTGTTTTAGAAGTGGACGAGTTCTTTAAATAAAAATGTTTCACAATATTAGAAAATTCTTTACTTTTTTAATCCTTTTTTCAAACAAAACCCCAAACTTTTGAACAGTAGTGCAACTGCTAAACCTGTCACTTTAAGATGTCCTACTTACACTTGGTACAGTGACATCTGCATTGCTGTTTTTAGGCACACATTTAGGACTTGTTTGCTTGGATCTTCCAGAAGGTGAAAGGCACGTATCTGGATCTGTGCTCAAACCTTGGCTTACTTGTGTTGGTAAATGAGTATCTTCATCAGATATTTGAGTATCGTCTTCAATTGCGTTAGCATTTTTACGGGCGTCTTTGTCCTCTAGCAAATCAGTTTTCCGATTGCTCTGAGTGAAGACTGGGCATTTGGAAAAAGGCGATGGAGATCTGTCAACACAAATGGAAGCGGCAGCGCTGTCCTGCGTGTGAGAGTCTCTGCTTGCCAGGATGAGGTCCTGACTCAGTTTCTCCACACATACTACAGGCTGGCGAATTAAGCTGCCATGCCTGGTGAAGGCAGGGGATGTCTGGGATTGGGACTCTGAGATAGATCTGAAGAGCTCAGGAGTGTTGCAGACAGCTGTCTGTTTATCTGAAGCCTTGTCCTAGGAAAATGCATGAGTATAATAGAAACAAAGGAAAAGGTTAATGCCCCCAAACTTTTTTTTTTTTTATTAATATTATTATTTTTTTTTTAAGTTTATTGAACCAAAATTAGTGTTTTTTTTTTTGAGAACCACACGTTTACAACTCGTGTGACCCTGGACCACCAGTTTTAAGTAGCACGGGTATATTTGTAGCCATTTTTGTATATAGCCAAAAATACATGTTTGGGTCAAAATTACTGATTTTTCTTTTATGCCAAAAATCATTAGGATATTAAGTAAAGATCATGTTCCGTGAAGATATTTTGTAAATTTCCTACCATAAATATATCAAAACTTAAATTTTTATTAGTAATATGCATTGCTAGGAACTTCATTTGGACAAATATAAAGGGCGATTTTCTCAATATTTTGACCCTCAGATTTCAGATTTTCAAATAGTTCTATCTCAACCAACAACCCTATCCTAACAAACCATATATCAACGGAAAGTTTATTTTATTTAGCTTTCAGATGATGTGTAAATCGCCATTTCAAAAAAAATTGACCCTTATGACTGGTTTTGTGGACCAGGGTCACTTATAATGTAATAAAATGAAAATATGGAGCTCATTCTTGAGAAAACACACTTAATTGTCCAAACTGAGAAAAAAAAATTAGGTGGTGTTTCCGACATTTGTATACCCAAAAAGTACGATGAAAGTCTGTAATGCTTGTAATGAAAATAATTGAGAGATATCAGTCTACTTACATAAAATGCATATAAACACCAGCTATCAGTCTATACCTCCTAATATGAAGTCTTAAAAAATATTTAAATGCTTAGCTTTATGATTAAACCGCTGTAATTTTTACTGTGGGGGGGGGGGCAAAACATATCATGAATTCCATGCAATACATTACAATGATGACTCAGAGATGTACAAATCCTCAAGAGCCTGATGCATCATATTTCGCATTTACATTTTAATATGATTTCTCTAATAATTACATACGTATAATTCCGTAAACCCAAGTTGCTTCAGTCCAGTGACTGTTCATTTTAAAATATTACTATAACAGATTTATTCTTATATTTACTTTATAAACATCAGTAAAGGTTCCACAGCAAAAAAAGACGTGTACCACAACTTGAAGGAGAACAGTTTTATAATTATAATAAAAAGCCTTACTTGTAGGGCTGCACGATATTGTGAGGCGCACTTAGTCAATGAAGCCGGTACTTTGATTAGTAGTAAAGCTCCATCACGTGCATTCAGCTGGAGCGGCAATTAATACACAGATCCGTACATCACTGACAAGCTACGCCAAATCGCGCTCAAAATCGCAATCGATTATGAGCGCGATTTGGCGTAGCTTGTCAGTGATTTACGTCAGTGATTTATTGTGCGATTAATCGTGCAGCCCTACTTACTTGCTACAAAAGTATTAACTATCAATCAGCCAACAAGCGGCATATAGAAGTTTCGATAATGTTGATCATCTAGAGGCCTTAGAAGTGAGCATATCAAATATGATAAGGTTTTTAAGGTTAAGAAGAAAACAATAATTTGATGATAAAATGTGAAGCCATTTCATAACAACTAACCTGAGTGGTAGCAGGAGGACTGGAGACCTGAGCTGGAGAACCCGTCGTTGAAAGATGCGAGGAGGTTGTCTGTGATAGATCAGGCATTTCTGGCAGTGGACTAGTCGATTCCCTCTCATTGTCACTGTTTGTCTGATCTTGGCTGTGGTATGACAGTTTTCGTCTGCGTGACATTGCATTTGTTACATTCTGCTGTGGTTGATTTGAAGAGCTGGCTGCTTCATCTTGATCCTCCGTTGCTTGTACAGTGCTTTCCTGCAGAAATACAAGAAGCATTTTTGATGAATACTATCCTGCTCTTTGATTAGTCAAACTTATGACAAATTTGTCAAATTTAAGGCTGGAATACACTACACAAATGTTCGCAGCCTAGACAAGTCAACGCTACTTGATGAAAATCAAGAGCCAGTCTAAAGATGTTAGAGTTGGAGATGACAGATTTCACTCAAAATCATGTAATGTATAATGGGCACAGACTCTTTTGAATTTTATATTTTGAGATGAGGTTAGAATTTATATGGTTTTCATTTGTCATGCATCTCCTAAAGACGAGGCACACGTTTCTGTGCGAGTTTGTTGTTTTTAAAATGACTTGAAGAGTCCGGTAATGTGTGATCCTCAGTCGTTTAGTGTATGATGCTCAGATTTTACCATTTACAAATTACAAGAGTGAAGGATGCCTAGTGTTTTAACATATGTTCCAATTTTAAATGTCATTTTAGGCTGGTTACACAGACAGGGCTTAGCTTCAGCCAGGACTAGGTCTCAGTTAAATTAAGATATTTAAGCTGCTTTTATAAAACGCTTTAGAAGGAAACATTACAGGTGTGCATCCTGAGACAGAACAATGACATTGACATATTTTAAGACAGTCAGATTGTCAGAGCAAGATATTTTCAGTTGAGACAGCTCAAACATGCATTTTAGTCTGGGAGTAGACTTAAGCCTTGTCTGTGAAACCAGGGGATAGTGTATTTCAACCTTTATGAGAATAAATGTGTCACCAACATTAAGACTTTCCGCTATGGCTTTTTGTATGTCGCTGTCTTCCAGCTTTTGTCTCTGGGCAGCACTGTTTGCTTCCTGAGCACTCAGTTTCATGGCCAGGTCCAGCATCTCTTCTTCTGTCATCTCTGAAATCACAAGCAGAACAGCACAAATGGGTCTGAATGAAATGCACACCTAAGTTTTCAGGCACAATTAATGATTTGTTGGGAAATTCTGAGTTGCGGTACCTCGTAGATTAGATTGATTCTCCCTTCGTCTCCACCGGGCTGTCCGAGAGGACCGTTTAAATGAGCAATCTTCCTCCTGAGGATAAAACATCAAATTTAAAGTTGGTTTATTGTTATTTTATTATTATTATTGTTTTTTAACCATTACAATTCACCATAAAATTTCATTCTTAAATTAGATTGTTTTTTTTCTATATTAAATTACTCTCACAGAAACACTGGTGCTCAACCAGTAGCCCAAGTTTGGAGCAGAATTATCTGTTTGGCAAACCAATGTAAGACGTTACTGGAACAGAAATTAGCACAACATAGTCAGCACTGACTTTCTAACTTTCTAACTGTGTAAATTATCAGGAACAATTATTAGCAAGGTAATTATTTAGAAAAGTTGTTGCTATTCCATTTAGACAACTCTTGCACCACCCAGAGACCTTTAAACGAACTCAAACACACACTATTTGGTTGTCTGCTGCATACACAGTACCTCTTCATGTTCGGAATCAGATATGACCAGGGTCTCTTCATTGTGCTCCACTCTGCTGACTTTCGCTCTTCTTCCGCCTTCATCCGACGTGCGCTTCCGGCGGGGCATCCTGCGACCTCAACAACATTAATTCGCTCTCTGTGTACACCTCTAGACACACTCTCCGAGACTCTTCCTCAGCTAACTGCTCATAAACTTTTACTGAACACGCTCAATGTTCATATTCGATAGTAAAATGTTTGCTCGGTCAGTCAAAGGCTCGAAAAACAAGGATTTCGATTCCAAGATATTTTCACAAGCGGTTGTCATGTCACGTGACAAGAGGGACAAGGAAAGACGCTACGTCACAACCGACAGCGCGCGAACTGGCACGATTTTTTTGATTTGATAGGGAGTCCGAGTCATTTCCGCGAATCGGTTTGTTTCAAAGAATTGATTCGAAAGTGATTCATTGATTCTTTTACGTCATTACGTCGCCCCATTTTTTATTTTTTTTTATTTACAACGTTTATTAATTTTTAAGACAATGTTATAAGGATGCGATATCAACTACATAAAACAAATAACATTAAAATTAAATTACATTACAAGCATTAAATTAATTTAACAGAAACACCGTGTTTAAACCCCACTAAATTTTTTAATAGCCAAAAAAAAAAAAGATCCACAACACAATTTACTTTTTGAAATATGTTCATTTAGGAAAAGTGAAACTGTTAAAAGATTTAGAGCTACCAGATGGTATTTTTCTGCTGTAACGTTCCAATAAAGTCATGTGGTCACATATAGTTTTTTTTTATTATTATTATTAATTAATTAAGGACGTTCATTGTAACTTCACGTGTCCCAGTTAAGTTTGAAGCCAAGATTTATTAAACAATTTCGAAACTAAACTCGTAAACTGCCCGGACAATAGACTGTAAAATAAGATTCAAACCAATTCCTTGATTTTGTGAACCGGTTTACGAAAAGATTCGACTCCACAATACGATGAATTCACAAACCAGACGTTGGTTTTGTAATCACATAACGTTACAGGAGCGGTAAAATAATTACATATTCTTGTCAAAATTAGGATCGTAAGCAGTGTGCATTGTGTATTAATAACAATTAAAATTTCAGACAACAATTATCAAAGTCCCTTTAATGATTCTTTAAGCAAAATATACCAACCTTGCATAGCAACACTATATACATTTAACCCCGTATACATTCTCTTAAGGATCCTTACGTCATCTGCATTGCTTAGTGGATGCGTAGACGTGTATAGAAGTAATTCTGTGAAGCATGTAGGATAAATGGTTCACATATTATTTTGTAAATCGAATAAAAATGGGTTACAGTATATGAAGAGGCTTGTGCAGCGCATGTATCGTCTGCGCATGCGCGATCCGCCTCCTGCAAACATCATGGCGCAGCAAGAGCCGAATGGAGATTTTCCATATTTACCTTCAGGGGCGGCCGAGGGTAAGAGATTGCTGACATTCATTCAGAACAAATGGCGTTACAATTGATGCATTATTTATAAGTAAAACAAGACATTTATTCCGAGAATGTACAAGTCCCTGAGAGTATAAAGGAGTGTAAAGCATGGTAGCCTAGCTCAAGCTCTCCAGTGCTCTCAGGACTGCTGCTTTAGTGTGTAGGAAGAACAGTGCATCCAAGGTCGATGTAAGACATAGTCTTAAATTGCAAAGAAAGTCTATTTTAGGTTTGATCTGAGCGTTGCATACTTTGCCTCAATGCTGTTTTGTGTGCGCTTATTTTATATAACAATGAAATGTCCCCTTTGTAGTAACTGTTTCTGATGCTACCCTGTCTTTCAGTGAACCGAATGATAAAGGAGCACAGTGACTTGTTCTCCGATTCTCAGTGTAAAGTGTGCAGCGCTGTCTTAATCTCAGAATCCCAAAAACTTGCACATTACCAGGTATGAATTCGCACTCACACGGGCAAAGTTTAAATGATCGCATCATTTCTTTTGTTCCTTAGCCAAAACGTGGTTCTGAGGACCAAATACTGATTGCAAGTATTTCGGGCTGTTTTTACAATGACATACTAGCATGCTACTCTTACTACTTCTACAGTATACTCTGTATTTTATGTATGCTTGTTTGGAATACCCAGACTGCCTATTGTATACACAGAGAATAGAGAGAATATAGAATATAGCAGAGACGGACCAATTTAATTACCACACATGAGAGAAATTTGTGTAAATAATATTACAGTTTTAGTAAACAAACTCCCACCTTCCAAATAAAACAGAGTAAGAAAATACCTGATACCAGTCATTACAGAATGAATTGTTTATTTGAAAAATATTACTGGAAAAAAAAATAGTCAATTTCCCATGATGATCGCCAGATAAGCTGGCCTGCCTTAAAAGGGACAGTATTGGGGGTTGTGGGTATTGGGACGGGCCCACAGTACCAGTACAGCAAGTCAGGCTGTATCCCACATTGAGTATGTTTAGTGTGACCTTCCAGTTCCATTTTAAAATCTCCTGCTCACTATTTGATCAGAATGCCAAAACGTAAGACATTTGTACCCAAATATGAATTAAAATGTGACATTTTAATGAAATATCATGTGGTGCAACCAGTAAGAAACTACCATTATGGGCCTTTTGTGTTGTGTCATTTGGAGCGACCACTCACCATTTGGTGTGACCATTAATAGCAACAACTGTATTAAATCAGGGTTTCAATATTCATTAAACAATACGCGGTAGATGGCGGTATGTGCTGCTTCATCTGTCAGTCACCCGAAGAAGAACTTGTTGTTTTGATTTTTTTTTTTTTTTTTTTTTTTTTTAATAGTAATAAAAATCTTTTAGTTTAATTAGAGAACAGACAATACAATTACAAAAATGAATGCGGCTGCTCAATGCAGTGTGCCGAACGACAGTCACAGCACAGATCATATTTCATTTATCACGTGAAATGAGTCGAGCTGACTGACAGGAAGAGAGAGGTGAGAAAGACAAGACTATGGCGGAAGAGTTTCAAAACAAAATGCAAAAGCGCCTGTTTTAAAAATATTTTGGATTTTGAAAAGCCTGTTGACTGATGCCATTTATCTAAGGTGATAGTGGAAGTTTCATATTTATTTGGTTCCGCAGTGTTTGCTGATTTTTATTTATTTAAACAGTGTATTTTTTTTTTTTTTTTTTTTTAGGCTACATCAAGGTGTATGCTGTGCTTCCAAGCTTTCTTATTCGTTTTGCTAATAAACGTTCTACATTTCTTGTTTATTTGGTTACATAATGTTTACTGATTTTCAGTTTTGTATACCTTTTTGAACTTTGTGTAAGTTATTGTTTTATATTAGGCATATAACATGGTGTATTATTATTTATTTTGTTAATAAAAGTTCCGCTAATAAAAGTATGTTACGTTAATGCCACTAATTTAAAAGTGAAAGTAAAATGCGCAGGACTTTTACTATATGCGCATTAACTACATTAATGCAACTCTGAAAAAAAAAAAAACTATGAGATCATTATTTACAAAAACTCACAAGAAATGCTACTACTTTTTCTAAACACTTTAATTACTGAGAACATCTAAAAAAAAAAAAAAAAAATCTTAAGCATGTTAAGGAAATTAAGTAATTTTAATATAAATCATGGTTGCACCACTTGACATTTAATGTTGCTTTTTTTTTTTTTTTTTTTTTTTTTGTCACTTGTAGAGCAAAAAACATGCGAGCAAAGTGCGCCGGTACATGAGCATTCATGGTAATGAGGAGCCCATCGCAAAACGGTTCAAGCCTTCAGGTGATGTAAGTAAAATGAATGGCCAGGCGTGATGGATACATATTGAATATTGGATCACAGATGCATTGTGTCTTGCATTAATGGCTAGGGTTATGTTTTGCAGACAAGTAATGCCGATGAAGGGGACAAATACAAAGCCTGCAGTGTGTGCAATATGACGTTTTCTTCCCCGGTAGTGGCACAATCTCATTACCAGGGCAAAGTTCACTCCAAGAACCTTCGCTTGAAGACCTTCGGTCAGCAAACTCCTGGTAAGAAGATTTGATTATCATGATGTTTAGTGCTTAAATTTCTGGAATTACCATAATGAGATGTACACTTGTTTTTTGTTTTTTTTTGTTTTTTTTAACAAGTAGATGGTTCTGTTGTACTGGGTAATGTAATACAGTATTCCTAAGAAAAAAAAGTTATATTATATGCCACAATGCAGTGTCTTTGACTTGACCTTCCATTTCCAGTGTGATGAATGAACTAATAGCAATATCGATCATTATTTCTAATTCCTAATTTGTTTTAACAGCCAAAAGACATTTTAATACAAACTTCCATTCTGTTTCGTTGTTACACAGCATGTTAATATTCTATTCCGAACATGGTTAGAAGTGCTAATTTGTTCTGAAAAGCTGACCTACTGTGTTTTGGCTCATCTTCCAGCATTACCTCAGCCCAAAGCACAGGGGAAGAAGGATGAAGTGCTACCTGAAGGTGGGCAGGGGCCAGGAAAGCGGGACCCCAACCGCTTCTGCTCCATCTGCCAGGCCTCCTTTAACAATCCTCTCATGGCTCAGCAGCACTACAGTGGCAAGAAACATAAAAAACACCTGACTAAACAGAAGCTGATGGAGACCTATGGGCCATCCTCTGCACCAGGTCAGAACATGGAAGGGGGGTCTCACGTACCGTATGTAAAACTTGATATGGAATTTAAGTGGGAATTACATCAGTAACACACAGCCGTAAGTTCCCCTTTTATATTTGAACTTGAACCACAAAATCAGTCTTAAGTAGCATGGACATATTTGTAGCAATAGCCAAAAATGCATTGTATGGGTCAAAATGTATACTTCTTTTTTTTTTTTTTTTTTTTTTTTTTTTTGCCAAAAATCATTAGGATATTAGGGAAAGATCATGTTCCATGAAGATATTTTATAAGTTTCCTACTGTAAATAAATCAAAACTGAACTTGCATTGCTTAGAATGTCATTTGGACAACTTTAAAGGCGATTTTCTCAATATTTTGAGATTTTTGCACCCTCAGATTCCAGATATTTAAATAGTTGTATCTCAGCCAAATATATATATAATTCATATAAATTAATACGATAATATGTGTAATAATTCATATACAAATTATTAAACAAATCAAGTGCTTTAACAAAGGTACACATTTCACAATTCTGTGACTGTTCAGCTGCAGTTGCGAACTTACATTGAAAGTGTATTCTAAAACAGTTTTGTTTGTTTTTATAGTTGTCAAATTTAGTTATTGTAATCGCTTTTAAAATGTAATAGCCTTAAAAAAAACTCTTTATTCTAAATCATTTTTACTTCTTAATTTAACTTCTAAAAACTGAATAGGTTGCACAAAACATAAGGAATATCATTGACCATGTTTATTTGCACCTCAAATTACATTTCAGATCGATGTTCGGGTTTAGCTCCATTTCAAAATCAGTGTTTTTAATGCAAACAGTAGGGATTTCTGCAATGCAGAAAATCCAGATGGAATCAAAGAATCCAGTCATAAATATGGAACTTCCAGTATAATGCAGAACACCATTAAATTTGGCAAATTTTGGGTGAATAAATCACAAGTAGTCTTTACAGTAAACTAAATGAGTTGTTCACTTGCTGCATTTTGGAAGTTCAAACTTGGGGGCACCACTAAAATGTGAAATGTTTAGGGCCCTATGAAATGTTCTCATCACCATAAACAAAACTGCACATATGCACCATTCATTAGCACAGAGACATGCAGAACACACAGGATTCATATTTAAATGGTGTTTCTGCAGCTTAATATTTACATATACTAGTCCATATCATGGTTTGATTTAAACGTACTGACCTATTTTTGATGAGTTCATCCAAATTTTTGAGTTATTTAATAAATTCCATTTGTATAACTGCATTCCGTAGTTCCGTCCACATTTTTCCACATCTTCCGCACTTATTTTTTAACACTTAGTCCATTTTAACCTTGAAATTGAGGGCTTGTGGTCAGTTTGGTGTTTTTGCCACACCAGTAAATATTACTAAATGTTAAATGTCATTTCTACCAGCCTCCACACTGAAGGGTTACCCATGTACTGTGTGCAATATTGAGCTGAACTCCGTCGAGCAGTACCAGGCCCATATCAGTGGGTCCAAACACAAAAACCAGTGAGTATCTCATGCTGCTTTTACTAAAGATTTTCTCATCTTATTGGTTAAACATTAACTTATTCCCTCATTTAACAGCGTTAGACTCAAGAAGGGGCCGAATACATTTCCCGGCCCCCCTGAAAACTACCAGCCTGATTTCCAGTATCCACCCAACCAGGATGGACCGGAGGACGCAGGGGAGTGGGACAGCTTCACTGAGAGCTATGAGTGAGAAGATGTCGTCAGCCTTCGCTGCCCTCTGCTCATTTGTGACAAGCTTCCTCTGTTTAGGCACAGGTCAATGTGTGTCTGCACTGTGCATCTCCTAATGCCAGCTTTTCACCACACTACATCTCTTCCTGTCTATTTTTGTCGCTCTCACACAGTTGAGGGACCACAAACTTCCACAGCTTTTTTTTTTTTTTTTTTTTTTTCCCTCCAAAACTGAAGTCGAGGAGGCAAAACTTAAGAGTGCTGCTTTTTCCAGTGTTAGGATTGTTTATTAGTGTTACGTTATGTGTTTGTTTGGTTTACAAAAAATTCATTTCCACAATCTCCACATACAAATGCAGGTCCTGAAGGTGGTTTCAGGAGATGTTTTGTCTATATGTTTGATACTCTTACTCTTACTTGTTGCTTATTATTTTAAACTGCTCAAGCTCCATGTTTTGTTAAATGAATGTCTGTGGAGTTCAAAGCTGGTGAATTTGATAGTGTGCAACGTTTGGAAAGTTTGTTTTTGGGAGCTTTAATTTCTGATTTTCTATGTCAATTTTGAAAAGGAAAAAAAACTATACATTTTTAAGCAGTTTTAGTGATTTACTTTGTTTGTTCTAGGCTTGACAGTAGTTGTCCTTTTATTTCTCATGGCTCCTTTTCATGTCCATGTAAATGTAAATCTTTAAGTAGGAAGCATATTGTAATTTCATACGCTTACTAGAGATTTAAGATAAGTTAAATTGGTGCTTCAGTTCTAACATCCAAACTGAACTTCTCCTAGTAATTAAAGAGGTCCATTCATGTGAAATTAGTGCCAGATCATAAGGATGATTTATTTATTTAGTTTATATTTAGGTGCAAACACATGAGTTCATCTTGACATAGATTCCTGCAGTATATTCTGGTGTAACTGTTTTACAAAGTCAAACTAGTACCACAAGCAGATTAGATATAAATGTACTTATAAGTTGAAAGCCTCTGTTCAGGATTAATGTGAAAATGCTCCAATTATAAAGTGAAAATGCAACAAGTTTTTAATGACAATTGAGCATATGTGTAATGTATGGCTTGCATTGTTTATTTTTGCAATGTACAATGCAGATTGTTCTTGGTACAAGAGACTGATGCTAATGCTAAGATGTAAAATCAGCAATAGTTCAATTAGTGTTTAGAACCACCATAATTAAGCTTCTAATTATAAATGATTTAGTTTCAGAGTCTGTTCATTGGGGACAGCTATTTCTTAAGTCATTGTGAAAGACTGAAGTGCGACCATTAATCTCTGTGTCTTCTCAAACTGAAAGGGCCTAGTTTTTTTTTCCTCTCCCAAGTCTGTTATACGAGATGTATGTTGCAAATGAATACAGAATCCTCAAAATCAGTCAGCAGAAGAACTACTGTAAGAACATTGTTTAGTTTGGGAGCCTGAAATGTTATATTGACAAATGTTCTCATAATGTTAAAGGCTTCTAAGCAGCACAACAGCAATTAAGTGCTGATTTAAGGCCTTCAAACTTCGTAGCATATATGTTTTTGTTGTCATTTTGCTTTTATTGGTCAATTTTCTTTTCAACAGAAAGTGTGAGCCTAAAGAGATGTGTGTTACTTTTCATCCAGTAAAATGTTTTGAGAAAAAAAAACCTTAGTATTTCAGACTTGTTTAATGAAGATATCAGCACTCACACAAATTGCTCTCATATTCACCTTGTTTTTCAGTATTGTTTTTGTACAGCTAAAAAAAAAAATCATTTAAAAAAAAAAAAGTGTCTGACACAATAGCCATGCGCATTTCAGTTAGAATGTTTGTGCTGCTTCTACGTTAAATATAAAATGGATACTGCAGCAGGGCAGCTTTCATTTTACATTTCTTTTCAGTATACAAGTACACATAGATACAAGTTTGCCATTTTCCATCTACTTATTGACCTTTTCCATCTGAAGCTGCCATCAGAAATATAGGCTGCCTTGCTAACTAATGCTAGTGACCTCGGGAAGATGTACATTCCACCACCTCGCCCTGTTTTTGATACTGCACCTTTAAGAGTACTATATGTAAATTGTGTTTGGCCAAATTGCTAAATACAGAATTCTAGCCATTATAAATAGTTTAACGTGTGTATAGTTACAGCGTCTGAACAACCTGTTTAAACATGTTTTCTAACCAAGTTAATATATATATTACATACAGTGCCTTGCGAAAGTATTCATACCCCTTCTTTTTTCATGTTTTATGTTGCAGGCTTGTGTTAAACTGCTTTAAAAAAAAAAAATTCCGCATAAGTCTACACTCCATACACATAATGACAAAGCACAAAACAGGTTTGTAACAACTTTGCAATTTGCAAAAACTCAAATCATTCCATTGCATAAGTATTCATACCCTTTTCTGGGACACTTGAAATTTACCTCAGGAGCATTCATATCACTTGTAGATGTTACTATGATTAGAGTGGAGCTAAACTGTAGCAAATTCATTTGAATGAGTATAATTTGGAAAGGCACACCCCTCTCAGAAAAGGTCTAACAGCTGAAAATGCATATCAGAGCAAAAACCAAGCCCTGAGGTCAAAATAACTGCTTGAAAGAGGCACGTCAAGGCACAGATCTGGTGAAGTGTTCAGAAAATTTTTTTGCTGCATTGAAGGCTCACAGAAGCATGTAGTCTCCATTATCCGTAATGGAAGAAGCTCAGAACAACTAGGACTCTTCCTAGAACTGGCTTCCTGGCCAAACTGAGCAATTAATGAAGAAGGGGCTTGGTTATACTGGTGACCAAGAAGCTGATGGTCACTCTAGTTGAGCTCCATGATCATATATGCAGATGGAAGAAACTTACAGAAGGACAAACATCACTGCATCACTCCACCAATCCAGTCTTTATGACGGTGTTGCAAAACTCAATCTTCTCCTCAGTGAAGACACACATTAAAAACCTACTTGGAATTTGCAAAAAAAAAAAAGCACCTAAAGGACCCTCAGACTGTGAGAAACAAGATTCTCTGGTCTGATGAACCTCAATTCCAAGCATCATGTTTGAAGGAAACCAAGTAATGCTCATCACTTACAGAGTACCATCCCAACAGCAAAGTGTGCTGGTAGCAGCCTCATGCTGTGGGGTTTTTCAGGAGCAGGGACTGAGTGACTCGTCAAAGGAGAAGGTAAGCTCAGTGCACCAAAATATTGAGATGCCCTTAATGAAAACCCAGTCCAGACCATTCAGAACCTCAGACTGGGCAGAAGGTTCACCTTCCAACAGGACAATGATCCTAAGCACACAGCAAGAGTAGCTAACAGACAACTCTGTGAATGTCCTTGAGTGGCCCAGCCACAGCCTGGGCTTGACCGCAAATTAAATATTTCTGGAGAAACCTGAAAATGTCTGCCAGCCCCCATCCAAGATGCCAAGATGACAGAGCATGAGAGGTGAACAGTTGAGGTAAAGAATGGCAGATAACTGTCAAATGCAGATGTGCAAAGCTTGTCACATCATGTCCAAAAAGACTTGAGGCTGTACAGGTGTTTCAGCTAAGTACTGAGTTAAGGGTATGAATACTTATGCATTGTACTTATTTCAGTGTTTTAATAAATTTGCAAAGTTGTCACAAATCTGTTTTGTGCTTTGTCATTATGGTGTATTGAGTCCCAGATAGCACATGTACGTCTACAAGATGTCTCTTAAAGATCACTTGATGCTGAAAAGCATCTGGTGTGTACAGACATCTGACAGACATTTGTAAGATGTCAGTTTTACATAAATTTTAAATCATAAACATCTTAAAGACATCTAATAGACGTCTATTTGACATCTGATATGAAGCGTCCTATAGACATATTGCAGATGAGAAAACACTCTAAAAAGATGTAAATGCAGATGTCAAATAGACGTTTTTGTGATGTATTTGTGCTATCTAGGGTGTAAATTAATGTGGGAAAAAAGTCACTAAGCTATATATATATATATATATATATATATATATATATATATATATATATAGCTTAAATTAGCAAATACTACAAAGTCTAGCACGTTACTGATGCAGAATAGCTTCTCATTTCTTTTTCTTTTTTTTATTTTTATTTAATTATTTTTTATTTTTTTTTTTTTGCCAGGCAATGTATATATTATCTGCAGTTTTTCAAGATGTCTTCAAAAAAGAATGTATAGATTCAGATCTTGTCCTCTAGATGGCGTACTTTACACACTAGCCCTTAGCTTTTCCTGATTCCTAATTTTGATGAATGGACAACACATCTCTAATGTATCTTCTAATATATGTTCTCTAAAATACATTGTATTAATTTAGACTTCTGAAAATATACTATATTTTTATTATTCTTTTTTCTATTTTCATTTCATAGTGTTGCTACAACCACACAACATCTATAAATCAAGTGTGTTTGTAATGAAGTATGATTGTTAGCAAGTTCATAGAATTCTCTATGTCTTTTGGCACTGCTATTGTAAACTTTCTTTTTTTTTTTTTTTTTTTTTTATTTGGCTACTAAAACAGATAATAAATCAGCTCCACTGAGAGCAAAAAAATCAGTTGCCTAAATGTTTACAGCTGCTAACAGCACTATATCCAGTTTCTATATCCCTCATGTGCTGTAAAAATTAACGTGGCTAGTTTTTGCCAGGTATTTCCATTCATAAAAAGGCAGTGGGGAGGAGAGCTGACTATTTTCATTGATAAGATCTATTTACTCGAAGGGGGAGGTATCTGGTGCCTTTCCATTCACTGAGAGAGAGGGGGTACTGCCCCTCCGGTGAGGCGCCACGGTGTATAAACAACCCAGTTCTACGTACTACCAGCATGCTGAAACATAGACTCCCCTGTGTGAGCCGAACAAACTCCACCCACCATCATTTAAAGCTTTTCCGTATGTATATTCACTGCAGAGATATTAGCACCATGTTGGGTTTAGCTCTCCAGTGAATTGCTGTTATTTACAAGGATGACAGATTAATCTCTACAAATTTGCCCCGACAAAGACGTTTAGAATTACCTGGACCGCACTGCCGTGAAAAGAGGATTGTTTCGAGCTGGCTTTAACGCAATGTGCTGTAACTTTAGTGGTTATAGTCTGTAGTTTCATAGTTTGACCCCTACATTTCATCCAAAATGAGGCCCAGGGAGCTTTGGGTCATGTTGAGTGTAACTTGATGAATGAGTGCTGGACTTTGGCAGACCCATTCAAGTTTACACTCGCGTTTCCAAACATGCCCTTGTGTATTGAATGGCCACATGGACACTTGTTTGAACCGAGTGCTGTTTGCTGAACCCCTCTTTGGGCTGTGTAGTCATCCTTTATTTGCTGCTTGCGAGCTTTGTGGCCTCATGGAATTGACCTAAAGCAAACTGTCCTATTTCTTTTTCTGTTATTTTTATTTTTTTTTTTTCCTAAGGCAAGACTCCTGGATTATTAATAGCACAATAAAACGACTGTTTTGAATTCCATTTTTTAAATGTTATATTAAAATGGCCAAATGCACCACTATCTTTTTGAATTTGCACTAATTTCCAGAACGGAAGTTTGAACGCTGGATAAAGCCAGGTTCAAAATTCTTGTTTCCTGATATTGGCATATTAAAGTTAAAGGTTTCTTTTCTTTTTTTTTTTTTTCTTTTTTTTTCCACCTCTCCATAAATCAGCAAATACTGTCACTAGGAATTAAGTGTTATATAAGTCAGGGTGAATGTTATATGATCAAACCCCTCTGTAAAACTGTAAAGTACTTAAGTGCTAATAAAGTTGTAATTTCTGGCTCAGTGCATGAGAAAAAAACTAATTTAGAAATAAAAAGCCTTTAAAGCTTTATATTGTAATTTAAATATACATAGATAAAGGTCAATAAAAGAAATACTTAAACATCTATTTTTGAAACAAAACATTTATAATATATGTTTAATAAAATAGCCCAAGACCTCAGAATAAAAAAAAAAAAAAAAATTATCTACTTATTTTATTTTATTTTATTATTAATAATAAACCTTTAAAACTTTTCAAGTCAGAGCTGCAATTTAATGACTTTACAAATGTTACGTGGTGTAACCATTCATATATAGTAACTAATAATTAATATTTTCACATCTTAAAATTTACAACATCATGTATATATGTATTTAATTATTTATTTATTTTTATGTTTTGAATGAAGTGTTGATAAGACAAAATTTTATTTTATTTTATTTTATTTTAAGAAGTGTCCCTTTATGAGAATACCTATGAGTCGCTTTATTAAGAATACCTTTATGATTCATTAGAATCATGCATTTTTCTAGTGTTAATGTTAAGAAATAAAGTGTTGATAAGACAGAATATTTATTTATTTATTTATTTATTTACTCATCTTTTATGTTTTGAATTAAGTGTTGATATGACAGAATTTTATTTTATTTTATTTTATTATTTTATTTGAAGTGTCCCTTTATGAGAATACCTATGAGAGTCGCTTTAATACCTTTATGATTCATTAGAACCATGTTTTTTTCAAGAGTGTTAATGTTAAGGAAAAGTCTTAATTATTTTGAATGTTTTAATTCTCATTAATGGTACAGTATGTGTATGTTTGGGTGTGTAGACAGTCAGGGTTCAGGAAATAGGGGTTGGGAGGGGTTTGCTCATGGGTGAAGAGAAAAAGTGCTGTTGAGGGGCATGTGGGCGGCAGGAGGCTGTATTCTCTGTTTTGCCTGTCACAGTTTCAGGGGGTTATTGTCTAGGATGGAGACATCCGGAGGTCAATGCCTCAAACCCTGTGTGAGGCAAGGAACAAAACAGCCCTGTATAAGAACAGACCAAATGGGAATCACAGGTGGCAGGAATGGGCTACATCTATATGGAAATGAGCTCACTGTTCTCAGCGTCCCTAATTTGCTTGATGCGCTGCTGGCCTCTTATTTTCACACGGGAGGCGAGTTGTAGGGTGGATCTCACAGAAAGTGAGAACGTCCAGGTCCAGTTAAACCAAAAGAAATAAATAAATAAATTAATGCTGCTTAAAGAAAATCTGTATATTTAAGTATTATTATCTGTATATTTATTGCATTATTTACAATTCTTTTTAAAATTATTATTATTATGATTTACATGGCAGTGACACACAAATTTTCTTGCTGTAGTGTGTCCAGATGTTTTGTTTTTTATATAGAATTCCCATTTTTTATGTTATTTCTCCTACCTGTAATTTTGTTTTTTAAAACTTAGTTAGCATAAATGTATGCCAAATACAGTCATTGCAAATACGTTTATTTATTAAATACATTTACTTTAAAATACATTTAATAAATACATAAATGCATTAAAAAGAAAAACCTAATGATACTAAAAGGGGGGTCTAAGGAGTCATTGTCTTTATGCAGTAAATTGGAGTGAAATATGACTTCGTCATAAGAGAATGAAAAGAAATCTGAGGGGAAAAAAATTGTCAAGACCATGACATGACTTCTTCATAATTCTCATTTAATATTTTAATGAATCATTGATAAATAATATAATATATTATTATTATTATTATTATTGTTATTGTTATTGTTATTATTATTATTATTATTTTAAGTAAAGCAAAATAAAATGGACAACTGAAGTACTATCCTCACTTTCCAACAAGAACCCTTTTCAGAGACACACTAGAAATGAAATGAGCACAGCTGTTGGCTCACATTTTTCACCCTTGATGAGCAAAAGCTTGGTTTTAGCCACAGAAAGGGTTGAGCCTTTCTCCTGAGGTTTTGCAATAATTTTCAAGTGTTTATCATCCAGAAACAAACAGCCCATATGATACATGTTCTATTTCAGCTCAAACATATTATATCAAAAAAAAAAAAAAAACATAATTTCCCTAGAGCCTTGTTTCCAGGAATTAACACCACCAGACGTTCATGGGCAGTTACAAAAAGCCTGTTCCATAACGTCAAATCGGATGTTTGCTTGACATAATCCAACAAACATGAGAGAATGTTGAACTGGTGATAAGACAGGGTCAAACATTTGTTTGCCTGATGGCTGGGGCTTTTTAGGTTTATGACTTTAGCTTGCAAATAATAATAATAAAAAAAAATTATAATAAATAATAAAAACAGAAAATAGGACAAAAACTGTAGACAAATAGACGATTCTTTACACAAAATGTTTTGCTTGAAAAGTTATAGTCAATGACATTATTATAGTGTCCATGATGAAGAAAAAAGAAAATATTACAAAAATGTAGTTTGAAACATAATAATAATAATAATAGTAATAATAATAAAAATAATAAAAACCTTTTGAAGTCAGAGCTGCAACTTAATGACTCAAAAAATCTTATGTGGTGTAACCATTAATGAACAGTAAATAAAGGTTTTTTTTTTTTTTTTTTGTCTTGTCATCATAAATCATTATCATAAAAAGAGTAAAATCTGTTTTTTTAAGAGATGTATTGACCTTGGCACACAGTCAAAAGGGTCTGTTTTTGCATAAATAATATATTTTGGCAGATGTTTTCAAATATTAATAAGCAGCAGAGTAGTTTTGTTAAAATAATAATAATAATAATAATAATAATAAAAGAAAAAAAAATCAAGAATTTTATACTTTCAATGAAAATCATACTTTTAATTTCATACTTTTTTCTTTGTTAGATATCAAGATAGTTGTATCACCCTACCATTTTGGACATTATGCTCCCCTAATAAATATCAAAATTAACAATATTCTTTTTATAAAAGTGGATAAAAGTATTAGACAGGACAAAAAAGATCCTCACATCGCTGACCGCTACTTGGTTTCAAATTCTGTTATATAATGCAAAGACACCTACATATTTTTAGTGAGTAAATATTGTACGGTCCGAGATTATCAGCAGGACATTTCTAAACGAGTCCAGGCTACTCTTTTGCTGTTACCCACTGCAGTTAAGTTCATACCAGCCCCAAACAAACCCCTCTCTGCATCAGTCCCATAAAGGAAGCTGTATATGTCTGCATGCAACTCTCAAGTAGGATTAGTTCACTATGAGAGCTGAAAGAAAGACCCATGTAGTCCATTTCCTGGCCTCTGAGACAAGTGCAGGTGGCTGAGGGGTTCAGATTACACCCCAATGAAAGTTTCCCCTACCCTCTGGGCCCTCCTTCCCTTCTAGCCCCCCTTTTACCCACCAAGCCAAACCTTTCCGTGATCTGAGAATTCCTGCAGACTTCTCCTAATTCTTCTGACAGATGGACACACTTAATCTGCAGTGGTCAGGCTGGAAGTAAGTGCTACAACCTGTGAACAGGCAGCTAAGACAGCCACCTGTCAGGACCCCTGTCATATGATAGGCACCGCATGGCACAGCTTTTGGGGCATATTGTACATAAATATGCTTTAATCTGAGTAAAAGTTTTACACATTTGAGTTTTTAAGTCATTTTATCAAGAAGAGCACAATTTTGAGATCTCTAAACTCTCTAACTTCATACCAAAAAAGGGGTGTTTCCCACAGCATACCAACAGATGGATATAATTTTGATAGTTTAAGTGTCCGAAAAAGCAGAGACAGAGCGCTACTCTAAGATCCCATCTAGACCAGACAACAGGTGAGCGGTTACGGTCAGCCGGCAAATCTCACTGATATTCTAACCTATTGAACTTTCCCAGAACAGGGTTCCTCTGTAGACGCACATTACTGCATTGCAGGACCTGTTCCTTGTGCTTTGATCCAGTCAATGTGAAGCAGATCTGTGGCTGTGGCCTTAACAGTGAGATAATGAAAGCAGGCTGGCTGGGAGAGGACTGGCCCAGGACAATGCTTCTCTTTCAGGCAGCTGGCATGGTGGATGCTTGTACAACAGCTAGTAAAGTGACTTTCCAGCTTCAGCACCTTTTGCTGGAAAATGGAGCGCAAGCAAGAATGAGCAACCTTTTTGGTTCGGAAAAGATCTTTACCTGCGTAACTAAGTACCAAGGTGTTTCCGAGCCTCTTCTTGTGTAACAGCCTGTTTTTGTACATAATGATAGAAAGATGTGGAGAAATGGAAAATGACTAGACATTTAAATTTTAATGAAATTTAAATAAAGTGAGTTGGGGATGGAGTTCGGAATAAAACTTAGGTCAAATTCAAACCTGGATTCCCCTAAGCACAACTTCAGTTTTTCGTTCAGCTGCTACCTTCAATTGTAAGTGCCCTGCAAAGTTGATTTCATATGGTATTCTGCCATTTTACGTGGGATTCGAAGGGCACTGTGAACGGCATGGAAAAAGGGAACACCAATTTATCATTTCAGACTGTGGAGAAGGAAATTTACCCACTGGTCACTGTGCATCACTGCGTGGTTGTTTACAGATATAAAGTGAGTTTGAACAGTTACAATGCAAATAATATAGCTGCAAGTAGTGATTACCAGGGTTCAATCGCTTTAAGGCATTTAAGAACATAGGAAAAATTACATTACATATTATTTAGCAAGCCTGTAACCACCTAAATCAATGATTTAAAAAAGCATTTTTGACAAATCCAGGTAATTTGCCACAGAAATATAATGTTTTTTAACGTTTATGACTATTATAGCGTCATCTGTGGTCCGATCTCCCTAAAACTTTGCATGCTTGTTTAGAATCACTTGTCGCATGTGGTTTCGTGAAGTTTTGAGTTTTCGTTTAGGCTTTATAGGCTTTTGGGTATATTTAGAAAGGCACCTTTTCTAAACGACCCCGTTATAGCTTCCCAAAAGGTTGTATAGGTTTTTCATGTGACCTCAGATTTCTCTTACATATGTGTCTTGAGTTTGGCGATGATATCTCATTTCGTTCAAGAGTCATAGCTGTTTTAGTAAAAGCATCCCTGCCGCTTTAGAACGTTATGGCGTCCCTTTGCAATGGAGAGTGGAAAGTTTGACTTTTTTTGAAAATTATTGATATTTGCTCTCTAGAGAATCAGATGGAAAAACCTAGGATTAGTTCACAAAAATAGTTTTTACAAAAAATGCAAAATACCCAAAAATTTTGCCAGGGTAATGGACAAATCTGAGGCATGAGCCAAGGATTCCAGCGACATAAGACACTTGAACCTGCGTTGAACGGTTTGGGAGTTATGGATGATTTCGTACTTTTGATTGTTGTAGCGCCCCCGTCAGGCCTATTGGGGCGAGCCTTGGTGATGTTGTAGATGGTGTGAGTACTACCATCCCTCCAAGTTTCAAGCCTCTACGGCTTATGGTTTGGTCTGCCTGATCAGTTTTATGTGGAAATGGCTGATCCTTGGCCATTCTAACAATTACAATAGGGTTTCAGCGCTAAGCTCAGTGCTAACTTATTGTTATATTAAAGGACACCCATTATGCCCCTTTTTGCAAGATGTAATATAAGTCTCAGGTGTCCTCAGAATGTGTCTGTGAAGTTTTAGCTCAAAATGCACCACAAATCATTTATAATATCATTTTGAAAATGCCTATTTTGGAACTGGAAGCAGAAACACGCTGTTTCGTTAAATGCAACTGAGCTGCTGCTCCCCGCCCCCTTTTTCAGAATAGGGCTGTGACTTTACAGCTTGTAACTAAGATACTCTTCCAGAAACACCTGTTTGGTTTTGATTATCATGTCTTTTGTGCTGAAATGCACTTTAAAGCCATATCTACAGTGGCCAAGAGAGCTCAACGCGTTGCAACTTAAGAAAAACATATGCAAGTAGCAAAAGCACCAGCAAATTAAGAAAACATCTTCATCAGTTTGACAGCACATGTGCTGCAAGTACTCACAACACAACCAAATACAGAAACATGCTGCAACAACAGAAATGGGCTGCAAATACTGACAACACAATCAAATAAAGCAACGTGGTGCGAAGACAGAAACGTGCTGGAAATAGTCACAACACAACCAAGCACAAAAACACACTGCAAATACTCACAGCACAAACAAACACAAAAACGTGCTGCAAGCACAGACCACAATGGTGGAAAACCCAGTGAAAATTAATAACGGTTTTATTACAGTAAAAATGTAGTAATCATGTTGTTGGTGGTGTTTTTTTTTTTCATGTATTGATTACCATTTGTGTACATACCATGGTTAAAGTATGGTTAGTTTTTTTTTTTTAATTTACCATGGTTTAACTATTGTAACAATTTTTATTTGTATTTATTTTATATATTAATAAAAATATATAATGAATATATATATATATATATAGGCTATTTGTTTATTGTAATAGTAAAACCGTGGTTAATTTTTTTTAAGGAAAGTTGTAAAAGTAGCCAGCTTACATAACATTTCACAGTAAGCATGTCCCAGCCAGGTTCATCACTTAAGTGGTTGCGGTCCCCTTAAACATTTCTGATGTTTGTGAGTATTTGCAGTGCGTTTCTGTATTTGGTTGTTTTGTGAGTATTTGCAGCACATGTGCTGTCAAACTGAAGATGTTTTCTTAATTTGCAGGTGTTTTTTTTATTTGCAGTGCGTTGAGCTCTCTCAGCCACCGTACATATCAGTTTAAACGTCTGACAGTTTTCTGAGCGCACACATCAGAAGCACATGCATAGAAAGCGGCTGTCACACGGCGCAGTCACATGGCTACTTTTTCTTTCATGTCTTATTGCACTTCAACTGTCAAATACACAAAAGTTTATGTAATAAACACACACAAGTTACAAAAACACAGTCGGTTATGTCTGTGAAGGTAAACAGCTGGGAAAGAAATCTCAAAAACAAAATGCGGAAAATGCAAAATGCAAAATTCCTACATCACTAGGGAAGCGAAATCTGAGCAGCTCGTTTCTTCACATGCTTGCGGTGAAAAGCTTACCAAAGCAAAGTTACTCCTAGCAAAGTTGTCCTTTTTCACATTTTCTGGGTTGGTAGATACACTGGGAACCTGATTCTAACACTTAAACTGAAAATGTCAGATTTTCATGATATGTCCTCTTTAAAATAACCATGATACTTTAATTTTCATAATAAACATAGCAACAAACATACATAAATATTTCTTTTAGGATTGAATCATTATTTCAATGATTAATATGTTTCTGGCGTCATATACAGTGTGTTTGGCAGCACTTAACCCTAGCAGAACCTGATTTTACCAAGTACGACATGTTCCTGGATCAACATCTTTGTTGACCCTGGAACAACATGGTGATTAACCAATCAGATTTGAAAAAACAGTTTATAGTTTTTGTGAAGTTTAGGCTTACAATCAGTGTTTGGTGCTTGTACATCAGTGTTATTCATCTATCATTTCCTCTGATTTTAGGGATTACTCATGGGTAAGGTTAGGTTTAGGTGTAGGGATGTGGTCAAGATTAAATTTTTGGATTAAAATGTTGTTCCAGGGTCAACAAAATATGTTGACCCAGGAACACATCTAACTCAGCAAAATCAGGACGTGCCTTAACCCTAACCCTAACTGATACAGTGTGTAGCCTTTCATTTCTCAAACAACCACGTCAGAAAACGATAATGCTAGGATTTATCAGCCTCAAACTATGATAATTTCTTGTCCACACAGTCCTGACCTAACCCCCACTGAAAGTCTTTGGGATGTGCTGGAGTCGATTTTACACTGCCTGCCCAAAAATAGTTGCACACTCTAATGTTTTATTGGACCGTCTTTAGCTTTGATAACATTGCTAATTCACTGTGGCATTGTTTCAGCAGTGTAATGCAATGTCACAGCATTTATTTCCATCAAGTGTTGCATTAATTATTGGCAAGATCTTGTATTGACAATTGGAGAGTTAGTTGAACTACTCTGTAAAGTTGACTTCAGGACATCCCAATAACTTTCAGTGGGGTTAAGGACAGGACTCTGTGGTGACCAATTCATGTGAAAATGATTCCTCATGTTTACTGAGCCAATGAATCTTGACATTATCACATCTTCCTACATGGCTATTTAAGAAATAAAAAGCTACGTACTGCATCAGTTAAGGTTAAAAGAATTGTTGCCAAACACACAACACGACAGAAACAAGTTGAAGTAAACAGTTTGGCATCAACAATAAGAGAAGAGTGAACAAATTATGAATGCATAAAAATGACTGGCAACCTCACACACACTAAAATTACACAAGGATGTTATATATTTATGCAAATATTGTTATTTTGTTTGTTGTAGTGTTAGTAAAAATGACAGCTGACAAAATGCCTTAAAAATTCTAAAGCTGCATGCGAGAAACTTCCAACTCATTTTCTTCTCCAACTTCAAAATTGTCCTACATTGCTGCAGAAGTACAGGCCCAGTGTTTACAAAGTGAACATGCAAAGAAGATTAAATGCAAAGATAAAACAGCAATGTGGGGTGATTTTGAAGTTGGGATAGAAAATGAGATGGGAGTTTTTTTGACCTACCCTAACTGTCATGAACTGGAATACACAGAGTTCAGGCAGAGCTAGACAAGATGAGCATTGAGGTTAAAAAGTGTATAAATTGTAATATTTTTTAGAAAATAACCAATAGTTTTGCTAGATACGACCCTTTTTCCTCGGCTGGAATCGTTTAGATCTATGAAGCTGCATTTAAACTGCATTTTGGAGGTTCAAACTCAAGGGCACCATAGATGTTCACTATATGGAGAGAAATCCTGTAATGTTTTCCTCAAAAAACATGATTTCTTTACAACTGAAGAGAGAAACACATGAACAATTTGGATGACAAGGGGGTGAATAAATTATATGTAAATTTTTGTTCTGGAAGTGAACTTCTCCTTTAAACACTCTTTCTGGTGTCTCTCAGTAGATTTTTAATAACAAACAATTTAGTAAATGATAACAAAGCTTCTTAATGTAACAAAAAGTGGTTTGGCCTTGAACTGTAATGAAAGAATTGAATGAATGATTTAGTTAGTAGGTGTGTCTGAAATTGCATACTAAGTACAACATTTGATGAGGAACAAATTTCATAAAAGTTGTATCTGTTATATAAATATGAATCTGTGTAGCATGAATGAAATCTGGATGTGCTATATGTGTCTTGTTGTCATTGTCATGTGACTTCACACAATCAGTTGCAATTACGCAATTCACAGCTCCTCTCCCATGGCCTCCTAATAAAGCGTCCAGCAGAAATCGATCATCCAGGTACTTTTTGTCTACTGTTCTATGAATTCTAACATACTATTCTTTTTGCATACTGTAAATCACAAATCAGGCAATGAATCTCAACCTGTGTGGTGAACGAACAATTTGTGAGTATATAAATCACGGTTAGAATATTTTAGTGGCTTGAAACGTGGCTCATTTAAAAAGACTCTAGCTGAAGTGTTTTGATTTTCGTGAAAGCTGAAATCTGTATTTCCTGTATCCTCTTGGAAACTTTATGAGCTTGAGCTCAAAAGCCAAAATGTGCTTGTTGCTTTATAAGCTGGATGTTGCGCTCAAATTGCGCTTTTGTTCTGGGGGATGGAGTGAAACAAAAGGCTCAGCTTTGGCTTTTGGGTTTTAACCTTCCTTCAGACTTGGGGAGGAAGGATCTTTCACTTTTCTGCTTATAATAAGTGACTTCTCCTGTTCCACACACACAATGGTCACTCTGTTGGGCCCTTTTTAAAGGCGTTGAGCCTGTACGGTTCGGGAGCCCTCCCCGGCGTTTGCTTAGCCACCCAAATGGCAGGCGCAAGGCAAACAGAGCCAGCCTCCATCGCAGCCTTTCAGTGCTCCGTCCTGCCTCTAAGAGGCTTATGTCCTCACCCAGGGGTGGTAGGAAGCACAGGATGAATGGATGAAGGAGGGAGGGGCAGGAAGGATGAAGGTATCGGCCCAATCAGCCATTACTGCTGAGATCAGAGGAGCTGAAGAGTGACCGGTAAAGTGAGAAAGAGCATTGCCGTCGTACCTCGCCGTTAAGATTCAAAACATCCCTCTGCGAACTATTTGGTCGACTTTCAAAGAAGAGATGAGGAAATAGCAGAAAGCTGGTGATGTCATGCTTAGCTGGAGATGCAAACATCTTTAAAAGAATCTCCTTGGTGCTCTTTTCTGTGCTCTAGGGGTTTTGGCAATGCAGAAGGACTCATAATTATTTGCTAATCTGGGAGGAAGTGCTGTTTGCATGAGTACGTTGAGACAGAGGTGAAGGATGGGTCTATTAAATAAGACCCTTTTCAGTGAATGAATGAAAATGGAGGGATGAATAGTTCCTTACACAGATGAATACAAGCGTATTGCATTGCACAAAGGCAGACCACAGGGACCTTTCTTTCAAATCAGGAGTTAATCTGGAAAATTCCTGGCAACAGGCGCCCAAAGCACAAATCCTGATGCCTGGAGAATGGCACACTGGCACAACCTCAGTTAAAGGCCATTAACAAGGTTTTACAGCCCCCATGCAGGTCCAATGCAGAAGAGATGAATGAAGTCAGCACGTTTTCTAGGCCAGATCTGCTTCGGTTTCTTCTCAAGTGTGGTGTGTTTGTAATACTCATTTTTTGTCCTGTTTATTATTTATTCAAAAATACATTAAAATGCTGTTCACACATTCAGTCATTTAAATACACCTTTCTTTAATAAAATACAAATGTGAGGATGAACTCTCTTGATAAGAGAAAAAAGCATGAATGAAAAGAAAAAGAAAACTTTATCAAACAGGGGTATTTCCTCCGAGGTGTCAAGGGAGGCAGTGCCTCCTCAAAATATTGAGAAAAGCTTTGTAGTACAAAAATAAAACAATTGCAATTTCTTGGATAAAACAATTACAATTAATTGTGTTACAAGTAATGTTCTCTCTTGCCTCCCCTGAGCCCTTTGGGTTTTAACAGACCTACTAAAGCCTCCAGTGAGTTTGGTGGGGGGTAACTGGGAATGAATGGGGGAAAGTCACATGAGAGGAAGCAATCCCTCCATTCCGATTTGATTGGATATGATTGATTATGGTGGCTGTGATTGGTTCATGTGATAAATCCCACCTCTTATGTTTGTGTGTGTTCCACGTTCGTGAATCAGTCTGAATGAACAATATAATGGTGTTAATGGGAAGACTAATTAAAAAAGTAAGTGAGCAACTTACAAACTGGTGAACTTGGTGAAATTTAAAGTAAATCTCTGTGTCTGTGATCAGTAGTTTCCAAGCTTTGATGATAGGGGTGGGGGAAAAAGATCGATTCACATACGAATTGCAATTCAGTCTTCTAGCGATTTGCAACGATTCACAAATTTCAAAAATCTATTTTTCTGTTAATATAATAATAATAATAGCTAATGTTGTCGTAACAAAACAGCAACAGCAATGGAGGAGGAAAAATGGTAACACTTTAGAATACTGTTCTGTCATTAGTGAATTACTACACAGGAACAAATGACTAATGCACTGTTGACATAGTTACTACTACTGACTAACAAGAAACTCTGATTAACGAATCAGTAAGTCATAGCACTCAGTTGAACATGGTAGTTCACTATTAGCTAATAACTAACTACTATTTTTTCATCTCCCAGAGAACTACTAAGAACTACTATATACATGCTCATAATTAATGTGAATGATGCAAAATGTATAACTAATCCTAAAGTGAGGATCATGGTAACCCACTAGTAATGACTCGGGTATTACTAAATACTTCAAAAGGAATTACTAGTTATTTGGATATTCTAAAGTCAAGATCATGATAACTCCCTAGTGATAACTAAAGTCATTAAAACTATTGAGGTTTTTGTAAGGTTCTGGATAGTAATACTTTCTTTGGTAACACTTTTGGTTCACATTAATTGTGAACCTGTATAGAGTAGTTCTTTGGGAGATATGAAAACATAGTAGTTACCGATTAGCTAATAGTGAACTACCACTTTTAACTGAGCACTATTACTGAGTCATTAATCAGAGTTTCTTGTTAGTCAGTAGTAGTTACTAGAATTTTAACAGTGCATTATTCATTTGTTCCTGTGTAGTTATTCACTAATGACGGAACAGTATTCTAAAGTGTTACCGGAAAAACAAATACATGGCCCATTTTCAGTGAGGGCAAGTGTTTGGAAAAATAATATATTAATTATTGATCTTTTGTTGTTATGAGAAGCAGGGCTCGACAATAAGGAGTGCCCGATGGCCTGGGGCCAGCGTGAAAGACGCTTGGGACAGTTGACGAATTTGACACTGGCCCGATCGAGCCACTGCCACGTCGTCACGAAAGTTTATCATTTGCACATGTTTTTAAGCCTTGTTAATTTAAAAATTCAAGCGATCACAGAGAGATGTGTGACATCTGATGGACAAAAGCCAAATGTCAAAATACCCTTCTTGACGAGTAACTTTGTAGCTATAACAATGATTAATTTATATTTGATTTACAGTGGAGTACAGATGCACTGATTGACCGGACATATTTCAACTGATCTATTCCAGGCTTGCACACAAACTGCATGCACTCATTTAACTCTTTAAACATCCGTTAACAGAGGCCAGAGACGTTTAAGACGAACGCAAAGAGGAAAAAATACTGCAGCAGGCAGAGTAAGATCACGTTTCACAATGCGCAAAATATTGGAAATATTATCCTAGCATTTGAAACGGGGCTTTATATGAATGTGTCTCTGAGGGGAACTGCCTATTTTAGGAAAATAGTACATGCTGTTTCTTTCCATTTGCCTCTGTATAATGCATTTAAACTAGCGTTTATAAGCACGGTGCTGCTTTGTTTACATCGGTAACCAGAGAAACGTAATACCACTGTTATTCCAGAAGCGCCACCTGCTGGCAGAGACTGAGTTTGCGTTATATCTGCTGTTTTTCCGAAAAGCATCTTTTCATTTGTAATAAAATATTAATGATAATAAAAGAATTTCTGAACAAACAAATAATGTTTGAACTTTATATTTGTTAGGCTGGTAGGTTTTGATGTGGTATCAAAGTTTCTGAACATGGTATAATCAGATTCGGACACATTCCTAATGGGAAGTGTACAATACTTTAGATTTATTAAAAAGTTAATAGTTAATAGGAAACACTGATTTCTTGATTCAGGACTACCCATGCTATAGACTGGTGTGTTTTTATATTAAAATAGGTCTACTGGTGCGTTTGATGTCCAGTGTACACAAAAAAATGTATGAAAAATTGTGAATCATGATTAAAAATCAAAAAATTGTGAATCAATTTTTAATCAAATCGTAACCCCAAAAATCTATTTGAATCGAATCGTGAGGTACCGAAAGATTCCCACCCCTAATTGATGATCTAAAAAATTCAAAAATAGTTAACTATTAAAAAAAGTTAACAAAAGTTAACTATTAAAAAGAATAGCTGAACATAAGTTCACAAATAAAATATATTGTTATATAATATATAATTATATAATTGTTACTGCCTTCAGGTATTATTTTGGAATAAATGTAAAATGCTTAAGACACTAACTTGATGAGATTCATACTTAGCTTTAATAAAAAGAATATTGATTACACTGTTAAAATGTAAAAATATAAAATAGACAGACTTTGATGCCTCCTCATTTCAGAACACCACTGCACACCACTGTAATGAAATAACATGGCATAATGTTCGTTAATTTGTTAGACTTCAGACATTTTACGAACTATAAGTAACTTTGCAACTACACGTCAACTACAAGTCAATATCTGCTGACACTTTATTTTGATGGTCCCCCAATGGACATTCTACTGACTATAAGTAACTTTGCAAGTACATGTCAACTTCTTTTAATAACCTTAACCCTAACCTACTAGTCTGCTACTAAATCTTACAGTGAAAATTACTAAAAATTACATGTAGTTAACAGAATGTCTAAAGTGGGCTATCAAAATAAAGTGTAATATTTAACAAGACAACAAAGGCCAAGAATGCTGCACTGGTCTCTTCAGTAAATCAACGGTCCTCTTTGTATATTTAGAAGTAAATATCCAAAGAGATATTTACACTTTTTACACTTTTTTACAGATTTACACTTTTAATTGTTTTGATGATTTAGCCCAGTCTATTAAAGGCTTTTTTTTTTTCTACACGAGTGCCTTGGAATATTTCATCTTTTCAAAGTGTAATATTTGTTTATTTACAAAACTACTTCACTGTGTTTTAAAATTTGAAAAAGTGTTGTACACAAAATTCAAATCATGTTGTGCAACTAAGAAACAGAAAATGCACAAAAATTATTATATCATAAAGAGGACATGATGTTTTTCCGTGATAATTTGACCGAAGGCAATGTTAGTTCAGGTGACGTGGTGCAACTTCCCCAAAACAAAAAACTGTATTAACTGTGGCCTTTTTAAAATAACTGAAGATGTTTTCATGTATTTAGTTGAATGAATTAATCTCTTTAATTGATAGATACACCACATGACATTTGTCAAAACTGTCTGAATCTAGCATGAATAAAAAGAGTGTATATTTTTAAAAACCTGCACACATATTTTAAACAAGATTTTTTTGAAAGTTTTCCTTTATCGTGAACAGTCTTATACATCACTGCCCTTTGAACTGACCACTCGGCTATCTCAAAACAGTACCCTTTGCAATACCAGTTAAGCACCTTTACAGGAAGAAGAGGAATGCTCTCTCATGTAAACTCCAACATACAGATGTGGCGCTTTTCGGAACTGTGATTCAGATCAACCGAATACAAGACTCATTCTTCATTATGCAACGGTGGCTAACTTTTTTGTGCCATAAGCCAGGAAATCCTGGGTTGGCGTGCCGGTTTGGCTACCAGTGCATTGTCTAACCCCAGCTTCAGAGACGCCATTGAAGTTCTCCATCCAGCTGTAAAATTGGGTAGAGATGGGACCCCTCTAAAAACACGATATTGCCTCACTCAGCCGGGTCGAGCGAGGTGAAGGTGTAAGCTTTAGGAGGGCCAACATGCCGTGTTTGCTTCCTCCTCGGGACTCCAGTTTCCTGCCCGAAGCTATTGCGTTTCATGGTGCATTTCCCCACATTGGCCGCATGAATTCTACAACATTAAGGAAGGCCAGATTAGCATGAAAGTCCCTCCAGGAGTGCTGTCAGTGGAGGAGACGTTTCCTCAGGAAATGATTTGCTGTATAATCTTTACTGGCCAAAGCAAAAAAAGCAACAGGAATATGTAATTGTCAGAAAGTATGAGTGAGCACAGCTTGCCTGAATGAACACAGTCAAGAAAACAGCAGTGACCAACAGAGGAATCTTGGGTTTGGAATGGATGAGAATCCAAATACACTGCCAAATCTGTGAACAAACTACGTAAATATGTCTGACCACAGATCTCAGTGATGTATTTCCAGATATTTTCTGGGAACTTTATTGTTCTTTAAAATGTATCTATATGTGACATATGGCTTATTGCTTGTATATACTCTCAGTAAAAAAGGAAAAAGCTGTCACTAGGGTTGTAGGGGAGCACGGGGCACAGATTAACGCAGGGTTTAAATATTTCCACACATGCTAGTATAACCAAGTTTACAGTATTTATTTGTTGCCATATCAACACTATATCGAGAAAAAGTGCACCAAAATTCAAAAATCTTTTGAAGATATCACTGAATATTTTTATCACTGAATATATTTATTTTACCATAGTAAAAGTATATTTCTGGCTAAAGTAAATTTTTCATCTCAGTTTTTAGTATTCACTTAAAATTAGACAAAACTGCTATTATTTTAATCTCCAATCTGTTATTTGTCAGTTTAGATAGTTTCGTAATGCTTTGCTATCTAGCAGAAGAGTAGTCCAGTTGCGCAGATGGGAAAATTTGCAACACTGTGTTACAATGTGCCCTGCTATTATTAAACTATGCTCTTCTGTGACATTAGCGAAGTAATTTCTCACCATTTGCTTTTATGAGTTTTAATGAGAAACCACAAGAAACAGGTAAATAAACACTGATAATCAATGTTTAATGTTCAGAAATTATTATTTCAAGAAATGTGAAGCATTTTGACTCATTTATGTGTCTCCTATTCTGTGAGACCTGTGTGTAAAGGGAGGGGAGTGTACCTCTCTGTTTTTCTGAATGTCTGAATGTGTTTCTTAATTTTTGCACATTGTTTTGAACTATACTGCATAGCTGTGTGTTCTGATCAGGGTCGCCCCAAGCATGGATCCATTGTGATTGTTGTCAAACTCCAAAATTAGATTCTTTTCAATTAGTTAATAGCTTTATTTTATTGACAATTTTTTTTTTTTTTTTTTTTTTAATTCGATCAGACAACATTTTAAGCTGTTATTTGGTCATGTTACAATGTGCCCCTCACATGTTACAATGTACCCCACCTATGGGGCATGTTGTCACATTTCACTTCCATTCTTTTGAGGTAAATAACAAGTGTAAGTGTGCATACTAGTACTAGTAAAGCGGTCATGACACGAGAAACTAACTTCCCAAAATCTTTTGTTGATCCTGGATCAACATTACTGTCCAAAAATATAGACTTAACCCAACCCCTACCCCTAAACCTAACCCTACCCATAATTTATTCCTAAAATCAGATGAAAATAATAGCCTATTGACAAGGGTGTAGAGGCACGTAACCCTGATCGTAAGCCTAAAACTGTAATTTCCTGAAAAGTTATCCCTCGGTTCTGATTGGTTGATTGGAATGTTGTTCCATGATCATCAGGGATGTTGATCCATGTTATAATGGGTGAAATCATATTCACCAGCCCAGTCCACTGGCGTTCAGTAGCTTAGTGGGTAAATGCGAGTGTTGTGTCGTGTCAAACGCAAATAGAAATTACAATCACTGCCGCTATCTTGTCCACACTGGATACAGTATACACATGCACGTTTGCGTCCACGCACTTCAGTATGTCGTCAATAGGACAAACGGAGGGAAAGAACCTTCGTTTTGACTTTGTTTAATCTTTGTACAGATATCAGAAGGATCCCAGAGTAAGGAACAAGTGGATAGCTTAGGATTGTTCGGAATTCAACAGTGTCATGGAGAGTTCACAAAGAAACATTTGTTGAAAGATGAAGTAGAGCTAAATCTGACTGCAGCTGCATCACAAACTGTAAGTAAATGATTTCACAATGCTTTGTCTGGAAATGTAACTTTTATGACATAGAACACATCTTGTCTTCACAACAGAATTATTTATTATTATATTATTATTTACACCAAGGCCAAAAAAAAAAAAAAAAAAAAAAAAAAGAGATTAAAAAAAATTGGTGAACAGTTACATGTAAGACAAAGGCTCCAAGGCTCTGGAACTTGCTTCTTTAAACATTCAGAACTATGCACTGTAAAAAAAAATACACAATTTGTTGAGTCAGCTTAAAATAATTTGTTACCCCGCTGCCTTAAAATTTTAAGTTCAGTCAACTAAAATAAGTTTAGTCAACTTGAAATGTTAAGTTGTACTAATAACTTAGATATTGTGTTTGCTAAACTTAACAGATGGGTAAGTAACCCAGCTGCCTTAAAATTTTAATTTGATTCAACTCAAATATCTAAGTTGTCACTTAGTATAATTTAACATTTCAATTTGAATAAACTTTTTTTGAGTTGACTGAACTTAAAATTTTAAGGCAGCCAGGTTGCAACTTAGTTTAAGATGACTCAACAAATAGTTTTTTACAGTGTGGGCTCTGTAGAATTTTTCTGCAGAATCAAAAAACAAACAAACAAACAAACAAAAAAAAAAAATAAAAATAAACTTAAAGATACATCTTTTTGGACAAGCTTCTCATTAACAATATGGTTTGGCTGTTATTGAATTTTGTGGTATTTGTACAGCTGGTACTTAATTTGTGTTAGTTTTATTTCTTTCTGTAAAGCACTTTGTGACGACTCCTTGTCTGTGAAAGGTGCTATATAAATAAATTCTACTTATTTACTTACAGGACCTATGATTACTGTATACACTCTTAAAAATAAAGGGGCTTTAAAAGGTTCTTTACAGCGATGCCAGAGAAAAACCATTTTTGGTTCCAGAAAGAACCATTCAGCTAAAGGTTCTTTAAAGAACCATCTCGTTCCTGCCTTTTTATAATCTGAAGAACCTTCTTTCGGTACAAAGAACCTTTTGTGAAACAGATCAGTTTTTCAGATGTTAAAGGTTCTTTATGGAACCATCTAGATAAAAAAAGGTTCTCCTATGGCATCGTGAAGCATCTTTATTTTTAGTGCTTGTACACACTGAAAAAAAAAAAAAAAACTGGTGTAGAAACAGTTATCACTTAGAAATTGTAATTAATTATAAAGAAATGGCAAGTAACATATTGAAATAAACATTAATATTTTCTTGCACAACATACATGAATATTTGTTTTATTTACAGATTTAAAAAAAAAATATTTTACAGTGCACTTATATATAACAATCTCGAACTAAAATCTTAGTAGTACCCCTGTATCAAATGGGTTGCTTTGCATTAAAGCTTTGCATTAAATGTCCATAGCGCAATTCACTTTTTCATTATGGAAAGTCACTGTGCTCTTGGTTTTAAGAATTTTTGCTCAGATTTTTTTATTTTGTTCTTGGTATGAATAGACTTAAAGGGCCTTTGCCCCGCTGTTGGGCCGCCAAGCCAAAGGGCACACCTTACTGTCCATTCACACACAAAGACCACATTGAGTGTGCATTGCTGGTCTCTGAGTCTTGACCTGTAGCCCTGAGATAAACCTTCAAAACAACAGCTGTGGTGGAGGAGGGGTGAGACCTGGGCCTGTGGCCATGGTCACGCATGGAGGCCTGCTGTTCTTCAATTGAGATGGCCAGATCCCTCCACTTACAACAAGTGGGCTTTTTTGGAATTAGTACTATGAGTGGTCTTGGGTCAGGATATGAAGCATTTTCTGTGGTATCTATCTATCTATCTATCTATCTATCTATCATTAATTGGTTTATTTAATCTCATTTCTGCAAGAAATAAATATGTTAGGATCTAATAGTAAAATAAAAAATTTATGGCTAAAAGTTAAAATCATTTGCTTAATTTTATTAAAAAAAAATGTCTTCATTTTAGTGGTCAGTGTCTCTGCCGTCACACTCAATTGTACGCACAGCCACAGTCAAAGCTTAAAGATGTTTTCAGCTGTCATTGCTGGCTACATAAGTGGTTCTTTGTTCCCTGCATGCTGTGAAAGGGCCGATTTGAGCCACTGCCGGCCTCCCTGCAGCTCCCCTCCACCCCACAGTTCTATGACGTGAGGTTACGGCTATGCCCTACCTGAATCGAGGGCCTTTGTCAAGCCAGGAGACCCCACCAACACTGACCTGCAATTGGATCTTGAAGTTCCTCTGGTTTCTATTCCACTCTGCTGTTTTCTCTGTCAACAGAGCACTTGAGAGAGTGAAGGGGCAAAGTACTTCTGGTCTTATGGTGATATGGGAGTGCAAGGACAATTTAATCCTCCACGGCCTCTTGCCCTGAGACCTTTATTACTGGTGTGCTCCTTTGAGAGGCTAAATGAATGTTCAGACGCACAGCTGCGCGAGAGCTCAGACGAAGTTCGGTTCGTGACATAAATCTGCCCTTGTGTGTTTTATCTCAAAAGCAGCGATCCAAACACAATTCTAAATATTTGTGTTTGTTTTCTACGAAACAAATTTGACGCACGTCATGTTGTTTTCTCATTGACTTTGGCCAGAGCTTTTCATAGCTCCCTTGGTGTTGCAAAATATCAGCATCTCTTTAATTAAAGTTACAAATCATGCATACGAGCTTGTCCTCTTCCCAGAACATTTCACAACGCAGTTTCCCAGTGAAAGCAATCTTTAAACAAGGATTTTCTTGTAGGCTTTAAACACGATTGAATGACCAAACTCTGTTATGTTATTAGCTCTTAGAACTTGGCGCGTTCTGACTGTATGTCTTTGAAAAGATGAGATGTTTTTGGTCTCAGATGAGATTGCAAATTAAATGCCTTTGATATCTCAGATTTATTTGACATTTATTGTGGTCTATTGTCTGATGTGTAATACATTAAGCCCAATACAAAACAGCTCTGAATCCAGTGGGACATTGTGCTTTTAACAACGGAGAGACTTTATTGAGAATTTATGGCTCTTAGGAAAAGCTCAGCACAAGTGAACCAGTGAATCAAGAGGGACACTTTTAGTGCCAACATAAAAACAAACTCCTAACACCAGTGCTGAGAATGGAGCAAAAGTTTGATTTATTCCTGACAGAAATATCGTTGTAAGGGCACGTAAACTCCTAGAAACATTAGGACCTCTAACATTTTGAAGGATAATTTACCTAGTCACAGCATTTTGTGGTACTCAAAAGTATACTTACAGAATAATTGTGTAGAATATTTCACTCTTTATTGATTAGTGTGATGTCTGGAAGTAATACTTTATTTATTTAATTGCATTCAAAATTGCTTTTTTGCTTTGAATTCAATCCACATATTTTATACACAGCAATAAACAAACAAAAAAAATATGTTGACTTAAAAATAAAGTTTATCTGTAAAAGTTCAAATCATTTGCTTGATTTTTTAAATTGATTTATTATCTTTACATTTTACATTTTGTTTTGAATTGTATCTACAAATATACTACAAGAAATAAATACATAGATGTTAGACCCTAAAAACTAACGATTTATGACAAAAACATTTGTTATTGTGGTAGCTGTTATCATTATTATTATTAATGCATTTTGAATACCTTCTAAGACAAATGGTAATAGGCAACGGTATGAACTATTCATACCCCAATGCATGCTGGGAAGAGGGCAAATGGGGACGAATCTACAAAAAAAATCTACAAAAAAACATTTACATTGTATGTTTTCTCATTTAAGGAATTACAAACAGAGGTGAAGCGAGGAAGGAGAGATACAGCACCAAGAGCCCCAGGGGCAGGCTGCTTCTAATGGCTTTTGACGCTCACTTCTTCCGTAATTTGCCGATTAATGGGTGACAGATGCGCATAATGCTTCTGTGCATGAAGCCAGCCAGGAAAGGATGGAGCGGGAGTGCTCATGGGATGAGATAATGCCTATGAGAGGAAAAAGAGTTAGGGCCCTCTTTCACCCTCTCTAGCCCTTTTTCTCCCATTGCTGCTGCCCCAGTGTGATTTCCAACAGATGTTCAGCAGACCCCTCAGCATAGAGAGAGAGTCACTCACCTCCTGTGAAATCCCTGGCTCTGGGTTAAGACCGGGGAAAGTTTGAGACGTGGTGTCAATTTAAAATCACCTGTTAATCTAAGGCCAGGTTTTTTTAAACTCAGGGGGTCTGTAAAGGTTCTGCAGAAGGTCTATTTTGCGGATATGCACAACATAGGACTTTCTTATATAAATAATACAAATATCCTACATATTTAAATATAGATTATATAAATATAGATTTTATTTCTATCATTCTATCATTAATAACTCACCCTCATGTCATTCCAAACCCGAAAGACCTTTGTTCATCTTTGGAACACAAATTAAGATGTTTGTGATGAAGCCAAGACCTTTCTGACCCTTATAGACAACAACACAACTGACATTCTCAAGGCCCAGAGAGGAAGTACTGTAAAAAAAATTGTGGCTTCAACTTAAAATAATTTGTTACCTGGCTGTCTTAAAATTTTTAGTCAACACTAAGTACAACTTAACATTTTGTTGACATTGTTGACCAGGTCTCTTTGGAAGAAGAGACTGCAAAGTCTCAATGGGATTTTTCCTGGCTAAATAAAGGATAAATAAATAAATAAATAAATAACTTTCATGTCGACTAAACTTATTGAAGTTGACTAAACTTAAAATTTTAAGGCAGTCAGGTAACAAATTATTTTAAGTTGACTCAACAGTTTTTTCACTCAACAGTGAAGGACATTGTTATAGTCTGTGTGACATCAGTAATTCAATCATAATTCTATGAAACTATGAGACTGTTTGTGTGCAAAGAAAACAAAAATAATGACTTTATTCAACAATTTCTTCTCTTCCGTGTCAGTCTCCGCCACACATTCAGGAGAGTACCACGACTAATGTCACATGGACTATTTTAACAGCCTTAAACGTGGTAGTTACGTTGCTGTCTATGCAAGGGTCAGAAGGCTCTTGGATTTCCTCAAAAATATCTCAATTTGTGTCTTGAAGATGAGCAAAGGTCTTATGGGTTTGGAACGACATGAGGGTGAGTAATTATTTTATTATAATAACTATCTCTTTAAGTTAAAAAAAAAAATGAAAGGAACACCTAAACATCACAGTATAACACCAGGTCAGTTAAACTTCAGTGATATCAATCTGTTCAGTTGGGAAGCATAAGTGATTATGAATCAGTTTCTCCTGCTTTGCTGCAAATGAAAGTGAAAACAGGTGCACTGGAGAGGCAACAGCAAGGCAACCCCCCCAAAACAAAATGGTTTTGCAAGCAGCGTCCACGGAAAATTGCTTTTTCCTTGTCCTTCCTGCCTGATTTTGTCTCTAGTTTTGTGTTTTTTTTAGGGTCCTTGTCACTCCTTGTAGCATGAGGCAGAACCTGCAACCCAATCAGGTTGCAAAGGCAGCCCAGCTCCTCCAGGATGACACATTCACACAGTTTCAAAAGCATGGAAGAGATACTGGGAAATGGGCCATACCAGAGGAGAGCTGGACAGGACCACAAAAGGACAACAGCCCAGCAACAGGGCTGCCAGAACCCTCCAAAATGACCTTCACCAGACTACTGGTGTGCGTTGTTCTGACCGACCTGTCAGAAACTCCATGAGGGTGGCATGAGGGCCTGACGTCCTGCAGTGGGACCTGTTTTCACAGCCCAACATTGTGTAGCTTGATTGGCTTTTGTCAGAGAACATCAGAATTGACCGTTCACAAACAGCTTGATTGACAGGCGATCTGACCAATCGTAACGCTGTTATTATGCTCTTTTACAAAGTCTTGATTTTGTTTTGAAGGTGTACTAGAATATGCTCTCATGCTTGGTGGTTTGAAAAACACATTATTTTTCACATAATTTACATCGATTCACTACAGAAGGCCTTTATTGACCTCCCCAGGGCTGTGTGATTTTTATTATGGATGGATGCACTTTATTGGACTTGTTTTGGACTGATGAAGAGAAACACCCGTCTATGCCATTCTAAAGCTTGGGAATGCCAGGATAATTTTTAATATAACTCCGATTGCATTCGTCTGAAACAAGGAAGTCATATACACCTAGGATGCATGGAGGGTGAGTAAATAATATGCTACAGTAGTGTTGAGTCCTATCGTCAGCCTGCGAGATCGCTGATACACGATATTATCGTGCTAATTTATTTAATTATTTACATACTTAGTTTCATTGCCCGAAACCAGCTCCAGCATAAGCCTAAAAGCAGCCTAATGTTTTTTAATATGACTTAATTTGTATTTAACATGACAACAATTGCATAAAAACATTGTAAGTTACTAATCTGTACGTCTCCTTAGTTATTCAAAAAGCAGCTACAGAAAACGAGCAAAGAACATCATCACTGATTAGCCTAGCCTAATCTAGATCCTAATCAAATCATCAGCTCGTTAGGAGAAAGATCCATGAACTGAACTAAGTGTGTCAGATTCAGAAACACACAAAATGTCCAGAGCAGTGCACTCCGAGGACTGGAGTTGAGAACCACTGGTCTAGTCAATGCTTGTGTTTACATAAGCCGCACCTCCACATGTGTTTCAACCCCCTATACTGCACACACCTACGGCGCGGCTCCGACGCGGCCACTCTAGTCAATGTGTTTAGAATCGCCGCCCCGCGGCTCGTTGAAGCATCCCAGAAGTGGCTTTCCGCGCTGCATCACTAAAATTAGGTTAATCTCCCATTCGAATTTCTGTAGGCAGAATTTATTTTAATGATATTCTAATGTGCCGTCGTTGTTTTCCGGATGTTGTGACATCATAACATCCGGAAAACAAATGCTGTAGTCCAAAGGAGCCGTTCGTTGTCGTTCTTGAAAAGGGATTTTTAAACAAAATATCTCCCTTTGAAGTGGATTTTGAGATTTGTAGCTTTGTAAATCTTTTTTATGCCCAAACATACACACCACACACTGACTAAAATTCAAAAAGTGAAAAAGCATAATAGGACCCCATTAAAGAACCACAAAATAGTATTTATTTCTTGAAAAATTACAACACTTTAAAGTTGAGACCTTGTTTTATACCAGAAGCCCCGTTCTCTTCACAGATTCACATGTGACAGATGTTAAGCTACATGCAACATCATCCAGCAGGACAGAATATCCTTTGAGGGTAAACACTGACCTCTGTGTACCTAGTCAGTGTTCACCTTACTGCTATTGGGTACCGGCATGAAATCCTCAGAGCCATTGTCAGACTTTAGGTTCCTCCTTGTGCATGACAATTCCCGGCCTCATGTGGGCAGTGGCCCTCATATTCCCCACACCTGAATCCAATTGAGAACCACTGGGACATTATGTATCAGAGCACCCGAAGATGCCAAATAGCATCACAAACTGTTCAGGAGCTCACTGATGCCGGGGTCTAGGTCTTATATTATGAGTTGCTGTGATGAAGTTCATGCAATTGGATCAGCCTGTAATTTGTGTGTGTATATATATATGGCCAAAAATACCCTTGCACCCTTGCAATTCTGTCAGAAAATGCAACACTTCTCTCAGAAAATTGTTCCAATTGCGAATGTTTTGGTATTCACATGCTTATTGTTTTTGTTTGCACTGCAACAACACAAAAAAAAAAAAAAAAAAAAAAAAAATCAAACTTGATAAGATTTCACACAGAATTTAAAAATGGACTGGGCAAATTTATTGGCACCTTGTCAAATTTGTAAGAAATAATTGCTTTTCAAGCATGTGATAATCCTGTAATTTGTATTTAGACACACCTGTGGCAAGTAACAGGTGTGGGTAATATAGTAATCACACTTACAACCAGTTAAAATGGAGAAAAGTTGACTTAACCTTTGTGTTGTGTGTCACACTGAGCATGGAGAAAAGAAAGTGTAAAGAGCTGTCTGTGGATTTGAGAGAAAAAAATGTGGAAAAACATGGGCAATCTCAAGGCTACAAGTCCATCTCCAGAGATCTTAATGTTCCTGTGTCCACTGTGCCCAATATCATCAAGAGGTTTACAGCCCATGGCACTGTAGCTAACCTTCCTGGACGTGGACAGAAGAGCAAAATTAATGAAAAATTACAACAAAAGGATTGTTTAAATGGTGGATAAAGAACCCCAATTAACTTCCAAACAAAGTCAAGCTAATCTGCAGACACAGGGTACAAAAGTGTCAGCTCACACTATCCGTCGGCATCTGAATGAAAAGGGATGATATGGTAGGAGACCCAGGAGGACACTACTGCTGACACAAAGGCATAAAGAAGCAAGACTGGAGTTTGCCAAAAGTTATGTGACAAAACTACAATCCTTCTGGGAGAATGTACTGTGGACTGATGAGACAAAAATAGAGCATTTTGGTAAAGGACATCATGAAACTGTTTACAGAAAAAGAAATGAGGCCTTCAAAGAAAAGAACACAGTCCCTACAGTCAAACATGGTGGAGGTTCAAAGATGTTTTGGGGTTGCTTTGCTGCTTCTGGCACTTGACTGTGTGAACGGTATCATGAAATCTGATGATTGCCAAAGAATTTTGGGGCGCAACGTAGTGGCCAGTGTCAGAAAGCTGCGTCTCCACCAGTGGTCATGGGTCTTCCAGCAGGACAATGACCCAAAACACACTTCAAAAAGCATTCAGAAATGTTACAAACAAAGCACTGGAGAGTTCTGAAATGGCCAGCAATGAGTTCAGATCTGAATCCCATAGAACACCTGTGAAGAGATCTCAAAACGGCAGTTGGGAGAAGGCATCCTTCATATCTAAATGACCTGGAGCAGTTTGCAAAAGAAGAGTGGTCCAAAATTCCAGTAGAGAGATGTAAGAAACTACCAAATATTAAGTTCAGGGTGCCATTAATTTTGTCCAGTGCATTTTTTGGGTTCTCTGTGGAATTGTATCAGATTTGACTTTTCTTCTGTTTTTTTTTTTTTTTTTTTTTTCTGTGTTGTTCCAATGCAAACAACAAAACAAAAAAACATGTAAGTACCAAAACGTTTGCAACTGCAACAATTTTCTGAGAGAAGGTTTGCATTTTCTGACAGAATTGCAAGGGTGGCAATATTTTTGGCCCTGATTGTATATATACTGCACATACCCACACACACACAGAGAGCTGGGTAGATAACTTACAAATTGTAATCCGTTACTCATTCCAAATTACATGACAAAAATGTGTTAATAAAGTAATCCATTACATTACACATTTTCGGTAATATAATCAGAGTACTTTTTGATTACGTTTAGATTACCTAACTTGTTTATTACATTGATTTAAATAGGATAATATTTTACCATTTTGACATAAAAATATAAAGAGTAAGAAAATCTATTCTATTTATTGTTATTAACAACATTAAGTGCATTAAACATTATTTCAAGGTGTACCAATCTGGTGTTTGTAAAGGAACTGCAGGAGGTTTATGATGAAAATTTAAATCAAAATAAATAATTTTAAAATCAATCAAAATAATAATAATAATAAAAAACTAACTTACTAAAAAATTAAATATTTTATTTGCTTACCTGCATATCATGTGACTATAACCAACGCCAGAGACCCAATGAACATGCAAATGTGATACTTAATTATTAAGATATTTATTTTAAAGTCTCAGGGGTAAATATATTAGGTGAAAAAGGATCAGATGACAAAAAAAGTTTGTGAATGTGTGCACTTTAATGTGTTTAAAGGACAAAAGCCTTCCAAACACACATATATACAGTACTGTGCAAAAGTCTTAGGCTACTAGTATTTTCACCAGCTCAAAAAATAATAATAATGATAAAAATTCAGTTATTTCTATCTTTTGCTGTAGTGTGTGAGTAGGAAATATCAGTTTACATTTCTAAACATTCATTTTGCCATTAATTGTAATAATAATTCAGTCAGATTTGCACAAGGAGTCTGACAACAGCCAGTGCTCCACACAGAGATCTGATCTGACCATCATCCAGTCTGTCTGGAATGACATGAAGAAACAGAATAAACTGAGACTAAATCCTAAACCTTGGCGAAGTCTCCAAGATGCTTAAAGAAACCTACCTGCAAAGTACTGTTAAAAGTTTTAGGCACTTGTGTAAAAATGCTGTAAAATGAGGATGCTGTCAAAAATAATGCCATAAATAGATTTTATTTATCAATGAACTTCTATTAACTAAATTAAATCAACATTTGGTAAACCATATTTGCATTTAAAACAGCTTTTGCCCTAGGTCCATTTGTGCATGAGTTTTCAGGTAGCTTTGCATGTAGGTTTCTTGAAGCATCTTGGAGATGTTGCCACAGTTCTTCTGAAATTAGTCTGTCTCAGTTTGTTCTGTTTCCTCATGTCATTCCAGACAGACTGGATGATGGTCAGACTCCTTGTGCAAACAAAAATCTCACTGGATTATTACAATCAATGGCAAAATGAATGTTTAGAAATGTAAACTGATATTTCCTACTGACACACTACAGCAAAAGATAGAAATAACTGACTTAAAACCATTTTTTTGTTGGTGAAAATACTAGTGGCCTAAGACTTTTGCACTGTACTGTACATGGTTAACCTAGATAGTGATAATTTAAATAAAAATCAATGTGTTCATTAGTTGAAGCACTTCTTAAATCTGAAATGATTTTTGTAAATCAGTGGTCAAATGCTGTGTCGCCACCTGACTAATGGCTAGGCTTTGTGGGAATGTCCACAAAACTTGAAGACTTTCTGAATGTGTATGAGCAGTAGGCTATTTTAGAAAGAAAATTTTAAAGATGAAAAGAGGAATTAGAAAGAATCAATAAATTATGAATAATTTCTGTAAATAATATGCAATCATGTAATCCATAAAAAAGTAACTGTAGTCTGATTACGAGTATTTTAAAAAGCAATTTAATGTAATTACAGGTACTTAATTTTTGGAGTCTGATTATGTAATCAAGATAACATGTAATCATTTACTACCCAGCTCTGTATATATATATATGCTCCAAAACAAATAAAAGAATCATAATATATTTGTTTACAAGGAGCTCCTAATTGTCATTTTTGTATGACAGTTCATTTTGAGTGAGAACAATTTAGAATACTAACATGTTTTTAAGCACACTAATTTTATAACAATGTGTGAGAGTGTATGTGTGTGTGTGTGTATGTGCGTGCTGAATGCTGAGTAGATTTCCTGCAGCGAGTTGCAGGGCTCCGGATCTGAGGGCAGCGCGCCCCCACTAATCCCCCCTTCCTGTTTTGTGTAAATGCAGCGCCGCAGAGGAAGAGCGGGATTTATTTGATAATTAGGCAGATAATACCTTACAGCCAATTACCTGAGATGGGTGGGTTACGAGTGTGTTTGTGAGCGTGCAGGGCTTGTGGAAGGGGTGGCGACATCCGTATCCCTGCACATTTGTTAATGGACAGTCACTGATCCAGATTTTGTGAAAACTTGGAGTCCTGTTGGCTGGGTCTAGAAGTTAAGCGTCTAATTGAATGCTGTCAAGTAAATAGGCGAGCGTTGGAATCTGGAAGAGTTTGTGGCTTTGCAGTTCTGCCTAAGCAATTTCACCCTGCGCTCGCCCCTCAACACACATAAATATGGCCGTGGATCAAAGCCTGGGCCACAAAATAGCATCAGTGTGGAGATGCTTCTATAATGTGGTTTGAAGAGCCAGAGGGTATTTTTAAGACCAAATGACTGCGAGAAATGTTTAGCAGTGAATGACTTTTTGAGCCCTGTAATCTGATCAATTTTCTTTCGAAGAAGAAATGGAAAAGAAAGGAATGCGCTCTAAAGGAAAAGACAGATTTACTCTGCTAAATTGGTCTGTGAAGGAAGTTCTTTGTTTATTTTCAGCTGTAAATGGGATATCCTGTCAGCACGGCATTTGCCTTGGCCTTCACACTTCTGTTTATTGGTATCTGTAGGCAAGGGATCCCCTGCAAGCACTTCATGCTTTGAAGAACATCCTTATCAATCCAGATATTACCAGAGATATAAGGAGGAAACATTCATCGAAACAATGAGCCAATTGCTTTATTGAAAAAGGCATCACCTGGTCTTTGGGACAGACTCAGACTTAAACAAGATTTTTCACACTTTTTAATGTATATCAAAACAAATTAACATGGCCGTGGATCAAAATATGATTAACTCTTTGTAAGGGACCTGTTTCCTAAAATATATCAAGATATATATATATAATAAAATATTTGTGTAAGGTCTGTTTATACTGTATAAAAAAAATAATCAAACATGTTTTTTGGGGGGCAAAAAGTATAATAATAAAAAAAGATACTATAAAAACGTATTATAAGATATTTTGTTATTTTGCTTAACCCTGATAAAAATATTACCTAGAAATGATCTTTTTCTATTCACTGTTTTACATGCAAAATCATGAATTATTTTCAATTCATTTCAGTTCAAACTTGTGTAAAGAAAGAAAAAATAAAAAAATAAAAGTTTAAAGCAGCTTTACAGAGAAACACCTTGTCTCAAAAAAAAAAAAAAAAAAAAAAAATATATATATATATATATATATATATATATATATATATAGTCACAAATATAGTTGTTGTATAGATTATAGACAAATATATGTTATAGATTATATTTTTGGTTTTGTTTATATTTTGGAATAGCTTTTTTATATTTCTTTATGTATTGTGTTTTGTTTGAATTTGACTCCCATAACCTTTTTTATTTCTTTCTTTTTATTATTTTTAAATAGTTTAAAATAGTTTAAATGAATTTTTATTTCATTTATAGCTTTAGTTTTTATTTAGTTTTTATTTATTTAGTACTTCATCCTATTTCAGTTAGTTGCTATTGCAACATCTCTTATTTTTGTTTATATTTATATTTTACTTTATTCCAGCTTTATTTCAATAACACAAAAATGTTTTAGCTTTAGTTAGCAATAAAAAAACCCCCAAAAAACAACAACAACTGGTCTTTAGGAAGCTGAAAAGAATTAAATGATAAATAATCTAAAATTCTGAACATTTAAAAACATTTTTAGGGGGCCTGGGACCCCCATCTAAGAGCAGATTACTAGAATAATGAAGATTCAAGATTCTAAAGATTGTCCTTCCTCATTTAAGAGCTGTACCTGCATGAGAAGAAAATACCTGCTTAGGGGTGCTACCAAGATGGCCACCAAGTGATGACTTGCCTAGAAAAGAACTCTTACATTTCTCACATAAAGAGCTGAAATGCTGTCAACGCTGTTACCACTTCATTAAAGCACGGACATTTCCTTTATTTTGGTCCCAGCTGAAACTTTGACAGCTTGTTACGCCTCGACAATCAGTGTCTGGAAACTGGCTCTGTTACACTCTGATCCACTTCATTGGAGGCTGCCATTTTGCAGAGTTTTGGGCTGGATCCCAGTCTGTGCTCCCGGCATGCGTGCTGCTCCTTAGCCGAAGTGTTCGCGTGGAAGATCATATCGTGTTGGTTTAGCCATTCGATACTGACAAACATTTATTCACCCCTCCACCCTTTCTCGTCGCCCTCTGCCGTGCCGCTCCAGGTCATTAAAAACTTGTCACAGTTTGGGCTGGTTTAAATGACTGGTGTGTATAAGGCGCCGTCACACGTCTTGTTGTGGGAATGCTGATAAAGTGGGTTGGTTTGGAGATTATGGCAGACTGTGAAGGGAAGTGAGGCAGTGAAGGGGCCCAGATTCCCCGTTCCGATTGCAGGGGCCCGTCCCACTCCTCCCATGCTTGAAATCCAAGCCAAATCAATTACACTCCCCCGGCACCTCCAAAATTACAGAGCAATAAATAACCCCCCAGAAAAATATGAAGGAGTTATGAGGGTCTGCGGACGGTGGTGAGGCCCACGGCTCCTTCATGGTTCCCTCTTCTCCCCCTCCTTCCGTCCTCCTTGTGCTCTTCTTTCAGTGACTGTAGATTTGGTCCCCTTGATTCCTTCTGCATCTCTAGTTTCAAGGCTTTCTGTTGTTCATGACCTACAGTCCAGCTTTAGGATATGTGATCCACTGTGTAGCAGGCGCCCTGCTTCTCCTGTAGCCTACAAGGATTGTGGGACATTTATCTTTTTTCCTGAATTGGCCCTTAAGCTCTTGAAAGCCCTTAGTGGAGGATAATATCTCACTTTTGTGGCATCCGTAGATATTTTTATCTTTGCAAAGCTGCCTGAAAAAAAAAAAAAATAATAAATAATAATTTATATATAAAATCATATCATATATATAAAAATATATATGATTTTTTAAAAATCTTATTAATAATGAATATTACTATATGTAACCCTGGACCACAAAACAAGCCACAAGGGTAAATTTTTTAAAATTGAGATTTATACATAATCTGAAAGCTGAATAAATAAGCTTTCCATTTATGTATAGCTTGTTAGGATAGGACAATATTTGGTCTGAGGGTGCAAAAAAATCAAAATATTGAGAAAATCACCTTTAAAGTTGTCCAAATTAAGTTCTTAGCAATACATATTGCTAATCAAAAATTAAGTTTTGATATATTTATGGTAGGGAATTTACAAAATGTCTTAATGGAACGTGATCTTTATTTATCTAATGATTTTTGGCGTAAGAGAACAATCAATAATTTCGACCCATATGATGTATTTTTGGCTATTGCTACAAATATACCCATGCTACTTAAGACTGGTTTTGTGGTTTAGTCACATATTTAATAATGATTCTCTATGTAGTATGTTATTTAATAATAAAATAAAAAATAGTGTATTTTTCTTGTTAAAAATTATAAAAGAATTTTATAAAAAGGATTTCATTTACTTATTTATTTGTTGGCAAATTAGTGGCTAATTTGTATGAATTTGAATGAATCTTTTGTATGAATCTCATTCATGCATTTTTATATTCTCTCTTTACACCTCTGTACTCTTTACACTGACGGTTAGGTGTAGGTTAGGTAAGGTGTAGGTTCATGCTTAGGTTTAACAAATTCATAAGTTGTAAAATAGTTATGTTTTCTCATGAGATAACAGTTAACTTTATAGAATAAACACTTTTCATCTAGTTGCACAGCATGCTTGGAACTGAATCTCAGATTAGCTTTTGTGCAGTTTCAGCCATTTTTTTTAGACATTTTAACTCAAATTATATGAAAAAAACATAATTTTTAATAGTTATGTCCAGTGATGGACGGCATTATAAATAAACGACGTTACTAACGGCGTTATTTTTCTCAGTAACGAGTAATCAAACTAATTACGGTTTCTCCCGTTCCAAAGCCATTACTGGCAACAAAAACTATAATTTATTCTTTTTTTTTTATTTATTCTTTTATTTTATAATTTGAATCTGAATGGATGCGCAGCGTGCCTGTAATTCTAGTGTGAAGGCACACGACTAGCCGTCACTTTCGGTCTCAAACACACGCAAAGAAAGATACAGAATTGATGCGCTACATGTAAACAACATTCTTTGCTGTATTTTCCTGTCAAAATAACGGGGTTCCTTCGGAATTCTTCAGTTTTTAGCAACTGTTGGTTTCTCCGGTAGTAGGCGGAACTAATGCGCAAACAACAATCTGATTGGCTGGTGCTCACCTATTATCATCCTTGTTTTGATTTCAGCAAATCAGTTTGAGCGAACACAGACAACGTGATTAATATTCATAAACCCAGCAGCTCATTAATCTTTGGTGCGTTTTTTTTTTTTTTTTTTTTTTTTTGCAGTAGAATTCGTAGTAGTTTTGTCAGTATCAGTATTATTTTTTGTTTTTTCTCCTTTTTTTATAAGGAAGCACTAAATTACAAACAATATCTTAAGCACCACCACCAGTCCTAAGTTCAGTCAACATGACAAATATGCATTCATACATGCTTATTTTATTTAGATATTTAATATTAGTCTGGTGAGTAAGCTAAAAAATTCTTTTCATTTAAATTTCATTCATTGAACTTATTTAATATTGGATGCATCCAAGTTATTTGACATATATTTTTAAAGTAACACAGTAGTTATTTTCCCTGGTAATTAGTTACTTTTATAATGATGTAACTCAATTACTATTTGTGAGAAGTAAGTAACTGTAACTAATTACTTTTTAAAAGGAACATGCCCAACACTGGTTATGTCTACTAAAACTAATGAATTAGGTTAACATATTGTGAAGACCACTTGAGAGATGACTTAATTACTTAAAGGCAATCTACTCAAATTTGAGCCTAGTCAACACATTAACGTTTACAGTGTACTGAAGTGCTCGTGGAAAAAATAGATGAGTCTGACGTCAAGTTCAACTAGGTGGAATGTCAAACTCCACTGTATAGTCCAACAGCAATATATCTTCGCCATAAAATCTGATGTTTGCCAGGCCAGTTCTGACAGTTCGTTTCAATGAAGAAGTCCAAACCTGTGTGGAAGAGTAAGAGCCAAAATAAAATGGCGCCATTTACTGGGGGATGTTTATCCTTCATACTTCCTGGCCTCACACACTCTAGGCATTATCCACAGAGGCTCTGTGTATAGACAAGTGTTCAAATACTTCCCTTGATCAGCAGATAGAGAGAAAGAGAAAACACGCTCACACACAGATAAGCCATTGTGCTCTCGTCCGGAGCGCTGGGCTGAAGGCTAAACGATTGAACATTAACTATGAACTGCTGAACGGTTAGTATGACTCAACTACAGTGAGTCTTTACATTATGTTTACACCTGTGAGAAAATATAAAAGATGAAATATTCTGTAATCTGTAAGAATCTGTAAAAATTGGAGTGCTCATTAGTGTTTTTTCTTCACAAAGTATGTGAGAGAATGTGTCCAGATAAAGAGAGTTTTTGTAAGTGTGTGACCTTAATTGGAACAGGATACAGGAAGGCAAACAGCTGATGTAATATTCTAAGTAATTACTACATAATTATTCTGGCTGGCCTTACTGCACTACACACTGCTTTCTGCAGATAAAAATGACATTGACATAGTGCCTACTGTAAGCAGAACATGAACATAAAGATGTTGCCACTGGCATATGTTCTGTTATTACTTTGCTCTTTGGCAGTGTCACTCCTCAAGCGGTTTTGATAAGAAGATTGACAAATTACGCCATGTTCAATGTAACTTTTTTTTTTTTTTTTTTTTTTTTTTGTGCAATGTACTTTTCAGGGCTACATGTGCACAAACAGAAATATGCATTAGTTAGAAAGACATATTAACATATTTCAACTTTAAATGTAATAATACTGCTAGTAAAAAAACTTTTTTAAAGCATGACAAAAGAGTATTAATTAAATTATTTTAAATAAAGTGCACTTATTTTTCACAAATGATATACCATTACCATGTTATTTACAGCAGCATTCTTAGGTAAAGCATAGTGCTAACAATGAAAAAAAAAAAAAAAAAAGCATTGAACGTTGAAGATGTGCAGTGTTGAGGACAGTACAGTTACTTTTAAAAGTAATGCATTGCATTACTTCTGCATTATTTTTGTCACCCTTTTTTTTCTTTTTTTTTTTTTTTTCTTTAAAATAACAGAAAACCTAAAGGTTACACTACCAATCGAAAGGTTTGGAACAGTAAGATTTTTTTATGTTTTTAAAGATATCTCTTTTGCTCACCAAACCTGCATTTATTTGATCCAAAGTACAGCAAAAACAGTAAAATATTGTTAATATTTTTACTATTCAAAATAACTTTCTATTTAAATATATTTTAAAATGTAATTTATTCCTGTGATTTCAATGCTGAATTTTTAGCATCATTACTCCAGTCACACGATCCTTCAAAAATCATTCTAATATTCAGATTTGCTGCTCAAAAATAATTGTATTATTATTATTATTATTATTATTATTATGTTGAAAACAGATTTGATTTTTTTTCTTTTTTTTTCAGGTTTCTTTGATGAATAGAAAGTTCAGAAGAACAGCATTTATCTGAAATAGAAATCTTTGTAACATTATAACTGTCTTTATCATCACTTTATCATCAACTTTTCTATAATTTCTTTCAGGGAAAAAAATACTGACTCCAGGGTTTTGAACATTATAGCTGTAAATGTTACAAAAGCTTTTTATTTCAGATAAATGTTGCTCTTTGGATCTGTCTATTAATCAGAGAACCCTGAAAAAAGGTACTCAACTGTTTTAAATATTGATAATAATAATAATAATAAATGTTTCTTGAACAGCAAATCAGCATATTAGAATAATTTCTGAAGGATCATGTAACACTGAAGACTGGAGTAATGCTGAAATTTTGCTTTGATCACAGGAATAAATTACATTTTAAATATATTCAAACAGAAAGCAGTTATCTTAAATAGTAAAAATATTTCACAATATTACTGCTTTTGATGTATGTTGGATCAAATAAATGCAGGCTTGGTGAGCAGAAGAGACATATAGAAAATATCTTACTGTTCTTACTGTTCAAAAACTTTTGACTGATATGCCAAAAGTAAAAATAATTCTCCAGCTGAAGGAATTGCCCTGCACCTCACTCCCAATTTCTCTCAGTACTGGGACAGGAGAGGTGGGAAGACAAAGTAACTTGCAAAGTAACTACTTATTTGAAAGAGTAACCTTTTGTACATTTAAAAGTAATGCATTATTTTACTAGTTACTTAAAAAAGCAATCTGATTACATAACTCAGGTTGCTTGTAATGCATTAACCCCAACACTGCTTGCTAGAAAAAAAAAAAAAAATACAAAGGGAAGATACTGACCATTCTTAATCAGTAATATTGGAAAAGTAATAGAAAAATCATAAAAGGTTGAACAAATGTTTTGAAGACAGTTGGCAGCTTCCAAACCGTAGTAACTCAACGAAGAGATGTTCTGTTTGACTAAATTGTGACGGGCACACTTAATCACCAAAGACGAAATGGCTGAAAAACACTGAAAACCCACTAAGACAACTGAACGTCAATATCAAATATGACTCAATGACAAATTTTTCTATTACGTTTCTAATGGATTGCTAACCAAAAAACAAGGACAACTGTGATCTGGCGGGGACATTTCCAAGGACAGCCCCAGCCAACAAAATTGGGGACTGTCCCCAGAAATCACAGACATCTGGTCACCCTATATTATGAAAAAATCAAGTAGGAAGCCAGAGCTTGAAGCAGCGCATGGCATTTGGTAGGCTGGTTTGGGCCTTTGCCCTTTGGCTAAAGATGCAGGACAGGCCAAGATGAGAGACGCCCAGTCCATGGTGGACAAACTCTTATCTAACCAAGACCAGCTGGCTGAGATTGTCTCCATGGAGAGACAGACACATTTGGACTGTAGTGATAGTTGTCCCGCTTGTCTCATAATGGTTTGTTACACATGAGAGATAAGTCAGTGATGCATTAGACATGCGTCTAGACATTCAGAGGGTGACACTGAAGTGTGATCAGTAAGTCAATCTGCTTGACTAAAGCAGATGAAATACAATTTACAATATCACAAAAAAGTGTGTTGATCTGGTGATTGAGCCATTGACCTTGTTATATAAAAATAAACGTTTGATCTGAATTTGTCCATGTTCACAGAAACAATATGGGCCAGTATTTTAAATTATACTTTATTTAATATAAAACAAACAATAAACAAATAAATTAAATATTTCTAAAATAACTCTCTTGAGGGAAATTTATAATAACATTGTTTGATTGTTACAATGAGGAATACACAAATGGAATGTCACATGGTCTACAATTCTTGGTTTTTCGTACACAAAGAATGTGCTCTTACAATCCCGGAGGTGTCATGCACTGCTTAAGAGTTTGCTTCTTGTTTAGAGGTCATACATCACTGTAGCTGCCTGAAAAGAAGACTGAGCTCTGGTGATAAATCGAATTGAACAGTTTTGCTCACATCGGGGAAATCAACTCTGAACGAGTATGCGTACCAGTCGTCCCAGAATGTGCCCAAAGGGATCTGTAGGAGCGTCCCTGGCTGAGAATGCAAAGTACAGAGTAAATTAACTTGAAAAAAGCCATTGGCTTCTTATCAGCTTGTGGGATGAGGCTTTGCATTCCCTGAAGGACATTGCTGAGTTTGTTTAGAAAGGCCAGCATTAGCATTTGTATATTAAAAGATAGTGCAGGATAAAGATGGGCAGCTGGAGCCATTAGCATAATAAGGGGCTTTCTCATTTGCACACAGGCCTTAGACAGCCCCCCAATCACCCTAGCCAGCAGTCACACACATTACAGCTGCATGAGACCATTGTCCACTTAGCCCTATGCCTGGACCCCGCAAACAAACTGGGGTGGTTAAAAGGTTACAGCCAAACAATGGAGGATTCACCATTTGAAATCCATCAATATCAAGGCATTTCACATTCAGTCGAGTCCTTTTCTTCTGTACAGTACTGACAATGGAAGCGTTGCTGGTCCCCGCAATGTCTCAGTTTGAATGGGATGAATGGTCAGGGAGAAGACCACGACAAACCATGCTTACCAAACGGTGAGGCATGAAATGAACAGAACAACAGGAAGTTGAGTGCTCAGAGGTTCAGCCTTGACAGTGTACAATGGTACGAGCAGCGAACAATAGCTATTGTACATGTGTCGATGAAATGAAGAATCATTCAGGGATAGCTTCGGAACAGATTTACATAATTTCTTCACCTAAGTAACACCTTCACTTTATAGCATTTAGAATAATTTATAAAATGTAATTGTCTTCTGTAAATGATATGTACATAAAATATTTTAAGATATTCACAGGAAATCAAAAATCAGGCACTTTGCTGCCACTACAGCAATTTTTAACATGCAAGATCCTGAGATTTAAGACAGTTCTTTAAATAAGAAAATGTAGAATAATTTTATATAGAGAGATATTTATATTTATCAATGCTATCTGCTTTTTATATCAAAATAAATGTTCTCTTTTTTAAAAAAAAATCTGGTTTAAAAACGCTCCTGTATGCTGCTCCCATTCAATAAGCAGCACCCATTCAATAAAAACTTTAAACAAAAAAAAAGCTCATGACCAGACTCAGTCCTGTTTCTCTGGGAAAACTACCGATCACCATGTTTCATAGTGCCAAGCATTGTTATAATGTTCTTAGGCAGAGCAACAAAGGCGAAAATCCTTGTACCGCTTTTCATACAAGTGTTTCCATAGCAACATCTGATGTCCACAAGCTCGCGCCCTCGGCCAAAAAGGACTATCGCATTGTCGTCTTCAGGTCCATCCGAGAGCGCACGTCGTGGTAGCCAATGAGGCATGGGTCAGTTGACATAGCATCATGGGTAAACACTGAATCATTGTCTGACGAGCAAGAGCTGGAGGTGTCCTCACAAGATGGGGAATACTGTTCGAACGGGGTGGATAGGTCCAGGTACTGAAAATGTAAAAAGAAAAACAAATGGTTTAGATGCTTGAGTATAAAGCAACATCTTGTGCAACTCAAATTGGTGTTTACCTCATCTGAAATGGACACCAGCACTCTGTCAAGCTCTTCCACAAGCTGTTTAAATGTCGGTCTTTGTGTTGGTACTGCATGCCAGCACTCTCTCATCTTCATGTAGCTATAAAAGCAATTTGAGTATAAGTACATAACCTTGAAGACTGATATTAAACATGATTTTGGGAGAGCAGATTGATGCTTACAGTTCATGGGTGCAGTTGGAAGGTTTGTCCATTCGATGACCTTCCTTCAGCAGCTTAAAAAGCTCCTCTACTGGTATCCCAGGGTATGGTGATCCTCCCAGTGTGAAAATCTCCCACATCAAGACTCCGAAAGACCAACTGAGGAAGCAAGAGACCAAAAATGTCAGTGCACCATGTAGGGTAATCAGCTTGAGCCGTACTAATTCAATCTTCTTGTTGAGAACATTTTTTAGTCATTAGGACATATATTTTAGTCATCAGGATTAAACTGTACTGGTGCATTGTGGTTAATCTGAACGGGCCGACATTCCAACCGGGGGATCCCTGCTCAGCTGATTCTTTGGCATAGCTGTAATGATTAGCCAGACTTACACGTCGCTCTGGTGTGTGTAGACTCTGTCAAACAAGGCTTCTGGTGCCATCCATTTCACTGGCAGACGTCCCTGAAATTGGAAACAACAGGTCTGTGAGTGGGACAGTTAGCTGCCACACAGGCCGAGCCAAAGCATTTCTTTTTGATCCGCAAAAATATGACTGCCCACTCCTTCGCTAATCCCCGCCCCCCTTTCCCTAATTATCTTCTATTAGGTTGTCTGCCAGTCAGCATGGACACATTACACATCTGTCTTTAAAAGCATTAAGGCATTAAAATGGCACAAATAGGGTCATACAGTCTTGCTTACATATGGGATGTCTTCAAAAAAAATGTCTAGCTAAAGTTCTAAGAAAGAATAGAATTGTTACTTACATTAGTGGTTTTTTTGTAGTAATCAATCTGATGGACTCCTCTTGCCAAACCAAAATCTGCGATTTTCATCACATTGTCCTCTGTCACAAGAACATTCCTCGCTGCTAAATCTCTGTGAATGCACTGTTGAGAAAAAAAGAGATTTCTATTTAGTTGAAATGACCCAAACAATGTTTTGGCGTCTCTTTTCTGTTTCTGGTAAGTAGATAAACATGTTCACAGTGAGGCTAGAGTTTTGTTTCCGCAAACCAGATGAAACCTCAACAGAAATGACAAACTACTTTCTATATGAGGACTGTTGTCTAAATCAACATATAGCAAGCAACATTTGCAAAAGTTTAAACAACTTTAAATAGACCTGGACTTCACAGAAAAACAACACAGAGTTGGTTTCTGATGTAAATGCATGTCATTAAGTTTATTTTGGTTTTCATTTTAAATAGTAGTGGTATTTGAGGATTGAAAAAGAGGACAAAAATGGCCCCTGGTTTGTGGCCCTTAATGGAGGGGTTTCAGACGACTGCATTCTTAGCAGGCCACAAAAAGCTAGTAATACGATCCAGTGCACAGGCGGGTCCGAGCGCCTGCTTGCTAACAGATTTATGGCAGTGCTAAAAAGGACAAAGCCCACAGAGACAGGATGGACACAGTGGTAAACATGACACACCACCACTCCACTAAGGAATGCTTGGCATCACGTGTCAGACAAAGGGATGTGTTGATAAGATGTGGGGGGGCTGTTTTCAAACCAAATCTAATTGAGCCCTGTGAGGGCAACTTACTCTTTTGGAGGCCAGGTACTCCATGCCTCTTGCGACTTGGTAGGCACAGGAAACTAGGTCTTTAAAGGTGAGCTGCTCTTCAGGAACCTTGGTCACATCAAAGGTGTAGTCCATGCCAGGAGGTCGACGTGCTCTGAGATATTCCCGTAGACTACCCTTGGAAGCATATTCAACCAGCACATAGAGAGGACCTGAACCACAAAAATAAATCAATGAAATGAAGTCAAACGTCCAAACGAAGTTTGTACAACCATGAGATGACCACAGTGTTTAACTTACCATCCTGTGTGCAAACACCAAGAAGATTTATGATGTTCTTGTGCTTGTCCATCACCTTCATTAGCTCCATCTCAGAGATGAGGTCTGCCAGGTCTTTGTCAGTTGCATCGTCTGAAAAATGACCAAAAAAATCTTCTTAGCCTGCAGTTCAAAAAAGCTCAACACTTTAATACAATACCTGCAAGTACGAACGTACCTTTGAGCATTTTAACAGCTACAGTTGTCACTTGATCTTGATTCTCTTTGTTTATCCCATAAGCCTCTGCTCTCACCACTTGACCAAAGCAGCCCTCTCCAAGTGGTTTACCTAAAGTCAAACTGGTACAAAAGAATTCAAATAAATATTTAGTTCACCATCATATAAAAGGAAACCTTTTACAGCTATGGTTGCTGGTACTGCTTACTTCTCTCTTGGAAACTCCCAGTCAGGGTCGTAAGGCAGCTCAAACTCCATAACTCCAGCCAGCATTGGGGAACAACTGGAGGAAAGACGAGCCACCCTCATCAGTGACGCACTTGACTTTCCAGAAGAATTGGACTCCACTGAATACTGTGATAGGGTCCAAAACATACAGGATTAGAATTCAGAATGCTCTGTTGAATACCATGTTCTTAGGAAATTATCATGAGGTTTGTCCAGAAGTGTCATCTTACCTGTCTGCGTAGAGGAAATTTGGAGAGTTTCTGCACTGGGAGAGTATCAAAAGGCTCCCGACTGGGATGAACCTGCATACGGCAGAGGACCACTATAACAATGGCCATCACCAGTGCCAGGAAACCAGAGGCATAGATAATGATGTCAGTGTACTTGGCCTCCATAAGGTCCATCTCCTTGGCCACATCCTCCTCTGTGGAATTGACAAGATTTCATTACTTGTACCTCTGAATCTCAAGCAATTTTTACATTTTGTTTCATCAGTGTGTCTTATACAAACCTACCTGATAAGACTGTAAGCCAGGCAGACTGATGAGAGAAACCAATAGAGTTTCCTGCCAAGCAGGTGTACTCTCCTGCATCCTCCATTGTGATATTGGTAAGATACAAGACTTCAACTTCAGACATGTTCAAGCTTCCTGTCTGAGAAGTTGGAAGAAACAAACAACATTGTAATGCTTGTTCACTCCACACTGATCTATTTTACGTCTAGAAAAGTAGAATGGAAGACTTGCTAAATACCTTCACAATCTTTACATAAGGAATGCCATCAGGCCCATAACGGCTGCCATTCATCTCGATGTGCTTTAGCCACTGGATGTGAGGCTGGGCATCACTGTAGACTTTACACAGGAACTGGGCATCTCCACCCACCACAGCTGTAGTGTTCTTGGGTAAACCAGCTTGAAGGATGGGTCTGTGTGGGGAGCGTTCTGAAAGAAGAAATGGGAAGGTTCAATACTTTTCTACACTATATTTGAAAGATACTTAGTTCTATGAAATGTTCTCAACAAAATAATGTTGCCATGAAAGTTCAAGAGCATTTGAAGAAAGATAAGGCACAGGGATAGTCTAGCGGCACTTCCAAAGCCGATCAACGCTCACTAATTAGTTCCATTAAGGGATTTTTAGAGCTAGGCCCATGTGTTGGGTTGCTTTGAAGTCGATGGGTTCTTTATTCCCTGTTCTTTCCCCTTGTCTGCTAGGACACAGCAGTTGACCCCACGCCGGACTCTTAACAAACAGGTCTGTCACAGGTCAGGTAGAAAATTGGTCTGGACGCCTCAACCCACAGCGCTTCCAGGCACGTACCATACAGACCGATGCCAGCCCCCACCTCACATTCTCCTGCTGTGATGATATTTATTGCCCTCTTCCAGTGCGGATCTTAAATATCTGTATAGACATGTACAGCCTCGAGTGAACCCTGGTGCCTGTGGTGTAGCAGTGTGCCCTGCGGCTCTCTCTGAGGTGCATTTGGTGCCTGTCTCGCTATGTGACGCCACTGAGCTGCTGGTACAGGATCTCACTGATTTGATGCTTATTGCCTCTGACATTTGCTAAGCATGGCAGGCCTGCGATGGCTCCTCGTGGAGCCAGGCGGCTGACTAGAGCAGGCAAGCAAAAGCCCTCTTACCCAACACGTCCAAGAGGTAGGTGTGAGCGATGGACCCATATTTGTTCTCCACCACACAACTGTAGTTCCCACGGTCTGAGGGAACCACGCTTTCCATGACCAGGCTCCAGTGCTGATGTCGTAGCTACGAACACAAAATGGTAACATGTTAGCATGTAGTGATACTTCGTATTTAGCTAAGTCTTCAAAAATAACAAATCTCCCACCTTGATGCCTCCGATCCGGTGCTCTCCTCTGAATTCTCTGCCATTCTTTAGCCAGCGAATGGTGGGAAGAGGGCTACCTGTAGCAGGGCAGCGAAATTTGACGGTGTTTCCAGCCGGAACTGCATAGAGCTTCTTCTCCATCCTTTGAGTGTGAGTCCAGTATGGTGCTAAAATGTACAAACCAATGGTACAGTTCAAGCTAACACTCTAATGCTGAAATGCAACTAAATTTTTAGTTACAATGATCACTAACCTCTGGAGATGTAGACCTGGTCATTTTCAGTCTCAGGACCAGCATCATCAAGACCATTGTCCTCATCGTCATCTCCTGATCCTACAGCATCTGCAAAGAAGCAATAAGCGTTCAGGTTATTGCACGAGTATTCATAATGAAGACTACAAATCTGCTTAAAGGTCACCATGTGGCAGAACCTACCTGTCACTGTGATAGTAAAATTGCGTAGAGCTTCTTTGGTGCCACGTAGCATACACACATACATTCCTGAATCTTCATAGGTGACATCAGCAATCTCCATGACTGCTGCTCTCATCTGGATTCGAGCATTGTGTTGCATCCGTACACCACTCTTGAACCACTGGACAGTTCCTGGACGGTTTGTATCACAACGGAGTTTAAGTACATCTCCAAGCTCTAGGAGTAGATGCTCTGATGTTTCCTCAGTCGGCTCCTCAGAAACTTCTAGGACAAAACATAAAAAATAAAGTTACTAATGGCAATATTATCACACTGAACTGACGTTTACTGCTTAGATGTGACCTTTCAACTCTAGTGGTCAACTTTGTCCTTCTAAGTACTCATAAATTGGTTTTCATGGCAATATAACGCCATTGGCTAACCTGTCAGAGAATGATGAAAGATCTGGCCTGATGATTAGAAGGTTAAATGGTATCAAATGGTATGGCTTACCTGATAAGACTTCCACCCAGGCAGAGCGAGAAGCCTGACCAACCGAGTTATCTGCCTTGCATACATACTCCCCAGCATCTTCTACAGTGACATTCACTAAAGGAAGAATGTTGACTTTGGAGAGGTTCTCAAGAAGAGGCTGCGGGGGAAACAAATGTAACATTACTCCCTCTTTCCTGAAGACAGAAAATATGCATAATAGAGGATCTTTAAATCACTTTCTCACCGTAAGCGCTGTAAGAAGTGGTGATCCATCAGGCCCTAGGCGATTGCTGTCCTTCTTGAACCACTGGAGACGTGTTGAGGCCGGCTGGTGGAGTTTACACACCAGCTTCACATGTCCTCCAACCAACACAGTAGCATTCTCAGGAAATCCAGGAATAAGAATCGGTCGAGAAACTCGGATATCTGGCAGAACAAACAAAAGGAGGTTTTGAATAACTACTACTGTAATTAGTCTGTAGTATAAACCACGTTTAATAAACACATCTAATTAACATAACTTCTCACTAATTGCTAACTAGAGCCTTTCTCACAGAGATCACCACTGTTTTGGAGCAAATCAGGCAAACAAAGCCACAAACAAAAGAGAGAACAGAAACAAAGTTCTCAGCTGAGAATGACCTAACTTTGACTTCACAGCAGTGTTCCGTGTGGCCCGGAGGTGAATGTGATTTTGAGCTTTTGAGTGAAGAACGCCCCCTAACCAAGCAATGTCACCTCCAGCACTGAAGCATAACATTCTTCCACCAATACACTAATGAACTTCAGTGAATAAAACTAGGGCCTGGCCGGTATCTGACCCTGAAGAGGGTGTGAATGGTCAGCAGGAAAATAAAGGACAAGCTAAACAAAACACACAAACACTTGCATGCACTAAAAATAGGCTGAATGGCTCAAATAGCAAACTTTACATGGTAATTTGTATCTTAAGGACATATTTTGTAGGGACATATATCATTATTTGAGTTTTCAGACCCATGCAATACACATTCTTAGGTTTAACGATATCATAAGAATGTGGTTTGCAATCCTGAAATGTTGTACAATGCTTATGATGGGAAAAACCACCATTCTTTTTTTTTGTTTTGTTTTTGCTTACTAAAATGTTAATTATTACTAGAATCCACAAATGACTCCAGTGTTGTTTCTGAATTGAAAATAAGGCATTTTATTCCTTAGCTGCAGATAAATCAAATTATTACTTTGAAATGCTCATATTTGTACTGCCCCCTAAACAAGTTCATTTCTGCCTCTTCTTGTTCTGTTAGCTCTGCATTTCTCACTTATCTGGGTGGCTCTGCCCATTAAAGTCTTACAGTTGTCAAATGACTTTAATTTCTCCTGGCAGGAACTTGGTGGGGCATTGTTGGGCTGCACCACAGGGTTTTCCAACCTTTATCACCTTCCTAGCACTGTATGTAGCTCACAAGTGTTCAGAGAAAGATGCTTTTAACGAACACTTTGCCCCAGTCTTCACAAAGGTCTGCATCTGTTCCCTTCATTCTCTACAACATAGCGGTGCACTCAGGCTAAGCATATCAACAACCCAACACAAAATGCCACATAAAGCTTATGGCTAATACTGTGATTTAAAACAATCCTCTGATTTGTATGCATGAGGCTTTATCACACAAAGACTCTGGAAGCCAGCTATGTGAAAGTCTTAATAATAATCAGATACCTTCCTGGCAGGTACATAATCTAGACAACACAGTGTTTGTACAATTAAATAGGAGACCCATCTTTCCCACCCCTCCTAGCATCCCACAATCCCCTGTTACTGGCACTGGGCCAGACAGATTTACACTTCCGAGCCTCGGGGCTTTGGCAGGATCAGGTAGCACTGTTTATGGCTCAAGGAAATACTGGGATTGTTTTACTCTCTAAACGATTACATCCTCTCCAACTTCCCCTCAACTTAAATTCTTCACGATCAGCTCAGCTCCATTTATCATATATTGAATATTCATCATATATTCAAACCATTCATTACAGAGGATCAGATTATGGATGCATTATGGATTTGAGAGTTTTCAAATAAAAAAGTGTATGTTTAAATCCATACCTTTTGCCCGGACTTCCCCTGATGTTATGCTTCTCGAAAACACCAGTTCCATTAAGCAGATGGTAATGAAAACCTTGAAGATGCTCAACATCTTGCTGAGGTAATGTTTGTAAGTGTGGGAGACAGCTGGTCAGCTTCAAATGCTGACTCCAGGCATTGGCAACCTCGGTGTAGTCACAAACCTGAGAGAAAAACAGAGCTGATTTACAATTCACAGAAGCTATTGTGAAAGGTGAACCTTTAAAATGACATAAATGCATAATGCATTGCACATCCCAACCCTGCCCACAAAACCACATTTGAAAATGAATGTCCTATTGTACACCTACATCATTGTTGGACATTGTCTACGTCCCTCATGGACATGAATAACCCTCAGGTACGAATGCGCAGCAGTTAAGGACAGTTGTTTATGAATGGGACCTGTACAACGTGCTTTTAATGGGTCGTCTCTATATAAACACATGAATTGGATCCGGAACATCTACGACTGCAACAACTAATTGTCCAAACATCCAACAGAGATATTAATTTAAAGTACTCTAGAACTTTTAAACATTTATGATATGTTAGACACAATTTGAGATTTCAATTTATTTACTTACTCCAAATGTGTTTCTAAAATACTTATTTTGCTTAGCATGAGAGATAAATATGACCAAACGTCAAGCTCTCCGGGTACGAGGAGACACATGTGTTCTCAAAACATAGGAGAATTTCACACTGAAGTGAGAGTTTGGTTAAGCTAAATAAATCCATTTACAAGTGCGAAACCACTTGGTATAGTTAATGAAAGTCATTCTGAGCGCAAGTAAACCTAAACCGAAACAGAGACAAAAATATAAACATAGTCACGAACGGAATCTAAATTAATTGATAAGATTTTATATTTCACGAATAAAATTATATGGTGGTGTTTTCATATTGAATTCGTCAAATGCGCAGAAATAAAGTGCAAGAGAAGTTCAAACTAAACAGGATAATTTAGAATCTAATCACTCCAAGTCACTCAGAAATATTTCATTTACTTTTTAATTTATCTGAAGCAGCTGATTATTTAATAAACATCAATATAAATAATTTTCATACAACTAGTCTGATCTCAGTTTTACCGTATGCAAATAAACATTTTACCTATTTTCGTGTGCCCTTTGCCCGGCCCGTATAGGTTCGACAAGGTACCAGCAGTTCTTAGTACCCTCGGATCTTGGTGGCCCTCGAGACACTCATGTGTCCTTTTTTTCTTCGCCGTTTCAGAATTATTTATCCTTGGAAATCCAATAAGCAACTTTTGGAAAAGTCTGAGTTACGCTGGTAAATCCATCAAAAATAAAACCAACAGGCCGATAGTACAAGGGAAGACTACTGATCTTCAGATTCAAAGTCCAGTGCTGCTTTCCTTTGATGAGCTTCTCCGTGTCTCGCGCTTTGCTCGTGAGCGCTCCTGAGTCCAAAAACCGCAATATATATCCACAGAAATGAACAACACGAAGGATTTAGACCGTGTGTCCTTTTCTTCTCAAATACAGAAAAAAAAAACACTCCTGCCTTAGATTGTGTTAAGAAAAGCATCCAATACCAAACACATTGTAGCGTCCCTCTGTCTTTTTTTTTTTCACATGAATAATGTGATTTGCGCGTAATGACAGTGGAGTGGGGTTCAGCTCCCTCTTTCTCTCGCTTGGGTTCCTGTAGAATGATTTGCTCCACACAGCCTAGGTGAGTTTAAAACTGAAGAGCCGAATAGTCTCTCTATCTGGCAACTCACTGCTTATACTCTGGGGCAGAGCAAGCGTCTCACTGGCAGTGGGAGACAACAGCACTCTGAGGGGAAGGTTCACAACAATGGACTAAAACCAGAGGGAGAGAGAGGGGGAAGAGGGGTGTTAAATCCCCCACCCACAAAAACAAATCCCAAGAGGCAGACCCCAGCAATATAGACTATTTATTTTATATTAGATAGATAGATAGATAGGTAATCCTTGTTGGATTTATACATCAAAAAATGTATTGAAAAAAGCGTTATACATTAAAATATATAGGCTATATATAATAGCAACATTCAAAAATAATTTTGAGACTTAAAAAAAATCTCTGGACAGCTACATATCACCTAGACATTTTTTACTTTAAGCCCCACAAAAAAATTATATAAATAATGTTTTTTGTTTGTTTGTTTGTTTGTTTGTTTGTTTGTTTGTTTTTTAATTATGAAACAGCACTGACCCATGTGTGCGAAAAATAAACAATTAATAATCCCACACTAATATAGTAAATAGACTGACTAAATAACTCTAAATAACACCTAGATTTATTGCATTGTAAATAAGCAGGAAAAACAAATTAGCCAATTCCTTTGAAAAGTTCTCGAGCTCTGTATTCAACAACTGTAAATGACACCTTTCCTTAATTACATCATTGTGTTATCTTTCCCGCTAATCCTTTTAGACGTGACGTCACAATGCACGAGTAATTGATTTATTAGTCGGTGATGCCAGAAAGGTCTTTTCGAGATTTCGCGCGTTTAGAAAAGGAGGATACGTTTATTCAAAATAACACATTATAAAAGAAAGTAATCACTTTTGTTTCCTGTCGCCATTGCTTATATAGCGCATATGTATTATATTACAGCTGGTTAATGTGAAAACTTTAAAAGAATTGCTCATGGCCAAGTTTCCTCGACTGTGCAGGTGTTATAATAAACTAAAGCAGAGGCGGAGAGAGTGAGGCTTAGAGTGCTTACGAGACGGATCTGAGGGAAACACTTTGTTTGAAATGATCCCGTTTCTCTCATTCATCAGCGGTCTGTGGCATAACAAGCCCCGCGGTGAAGTCCAGAGAAGATCTTTCTCAGAGTCTGACACCTTTCATTTTACACACATCAAGTGCACATTTATTTCACTCGCATACGTCTGACTGATAAAGATGATCAAACGCGTTATGCTGATCAAAGGCTGCGCATCACTCATGAAAATAAAAATAAATACATTTTAAAAATACTAAAAAGACACATTTCACCTAAATCACTCTAAAATCCCGTCCAAAGTATGATTATATAATAAATATTTTCAAAAACTAAACACACACACACACACACGCATCCAGCTATATTAGACAATAAATTTTAACAGTTGAAAGAATATTTATCGTGCTCTGCAAATCATTCTAAATTGCCCATATATTCCTAGTATATAACTAGTGCCAGACACACTGCTGGCCAGGAAGAAGTGTGCTGCTCAGTGCACTGTCACCTTCCAGCTCTTCATGTACAAGTGCACTGTTGCACGCTAGCTGCCTTTCTGCAACTTGGATGAATAAATTAGAGATTCTGCTTGAAAAGCTTGTGGTCTCTTGTCTTTTCTTTAAGTACTTCAGTATCTCACTGTCCGTCCCGCTCTTTCCCTCTGTCTGTTTATCTCTTACTTTTTCTAGCGTGATCCTCTGGCCTCCCTAAAAAACTGCTGACATTCCCCTGAACAATGCCAGATTTTCCCCCACCATCGTCCTCAGCTTGTGTCTCCAAGGCCAGGAATTAAAGCACACTGGAGCAACAATCGGCCCCTCTCCCAAATCCCACTGCCTGGTCTTTGTTATAGCCTGCCGAATGTGAATGCCCCATTAAAGCCTATTATCTGAAGCTTCTCCGTTGCCCTGCAGATCCACTTCTAACCGTCCCCTCAAAAGAACACTCTCCCTTAAGCTTTGGCTGACCAGCGTAATCAGGTACACAAATGATTTCACAATATAGTGTTTAGTCCTCAGAAATATAAAAAAACAACTGCTTTTGCCTAAACAAAGCAGATTTAACATATTTTGTCAGAATTAAATGTCCAAATGCACCCTGGACCACAAAGCCAGTCAGAAGGGTCAATTAAAAAAAAAAAAAAACCCAAGCTTTCCATTGTTGTATGGTTTGTTTGGATAGGACAATATTTGACCGAAATACAATTATTTGAATAAAGCATAGTTTGAGCATACAAAAATACAGTTATTTGAGCAATGCATAGTACTAATCAACAATTAAGTATTGATATACCTACGGTAGGAAATTTATAAAATATCTTTATGGAACATGACCTTTGCTTAATATCCTAATGATTTTTGGCATAAAAGAAAAATTGACAATTTTGACCCATACAATGTATTTTTGGGTATTGTTACAAATATACCTGTGCTGCTTAAGACTGGTTTTGTGGTCCAGGGTCACAAATATACGGCAAAAATGGAAACTGCTAAAGAAGGCCATGTCCGGATAAGTAACAATCTCACAACCAAGAAGGCAGTATGCAAGGAAGAACACCAACAACCTCATTCATTAATAATTTCATATTTCTCTCAACTATTTAAAGAATCCATGATTTGAAAATAAATCTTTTCCACTCTTTACCAGTTTCCCTCCAATGAAAAGAACTATACTCCAGTCTTATGCATGTATGTTGACAGAATGTTATTGCAGCCAGTGTTGATGTTTATAGTACATTATTCTACCTAGTCGTTTGGCCTAATGGGATGCAGGTGGGTCCAAAGTTCGCTTATGTTACCGGTGTTGGGCAACACACACACAATTACAAGCAAGTGTTTGCGCAGGAGGCTGCCTTAACATTACTGTATTACGTTCCAAAACAACGTAGAGAACCTCAGAATGTAATTACAACAGAATATACACTTTTAAAGCATATTCAGAATTTTAACTTTAATGTGACATTGTGTTGATTGTTCCTGTTAATGGCAATCCTGAAAGCAATAGAGCGCAGTAATGTATGACACACCGATCATAAAACACATAAAAAAATATGTGTTTATGACACTTTAAGCCTTTTTTACAGCGGAGGGAACAACTTATGCTTCTCTAGTGCAAGTGCTTTTAAACTGGGGAAAAGTTCTGATGACAATGATTTTTTTTTTTTTTTTTTTGAAAAAAGTAGATAATATAAGTAAATACAATGTAATTCAATTAAATTGACTGAATTTGACATTGTTGTGTTTTATGTGTATATATCTAGATATATCTTTATACATATATACATATTTCATATCTAATTAAAAATATATATTTAATCACTAAATAAAAAAATTAAAACAAAAAAGGATCCCATATTTGGGGGGTCATCAATTAAAATACCCCTGCTCTAGCGTAATGCAAAGTCAAAGGTAACGCTCTGTTTGAGAACCACATTCCCATCATGCATGTTGGCAACAAATCAACAGCAACATTCTCCTTTTCCTCCCCACCTCCTTCTTATCTGATTACATTAGTGATACGCTGGATGGCCCTTACGCCTCGGCCAGCTGGGAGGCCTGAAAGAGTCTGAAAGTATTGATACTTGCATAACTATGCTAATGAGCAGTCCCACTGATGACTGTGATAGGGGAGACAGCCGTGTGAATAATTAGCCAAGGTTGCAGCCAGTGAGCGGCCTAGTAACAGAGCATGTGAATGCAAGGTGGGGCTGGTCGCTCATTAACTGCAACACTTGTCGGTCCCAGGCTATTGTCTCATGTTTGTGTTAATTATTAGCCGGACCAGGCTAGACAATGGCGTGACAGAGAGGTCTGCTTTGTAATGCAAGTTGACTTCTGCTGCCAAAACATATTCTGCAAGGGTCACACACCCAGCTGTTTTAACAGAGATGGATATCCCGGCAGCCACTGTTTTCATTGGGTTCTTCTTTTTTTTCTTCTCTGGCTTTCTCTTTTTTCATTAAAGATGAGGGTACTCTAGATGAACCTTTGCTGAACTCCGCACTCTTGATGAATCTGATAGAATGTGTGAATGATTTCTTAAAGCAGGAGTGGATGTGTTAATCGATGAGTGTGAGAATCAGATGTTTCAAGCCACCAGGAGTCTCTGTAGAATTGAATTCAACATTTTTCTTCTTTAAAAATAAAATAAAATAAAATAAAATAAAATAAGTTTGGGGAACAAATCTTCCTTTAAGAATTATTTTGTGGCTAATTTCAGCCTTAAATGTTCTGCTTATTTTAGTTTTTAAAATCTTAAAATCAACACTTGGAAATGTCCTATTGACCTACAATTGTTAAATTCTAAAAAAATAAATATACTAAAATGTATTTGAAATACATTTATTTTGTGCTAAGTATACTACAAATACATTTACATATTTATGTACTTAATAAAAAATACCCTGCAATTGTCCTTTCGGTATACTAAACTGGTATACTTTAAGTCTGCTAAATTGGGACAACTAATTTTGTACATAATGCACTTTAATTGTGCAAAAGTAGTACTGAAGTACAAATAAAGATATACGGAAGTATATTTGACTGTGCTAAAGTGGAACTAAGACCGATAATTAATATAATTAATAGAATTAATAATTAAGTAATTCTTGTCAGCGCTGATAGCCTTGTGGGCAAGCTATCACAGCGTTGTTGTGCTACGGGTGTCCTGAGTTCAAATCGCGACTTGAGGACTTTTCCCGATCCCACCCCCCATCTCTCTCCCACTTTGCTTCCTGTCAGTTCTGATCTGTCCTATCCTAATAAAGGCAAAAATGCCAAAAATAAATCTTAAAAATAATAATAATAATTAAGTAAGTCTTGAGTGATATGTCACTAAATATGTTAATAGATTCAAACTATACAGTGCATGAAATAAATGTATTTTAAATATATTGCTTTTTAAATATAATATATATATATATATATATATATATATATATATATATATATATATATATATATATATATATATATATTAAAATAATTGAATTATAAAAATGTTTTTTTTTATAATAATAAATAGTATTAAAAATGCTTTTATTCAAATAAATTATATTTCATTTACAAATATAAGTTGCCCTAGTAAAAAAAAAAAAAAAAGTTATATAATTTTAAAATATGTTTTAATGTCACTATTGATGAGGGCTGTATGATCTTTAAATATTATTAGTCTTTAAATGCAAACTATTTAAAGTGTACCTAAAGCATACTTGCAATAGTTCCACTTTCGCACAATCAAAAATACTTCAGTACATCTTTAGTTGGACTTCAGCTCTACTTCTGCACAAATAAAGTGCATTAAGTACAAAATTAGTTGTTCCAATTTAGCAGACTTTAAATATAGCAGTTTAGTGCACTAAAAGTACAATTGCAGGGTATTTTTATTAAGTACATAATATGTAAATGTATTCGTAGTATACTTAGCATGAAATAAATATATTTTAAATACATTTTAGTATATTTATTTTTCACTAGGGTGCACAGAAACCATGTTGGGGATTCACACAGACAGTGATTTACAGTAGCAAAGCAACTGCTAAAGGCTAAACATCATTTATACAGAAATAAAGATCATTCCATTCAATATAATACAATGTAATATGATGATTTCTATATCTTCAACTTTGCCAAAACTAACAACACAAAAAGAAAAAAGACACAGATAGATAGATAGATAGATAGATAGATAGATAGATAGATAGATAGATGCTTTGGCCCTTTTTATTTGAGGCATTTATCAATAGGAGCAATAAAAAAAGACTCATCATTCATCAAGAAGAAAATTACAACAATTTATTACTATGTTCTCCGCAGAGAGAATTTCAATTGTGATTTGTGTCAGGGTTAGGGGCTAGGTTAGTTAATCATTATTTAAAACTCCAATTCTGTGAGAGTGAATTAGGTGAATGCATCGTTGTCTCATTAAAACAACAATCCATTGTGTCAAGTCTAACAGCTCTCGTCATGAGGCAATTCACACTCTCACTCCAGACACAAGTCCTGATATAGCCATGACACTTACTTCCATACAGCATATCGAGTCTCATACATATGCACACATGCTTTTGTGCACGTCTGGGGAATTACTCATCCAGGATAGCCCTTTGATAAACTTTGCACATATGAAAGACTCAAGAGATTACGTTCCGTAAATACAGGCCGAGCTGCGATGAACTCGGGAGGTCCCGTGTGTATTTTGATTCATTCTGACAAGCTTTTCATCTGAGGGCCTTCCTTTTGAGGATTATGTCCAATTGCTATAGATGTTATCTCCATGGAAACAAAACCATATTTGGTGGAGTATTGATTACAGCTAAAAAACAGAAACAGAGCACCCAGGCAGTGGGTCCGTGTTTATGTTCATAAAGGGGATCAAGACATGCGCAAGGAGAAATAACATAGTTGGAATTATATGTAACCGGATCTTCTCAGATCATCCAGATCTCGGAGAAACTGCCCTTTTCGGGCTATCTGCAGTGAGAGGCATGCTTGCCGTGTTTTTGAAGTCTCAGTGTTCTCCGCTTCCAAGACTTTGGAGACATCCAACATTCGTGATTGAATATTTTCTGAGCTAGACTCAAAGAGCACCGAAGTTCGAGCCAGATTAAAACTGACTATTTTAATTAATCAAAGCAAGCTAGTGAATATTAGCTTGATGATTGTGACAGATTCCTAAGATTTCTTTTTCATTAAGAAGATGTCTTATGAAGACATTAAGCCTGTTTGACAACATCACACTATCCTTTGTTGGCTCCACCACCCCCTTTGTGGACCGGCCTTGTGGGGTTCAAAGGGTCGCCTTCCCCAGTTTAAATTAAGGAGTATCCAGGGTTCTTCTCCAGGGCTTCCTGCTGTGTCCTATCTTCAGAGGTAATCCAGGGGGATCGGCTCAAAGTTCTCTGCAGCTTATTAGATCAGGCCGCTGAAGAAAGCAAGAGCTGGAGGTTGCATTGTTTGGCCTGATTAAGAGCTTCTCGTCATTTCTGAGGATTCTAGGGGAGCCCTGAGCCTCCCTCTCAGCTCGCAGCTTTTCCCTTTTCTCTCATTCGACACATTGTTGCGGGATAAAGTGAAGAGTTTCTTTTAATGGCGGCTCATGTGTAAACAATAGGATGTGCTGAGATTAGACTTTACTTCTTCAGATTTACCCTTTGAATGAAGATTTCGCTACTCCAAGTAGAATGACACAAGTAGCCGCAGATGATGTAGTGATTGTCATGATTGTGAATGCATTTTTACTCAGATTTAATGCTTTTTAGTTGAGCTTGAATTCGATTAATCAGTAACAGCATTCTGAGGTCAGAGACCTTTTATATAAAAACCGCTAAACCAGTTGCTAAATGTGTTGCATGGCTGTTAATGCAACACACTCTGGCAGTTTCGTAACCACTTTACATTTTGGTGGACTGGTGGCTAATTCGTAGAAATTAGTAAGATCTCATTCATACATTTTTGTGTGATCTGCTTACGCCTCACTGAAGTTTGCTTTTCTAAAAATCATATAGTTCCATTTTTAATGCAGCATGCTTCCATTGTAATTTGTTACACTGACGAATTGGTCACTAATTTGTATGAATCTGTACGATCGCAGTTGCATGTTTTTGCGTGATCTGTGACAGTTAGGTTTAGGGGTGGACCTTCATGTTAATTCAACTTGAATCTGTTTCACGCCAATATTTCATGGAGCAGCCAGAATAAACACTTGTTTTTCAAAAAAAAAAAAAATGTAATTCAGTAATTCAAATGTAAGTCAATGTTGTCACCCTCGATCTGTGTGACTTTCTTTCTTTTGTGGAACACAAAAGAAGATACTTTAAAATTCCTAAATTTAATTGTTTAGGGGAGCATGGGGCATAACCTAACACTTTTTGAATTTCTCAGTTCGTGTAAATCCATGTGCGGTTCAGTGTATAATCCACATTAATTTCACAATTGTCTGTTAAAAATATGTTGCTTTGTTTCATAATTACAGTGTATAGGTGTTTCGTTTCGGTCATTATATGGAAATGTCCATTTTTCTGTCCCCAGCCTTTACAGAAATGTTACACTTGAAAAATACTTTAAGGGTTAGGGCTCTTTATATTTTAAAATGAAACAATATTATTTGAAGAATTACACCTTCTTGGGCCATTAATGTGGCAATATTTGTTTTTAAATTAATTATATAGAATTCCAAGCACCACAAAACTGCTCGTCCCCACAGCCACGTACAGAGGGAAAGTGCTTTATTTTGATGTCAAAAACATGTTTTTCTACCATTTAAAATACAATAATGTATTCATAACTATCAAATATATGATGTAAATGGCAGAACAATAAATAAAAGTAGTATTCCCCTGGAGTTGTGTCACTGGTGTTACCGTTTAACAAAAATAGTTTATTTTGAAATAAAAATCACACTGATGACATCACTTGACTTCCTTCTTCCTACTTCCTAAAGATCTATGAAATAAGGCCCATGTTAAGTCCACTGTCTCTTTTCAATTATTAGAAATTTTCTCATTTATCTCATGATTTCATTTAAAGCTTTTAGCTTTCAGGTTTAACTTTATTGTTAGGGAATTGTGAAAAAAAAAAAAAAAAACTAGAATACAAATGGATTAAACTACCTAATTTAGTGAGCATACCATGACTGACAACATGCGGTTTAATACCTTGCAGCAGCCACAGAAGTGTCACTGGTGTTACCTTCCTTATAGGTAACAACAGTGAAGATCAGTATATTAGGTCTTATGTATGTCACTGGTGATTCATTGTGTCACTGGTGTTACTTTTTTGTGTCACATTAAATAAGTAAAACATCTCTTTATTTCTTGCATTTTCATAATTTTTTCTGTAAGTCTGACTACATGTGCAGAAAAAAAATAAGAGAAATAATATTTCATAAAAACATTTAATATTGCCAAAAAAGGTAACACCAGTGACCAAAAATGGTACATGTAGTCTTTAAATAATTGCACAAAAGTTTTTTTTTTTTTTTGTTTTTTTTTTTTAAATCATTAAGCTGTCATTTATATGTATTCATTAAGTCAAAAGGTAATCTAATAATGGTCTAAGTGAAATGTGACAACATGCCCCGTAGGTGGGGTACACTGTGACATCTGAGGGGCATGTTGTAACATGACCATATGACAGCTTAAAATGTTATCTGATCTAATGAAAAAAATATACAAGACAAACTTAATATTTTGTCAATAAAATAAAATTATTAACTTGTCAAATAAAATAATGGCCTTTTTTTAAGAATTAAAAATAATCTAATTTTGGAGTTTGACAATGAACACATTGCAACCATGCTTGGGACGGCCCTGATTGTAACACACAGCTATACATAGTTCAAAACAATGTCCTCAAATGAAGAAACACCTTCAGACATTCAGAAAAACAGAACACGAGATACATAAACGAGCCAGAATGCTTTACATTTCTTGAAATAATAATTTCTGAACATTAAACATCAATTGTCAGTCTTTATTCACCTGTTTCTGTAGTTTCTCATTAAAACTCATATAAGTAAATCGTATAAATTACATAGCTAATGTCACAGAATAGCATAGTTTAATAATAGCGGGGCACATTGTAACACAGTGTTACAACATTCCCCATCCGCACAACTGGGATTTAAAACTGGTTAGTTTCTGCTAGTTAGCGAAGCATTAAAAAACTAAACTAAACTGATAAATAACAGATTTGAGATAAAAATAATAGCAGATTTGTCTCATTTTAAATGAATACTAAAAACTGAGATGACAAATTTTACTTTTACTATGGTGAAATAAATATTCAGTGATATCTTCAAAAGATTTTTGAATTTTGGTGCACTTTTTTTTCTATATATTGTTGACATGGCAACTAGTAAATACCATAAATTTGATTATGCTAGCATGTGCGGAAATATTTAAACCACGTGTGTTACAGCTAACCCCACGTTAGTTTGTGCCCCGCGCTCCCTTACACAGTCTGCAGGCTACTAAATTTATGAAGTTCATATCTTCTACTATCTACCAGTATCCAGGCTGGGAGGTAGTTATGATGATTGATGTCCTCTGAGCACTTGAAACAGTTCATCTCAATAAGCCGCCCTCCAGTGTTTTGACCAGCAGGCAACAGATGTGCCTGCTGTGTGTATGTATAGATCAGAACAACACAATAATCTTGCCTATAAAAGCCCTCCCAACCCTGATCCACACCTGGCCCCAGGAAGCCACGGGTGGGTGCAGAGAAGAAGACCCTCTTCACCGGGAGTCTTTAAAACACTCTGGAGATTCCATATCTCGCTCTCATGACCGTAACGCTCGGTGGCGTGTCGCTCTTGAACTCATCTCCAGAATAGAGAGGCAAACCGCCTTCACATTCTCTTGAGACAAAGGGGGATGGTTCCTGGGGGGGTGAAGGTTTTGGTATGTTTGGATTTTGAGATTTCAGTCACGGTTTGAGAGACAAAAGGACCTACACTCCAAACAGAGACAGGAGGGACCAGGTGCCACCTGGAGTGCAGCATCAGGGTTTTGCTCGACAGCGCCAGTGTGAGACCGGACCAGAAAAGACTTTAAAATTGGTTTTAAGATGTTCGGAAAGATGTCTTTTTAAAAAAGGCTTGTGCTTATCATTACAATTACACTTTTATTTAAGACTTTTATTATGCATTATTTAATATTATCAAATTTAATATTAATAGTACACACACAGAAATAAATGTAACAAAAACTTTAGCTTAGCTTAGCTTAGTGTATATATATATATATATATATATATATATATATATATATATATATATATATATATGAAGAGTTCAGATGCAAAAGCCTTTAAATCCATCTGACGTATTTCTTTAAATTGAGCATTTCTTTCTGGCTACTTTGTATAGGTTTCTATGTAAGTACTGGTACTTCTGATTGGGCTGAGGCTGGAATTTAGTGAGTTTGAAGTAAAAGTATTTGATGGGCATATAATATGTGTCAGGAGCATTTACTCAGTATCATTAACTCATTTTTGACCGAGATGGCTATATTTTGAAACAAATTTTTTATTTTTATTTTATTTTATTGAAGTGTTGTATTTTATTTTATTTTAATTTATTTTATACATTTTCTTTATTTAAAATAAATGCATTTTTATTCTTACTCTTGTTTAATGCTTTAATTATATTTATGACTTTATTTATTTGTGTTATTATATAAACATTAGTTTCTTTAAATTAAAGTTTATATATATATAATTATATATATATAAATGTAATAAATGTAAATGTAATATATGTAATCTAAAAGTGATAATACCTTTATTATTACATTTACATTAATAATAATAATAATAATAATTATATATATATATATATATATATATATATATATATATATATATAGGTCTGTTTTGTGCTTATGTCTTTCATTTTATTTATTTTAATGTATTTGTTTGTTTGTTTATTTAAATTTAATTTTACACTTTACCAAGTTTATTTACTCCATATATATATATATATATATATATATATATATATATATTATTGCATTATTTATTATTATTATTATTTTATTTAAAATAATGTTTCTTTTTTTAATTTCACATTTAAAATATATACTGTTGTACTCTCGACTAGGTGTGCTTTACTAGAAAAAGATCCTGATTTGTTATTTTTTTTTAAATGTAAAAATTATAAATGTAAATTTTATCCATCACATACCATACACCTACCATGTATGAACAAGCAAGAAAAACAAATAAACACTCTCTCAGTATGTGTGTTAGGCCTTGACTGTTGGTTCACTCTCCCTGGAGATTTCCCGCAGTTTTGGGTGTCCACATCTGTGCCTGATTAGCACAACAAAGGAAGCACAGCGCCTCTTGCATTAATGAGAGCTCCTCCAAGCCAGGGCTGAGGACTTCAGCACAATACACCCTGCAAATTACCACAGGCTTCTGTAGAAGACGCATTCACATCAATGGCAGCTCCTGTTCTACAGTTTACCAAACTGAAATTACATTTGAAAACGCTCTTCGATAAACCTTAACCCTAAGAAATTCCTCTCTAAATCATAACACTACTTTCTCCCAGAGTTTTCTTTTATTTCCTGGGAAAGACGTTATATAGGAACGAGAAAGACCATAGGTCCACTGGTGATGTCAGCACCATTGTGTTCAGTATGGATTCAGCTGCTTAGGGAAGAGCAAACATGGATGACATTTGAGCTGCGCAAATAGAGTGCTCCTTCATTTATTTGTCTTTGCATGAAATGTGAGGAATTGTGGAGTGAAATGTTTAAAAAAAAGTCTCTTAGATGAATCTTAGATCTCAGATGACTGATTGATCACTTTATAATAGGTTATTGGTTGGTAGGTTTCAAGCCAGGGCCATAATAGTGTGCTGCAGTAATGACATATTAGCATCATCAGAAAAAAAAAAAAAAAAAAAAAAAAAAAAAAAAAAAAACGAGAGTGGGGTAAGTTGAGCCACTGGGTAAGTTGACCCACCCCCTGTATCTTGGCACCTGTACACTTTTACTGTCATGTGACCATGTCTTTTGGAATCACACATCATTTCTGCCAGACTGTGAAAAGGAGAAACACATGGGAGAAGTGGAAGGCATCCATTTACTCTAAAAACTGTTTTTGGCTTGTCAAAGTAAAATTTTTGCATAACAGATGTAATGGCTGTTACATCAAAACAAATTCAGGTCTAAAAATATTTATGATACATATAGGTGCTTTAGCAACATATAAATAATTTACCTAAATATTAGCCTTTTTTTTCTCTCCAAAATGCCAGCTATGAGGCAAACTGAGCCAAATGCTGTGGGGTAAGTTGAGCCAACACTTTAACCTACCCCAATAAGACACTAAAGTTAAGTCTCTGAAGTATAAACTGGTATTTTAAGGTAATATTACGCAACTGGTTTAGTTTATAATATATACAGATATTATTTGTAGTTTATTTGAAAGGGACAGTGTACAAGTACACAAATCCTTCTCTGAGCACCAGAAGATATATTCAAATATATCTTTCCACCTGTAGTTGCTAATAGCCAGTTGGATATTGCAGAAAAGCTACCATGCCAAGAATCCTTTGACTAAAATATTTAGTAGTTTGAGTGGCATTTATTCCTTCATTCTAATTCAGTTTTTATTTAATTTTACTCAACAAACTCTCTGTTCAGTCTGTTTTTGGGAAGGTTAAAACTTTGGTATTTAACACACTGTTTCAGAAATGCAAAAATAGTTTTATTTTGTTTAAGTTAACGTTAAGAAAAGAAATATGACTGTTTGTAAAATAAAATGTGATTATTAAGTTTAAAGGAGAAGTCCACTTCCAAAACAAAGATTCACATATAATGTACTCACCCCCTGCTCATCCAAGATGTTCATGTCTTTCTTTCTTCAGTCGTAAAGAAATTATGTTTTTTGAGGAAAACATTTCTGCATTTTTCTCCATATAATGGACTGCTATGGTGCCCTGATTTTGAACTTCCAAAATGCAGTTTAAATGCGGCTTCAAACGATCCCAAATGCGGTTGTAAATGATCCCAGCCGAGGAAGAAGGGTCTTATCTAGCAAAACAATCGGTTATTTTCATTAAAAAAATACAGTTTAAATACTTTTTAATCTCAAACGCTCGTCTTCTCTTGCTCTTCCTGAACTCTGTGTATTCTGGCTCAAGACAGTTAGGGTATGTTGAAAAACTCCAATCGTATTTTCTACCTCTACTTCAAAAATAATTTCAAAATCATCCTAAATCGCTGCAGAAGTACTGACCCAGTCTTTGCCAGTGAACATGCAAAGAAGATCAAGCACCCTTAACAAAAAAGGTAAAACAGCGATATAGGGCGATTTTGAAGTTGAGGGAGAACATGAGATGCAAGTTTTTCGACATACCCTAACTGTCTTGAACCAGAACAAAAACATTCCAGGTAGAGTAAAACAAGACAAGTGTTTGGCATTAAAAACTATGTAAATTGTATTATTTTTTATTAAAATAACCGATCGTTACGCTAGATAAGACCCTTCTTTCTTGGCTGGGATCGTTTACAACCACATTTGGGATCGTTTGAAGCCGCATTTAAACTGCATTTTGGAAGTTAAAAATCAGGGCACCATAGCAGTCCTTTATATGGAGAAAAATGCTGAAATGTTTTCCTCAAAAAAACTAATTTCTTCACGACTGAAGAAAGAAAGACATGAACATCTTGGATGACAAGGGGGTGAGTACATTATATGTGAATCTTTGTTTTGGAAGTGGACTTCTCCTTTAAAAGGGGTAAATAATCTGTAAATTTTCACATGGGTTTGAATCAGATTCAGATGGTCAGTTTTCACCCAGATGGTGCATCTTACCCCATGACTCAGGTCAACTTACCCCTAACCTGGGGCAAACTGAGCCACAGAAACACTTTTTTTATAAGAAGCCATATTTTTAGAACCCTTTGTCATAGATACATTCTGGTGATTTAAAATAAGAAACATCCTGAAATTACTTTAGATACTTTCATTGTACTTCTGTCGCATTTTCCCTTGACCACATAAGTTAAAAATGGCTCATCTTACCCCAGTCTCCCCTATTATTATTATTATTATTACTATAAATTTTAGTAAAATAATAAATATTAATAAAAAATAATAAATTTGCATGTATCATTAGCATAGCACTATAAGTATGCAGTGTGTTGAAGAGCTCCATACCTTTTCAATTCCTGAAACAATGTAATACATGATACAACTTCGGACCAACATCAACATACAAAGCTGTTTCTTAACCAGACTGTATTATCTTATAGCTTTTTACTGCTATTTTACTTTGACACACTTATCTCTGACGATGACATAATACTTCCCAATTGCAAATTTGAAAAATGGTATAAATTAGTAACCATATTGTGAAAAGTGCTATACAAATGAACTTGAATTCACCTGAACATGACATGAGGTCAGTAAAAATCAAGAGCAGGTGCCAAGTGCTGAATGGCGATTAAAAACACGGCCTAATGTCAGAACAAGGTGCTAATGTTCTCCAACAACAAAACGATGATTCACGACCTATCCACGTAAATGGTCAATTAATGCCCTTAGTTGCTAGTGTTTATTACCCTGCCTAAATGAATCGGGGCCTCCCCGGAGTCTCCTTCTCCTCCCCTGCTAGCGAAATGAGAAACAGCAAGGGCGCCTTTGCTGATCTGCCGAATAAGCACTGTGTGGTCTGAGATAGAGGGGGAGAAACGGCTGACTTTACGGGCCTCAGTAATCGCCAGGCGTTAAACTGAACAATTAGGCGCTGGCTATATTGTCGCCCGGTTTATGGCTCTACCCTGGCTGCTTTAGATCGCACAATATGGCTCCATTCAGTCACTCCTCCCAGCCTCCTGCCCCCTCTGGTAACGGAACGTAGAGACACCCCCGAGCCGAAAGGAGAGGAAATTACAGGTATATGCAGCTAAGCAGCTTAGTGTACCATGACAAGCTAAGCACGGTTAATGAGACATATCAGTGCCCTGCGGCTGGAAAGATGGAACTTCTCATTAGGAGCCGAGCTGATGTCTTTCTGGACATTATGGAGAACAGGTTAAAGGGGCAAGCCCCTGAGAGTGACACCGGTCTCAAATGGGATCAATCGGGGCAGATGGAAATGAGGCACATGATTATTCGTAGATAACCTAATTTCGAAATCTAATTTTGAAATGGTCTCGGTTATTCTAGCATGACAGGGAGTATTTTTTTCTCGTTGAGACTAGTAAAAAAAAAAAGGCCAGTAAAAACATGTTGGATAAAAATAACATATGCTAAAAAAAGTTGGATAAATAACATATGTTTTTATACCCTCTATTTATTCAGGGGTTTTACTTTTATTTTTTACGAACCGGTGGTAAGCCCCTCTGCTCGGGCCCCAGAATGACAGAAGGTGAGAGTGTATGTGATGTGTTGTTGACAGATCCGACAGGGCCACAGCTGCGGACCGACCCCAGGGTCTCCCGAAAGGTGTTTGCAGTCGGATGAAGACCCTCTCCATCATGCTGAAAAGGATGACCCCCCTGGCAATACCATGGCCTCTATAGAAAAATGTATGTTTTGCGGAAGACAAATGTGAGCCAAACTCATCATTGAGGACCAAATTTATCTCTGCTATGTGAGTGAGACGAACAGCATTAGTTTAGCGTATCTACTGGGTGAAAGAGTAACACCATTTTTTTTCCCCCTTATGTCAAATATCTTCTTTTGGTTTCCACAGATTAAAGGTTTAAAGGTTTAGCATTCATTTAAAACAAGTACTTAATAAGTAAAAAATATGCTTTGAAATAATATACTTAATTTCACTCAAAAATGAAAATTCTGTCATTAATTACTCAACCTCATGTCGTAAGACCTTCATTTTCAGAACACAAATTAACACATTTTTTATTAAATCAGAGAGCAACGCAACTACCACATTCAAGGTTCAAGGTGGTACTCTTGTGAACATGCATTGAAGACAGACACATAAGAGAAGAAATTGTTGAATAAAGGCACTATTTTTGATTTCTTTGCACACAAAAAATATTCTAGTAGCTTCATAACATTCCGGGTGAACCACTAATGTCACTGGACTATTTTAACAATGTCCTTACTACCTTTTTGGGCCTTGAACGTGTCAGTTGTGTTGCTGTCTATGCAGGGTCAGAACGCTCGGATTTCATCAAAAAATATCTCAATTTGTCTTCCGAAGATGAACGAAGGTCTTACGGATTTGGAACGACATGAGGATCAGTGATTAATGACAGAATTTTCATATTTGGGTAAACTATCCCTTTAGCTACCTACAGGTGAAGTCGAAAGTTTACATACACCTTGCAGAATCTGCAAAATGGCAGTCATGTTATTTTTTGCATGTACTGACATGAATAAGATATTTCACATAAAAGACGTTTACATATAGTCCACAAGAGAAAATAATAGCTGAATTTATAAAAATGACCCTGTTCAAAAGTTTACATACGCTTGATTCTTAATACTGTGTTGTTTCCTGAATGATTCACAGCTGTGGTTTTTTTTTTTTAGTGATTGTTGTTTATGAGTCCCTTGTTTGTCCTGAACAATTAAACTGCCTGCTGTTCTTCAGAAATCCTTCAGGTCCTGCAAATTCTGTGGTTTTTCAGCATTTTTGTGTATTTGAACCCTTTCCAACAATGACTATATGATTTTGAGATCCATCTTTTCACACTGAGGACAACTGAGGGTTGAAACGCTCACTGATGCTCCAGAAGGCCAAACAATGCATTAAGAGCCAGGGGTGTACATTTTTGAACACAGTGAACATTTTTCTTATTTTGCCTCAATATCATATTTGTTTCATTTAGTACTGCCCTTCAGAAGCTACAGAAGATGCTTGCATGTTTCCCAGAAGTCAAAATAAGTTAAATTTACCCTGATCTTCAAATTTAAAAAGTCTTCAACCTCTGGGTCTTAATGCATTGTGTTTCTTTCTGAAGCATCAGTGAGCATTTGAACCTTCTGTAATAGTTGCATATGTAATAGTTGCTCAGATCTCCTCAATGTGAAAAGATGGATCTCAAAATCAGTCATTGTTGGAAACATTTCAAATACACCAAAATGCTGAAAAACCAAGGAATTTGTGGGACCTGAAGGATTTTTTCTGAACTGTTTAGAACAAACAAGGGACTTATGAACAACAAACAAATAAAAAAACTAAACAAACAAACAAACAAAAACAGATGTGGATAATTCAGGTAACAACACAGTATTAAGAATCAGGTGTATGTAACCTTTTGAATAGGTTCATTTTATAAATTCAACTATTATTTTCTCTTGTGGACTATGTGCAAATATCTTTCACGTGAAATATCTTATTCAGGTCAGTACTAAATAAAAAATAACATGCATTTTGCATGACCTCTCTTATTTTGGTAAAATAATTAACATTTTGCAGATTCTGCAAGGTATACTTAATTTACATCTGCAAATGTAAACTTTTGACCTCACCTGTGAGTAAATAATGACAGAATTTACATTTCAGAGTTTATTTTTTGTATGATATATCCCTTTAAGAACATCTCACAAGGAATACTTTGGGTTGCAGAGATGCAGAAGTAAAACCATCTTGATGGTTTTCATGTCCCGTCATGCCTTTCACCCCATGCCAGCCTAAAAATAGCTAGCAGTTCATTTGTGGCTTGTGATGGCCTGACTGATTGCGCTGTAGTGGTCTGTGATCCCAGCTGAGCAGAAAACCATATCGTTTCCGTGCGCCACGTGTTCTTTCCCGTGTTGTTTTACATACGGCTGTAAGTGATTCCAGGCGTTTGCGATGCACTGTGACGCAGATTACGAAATGTAAGTCAGGGTACAGTGCACGAGAAGCCTCCAGTTCACCCTCTAATTATATTAATTACATCTAATTATGTTTATTAATTATCTGTGAAATAGCTTCAAATGCTCAAATGGCACCACAGGCCGATTTGTTAAGTTCAGGACGTTTTGTTTGGAAGGTCCTAGAACGGCATGTTGGTCAAATGCACCGCTGGGGAAAGCGTAGGTCGTGCAGTCTAAGTGATGGCAGCTGCTGTGTTTAACATGGCAAATCTCAGCTTCCTAACCATTGGCTGGATGATGTGTTAATACTCCCGTGTGATGACAGCACATAAACAAAAAAGATGGCTGGGAAAAGGAAATGGGAGAACGGTTGAGTTATCAAATAGGTGTTAAATCGTTCATTTTTTTACACTTACAGAAGTACTTTAGGCTCATATTAAATGATTAAGTTTTTTAAAACAGATTAGAACAAATTGTGAAGCCTCAAGGATATAGTAGTTCCAAAAATATTTGGACACATAAAAGGATCATTTTCACCCTCAGGTAGTTCCAAATCTGTATGGCTTTCTTTCCTCTGTGGAACACAAAAGAGGATATTTTGAAAAATGTTTTAACTGCTTTTGTCCATCAAAGTCAATGTCATCTAAAATAACACTTGACCCCTTGATTGTCATTTTTGGCACCAAAAACATTCAGAATTTTTTTTCAAAATTTATTTTCTTTGTGTTTCACAGACAAAGAAAGTCATACAAGCTTGAAATGACATAAAGGGGATCAAATAATTTTTGAGTGAGTTTAATCCACACTTGCAAACAAATACTGGATAAGCTTTAGTAATTTTCTGAACCATTTTTTTCTATGCCTTAAAATTAACTGGTGTCAAGGTGATTTTTGTTGGATGTATGAAATCACTTCACTTCAAGCTTAAGCAGGTGTAGTTCATCACAGCTGTGAACATGATCCACTAATGTTTGACACCCAGAAAGTGTCTCAATATTCTTTGGTGCCAAAATTTGGGACCCCAGCTTGATCCAGGTGTATTAAGTAATAATACTGTAATAAGCACAAGCCGTTTCAGATTAAAGCAACTACTTGTGTGACCTCAGCTCTGTCCTGAGCGTCAAAGAGAGAGACAAACTGACTGAACATTACCAATCCAATGAGTGAGTCTGAGTCAGAATCCTCCGGTAGTGATTGAGGGCCAGGTGGGGGCTCTTTCAGCTCAAACGGACCTTGAAGGCAGCTGATTGAATTCCCACTTCCTCTCTGTGTTTCCCTCTCAGCGGTGTGGACAGCAGGAGTATATCCTGCACGGCACTTCATTCTGCTCCACTACTCTTTCCACACTCAATGTGCTTTTTGTTCCCCCTATACACTTTTACACACATACACACACAGAGAAGAGGGACAGAGGAACTTAGGTCTTACGTTATGCTAGTTGCTTAAGTCTAAATGGAATAGAACAATGGCAATGTTGAACACAGAATGCAAGCTTGTGCACTGCCTACTAAAATGCATGTAAAACATAATACCATATGCAATGATTTCAAACAGAAACAGTTTTCACATGATCTCAGCAGGTAGGTTATTTGTTTAATTCAATGTATGGCATCCAGCTATGATCTTCTGATTTAATTTTGTGTAAAATTGTCTTTTGGCAGTCCAATCAAATAATTGGTCAAGAAAATGCAAAATTGTGGATGATATATCACTTATAATATAAGTATAATAAGGTAATGATATCACTTTATTTTTCCCATAAGTAAATTTAATGTGTCTGGCTTCTGTTGTCATCCACTTCCAGCTGATTTTAGCTGTACAAAACAGCTTGTTTTGCTGCTTGATATTGCAGACTGGTGTGTATTACCATATTATTTTAATGTATTATCTTAATTATGAACACAATGATTTGTAGTGCAAACAGTTTTACCATTTACTGCACCTTGTTATTCTCGTTATTTCCCTATATGAACCGGAAGTCTAACACATTACCAGAAAACAGCTTACTTCCGCATTGAAAAATAAGGTGGATAAAAGGTCATATCAGATACATTGCATTACGGGATACAGTATTTCATTAGCTCAGGTTGTATATTGCACGTGTCACTTCAAAAGCAGTATAATTTTCATTCTAAAAATATTCAAAATGTTTCTATCAAAATGACCCATATGAAAGCCCAAAGAGGCTGTATTATTTTCTCATGGTCTCAATGTTTTTGTGTTATGTTAACTTAATGTCCTTGTGAGAAACTGTATATCACTCACCATTGGTTAGCCACAAACCATGCAGGCGTGTCTAATGAAAATAGTCCCATTCTTGAATGCTGGACACTAATTTGAATGTGGTCCATCACTGACAAACACAGAGCTATTTCAAAATAAAAAAAAAAAAAGGGACATGCTTGTCCATGATCTAGAAGTATATTTAATGCACTTTGTAATTTTTTATAATCTTCAGATTAATAAACTTTTAATTTAAGATATGCCAAGTTCTGTCATTAAACTAGATGGTGCAGGCTGATGTGTGTTCGGGTTTTTTCCCCAGAACAGATGAACGTACATATAGTACGTTTTATGTGAAGTTGGTTTTGTATGTGTCACTGCAGTTCTGACTTGAAATGTCCATTAAGTGGTGCTATAATTCTAATGCTATGTGATGTTTTAAAATAAAGTACCATCTGGAAAGCATCTGCTGTGTACAAACATCTGACAGATGTCTGTAAGATGTCAGTTTTACATACATTCTAAATAACAAACATCTGAAAGACATCTAATAGATGTCTATTTGACATCTCATAGGAAACACTCTAAAAATTACATCTTGCAGATGTAAATGCAGACGTCCAATAGACGTCTCCATGATGTTTGTGTGCTATCAGGGCTGCGATTGCATTTTTAGAGTGTTCATCTTTTTTTTCCCTGAATAGATAAACGCACATATGGTACATTTTATGTGATGTTGGTTTTGTACGTGTCACTGCAGTTCTGACTTGAAATGTCTGTTGAGTGGCGCTATAACTCTAATGCTCCATGATGTTTTAAAATAACGTACCATCTGCACTACACCTAAACCTACCCGATAGTATGAACAAAAGCGAATGTGACGTAAAAACGCAATCGCAACCCTGATAGCACATATACATCACGGAGACGTCTATTCGACGCAACAGTTTTTAGAGTGTTTGCTCATCTGCAATATGTCATCTATTAGATGTTTATTATTTAGAATGGATCAAGAATGGATCAAGTGATCTTTAACAGACATCTTGCAGACATACGAGCGCTATCTGGGAAGCATGCCGTTTTAGCTTGTTTTTTGATCACTCATCTTTCAGCTCTTTCATCGTGAGTCATGTTTTTCACAGGATTTGTACCCAAGGATTCTGCATCCTAAGTCCAATTCCATGGAATTGCCTGACAAGCTTGTTGCATCCGGAAAGCGAAACATATCGAGCTGTAATCATAAACGATTATAAGTGCTCACTGTTTTACCATCACTAGTGTTCATTTCTGTTGGAAACTGCAGTGATTTGTACTTAATCGTACATATTTTATGTCTTACGAGAAAGTTCCCACAGGTACGTTTTCATCATGAGATCAGGTAGCTTTTTCTCCAGCAATCCTTGAATAAAGCCTGATTGCCTACTGACTGAAAAAAATCTGGAGGGCTGTAGATTCCACAACATTTACAATGCAGAACACCTCATATGGCCACAGTTATTTTTCTCCAGATCAATTCCCTCTATTTACACTTACCTTTAAAATCAAGCAAAACCTTGTTTACATCCCAAAGTAAGCCTGTAGATGGCTGACCCAAAAAGTGCTCCCTGCATCCTGTTGTATAGACATGTATCTATTAACATTTCGGTCTAGACCCCTTGGTCCCTGCTACATAGACTCAGAGGCACCATAAGTATCCACTTAAATTTATTGGACTCCCTTAAAACCACAAACTCAGTGTTGAGCTGCCGGTTGTCTGAGGCCCCTCTCTCAACACCCATGCAGTGAAAGTCCTGTCTAATAACAAGACAGACGTGGGCTGTGGCGACGTCAGCAGTCGCGGGCCAACATTTCGGATCCGGCTGATCCCTTACAATGGACTCCTGTCACCAACCCCTCCATTTCGGGATTCGGAGGGAGTGTCTGGATATGAAGGCCAGGGTTGGTGCTGTTCATCCAGGCAGAGAGCGGCCCCCGGGGATTACATAGAGGCCGACGGACAGACGAGCCGACTGCAGCGCCATGCCGCCGTCCACTTTTGAGGAAATGACCCCATGCTAAGTGCTGCCTGACAAACTAGAGAGGCCGGTGATAAAGTAATTGGCGAACTTAGAGACTAATCTCACTGTTGAGCATTTACAGGCTGATCTAGAGCTCTGATAAGTAGAACCTAGACCGCTTACCTGCTTATCTTAATGTTGCGCAAGCAACTTAAAGACTCGAGATGAAGTTCCGACAAGTAGTGACTGAGAACTCTTGAATATTTTGAGCAAGCTAGGGTTTGGATGCACGTTCACAAAGTATTAGAATGGTTTATTCAAATATTCAGACATTATTTATCAGTTTGATTCACTCTTACGTATGCTGAATGATTTTGATTAATCTTTTTGATTAAACAACAAAATCATATAAATCCATTAATCTTGCCCTAAACAAGTTATACACTTGTTTCTAGCCTCATTTGCATATATATGAACAGCATATGGGTTTAAAGCCTGTGAGTAAGTGCATGAACTTGCTTTTAATTTGTCAAAGGCTTACAACAACACTAATCATGCCAAAATCCTGACAAATTTAACATATGAAGCCATGCGGACTGACATGGCTTGTACACAATGTGTATTGAATAAGACATTTGTTTTAACATCATCATGACGTACGGCCCGTCAGTGGTCATCCAGTAGTCATACTGAGTGAATGAGTCATTCTTTGTGGCTTTTTCATCCAGGATATTTCACAACGGAACTAGACTGTGGATTAGAGGTGTGTGAAAAAGCTCTTCCGAGAAAGCAAACCTCATTTTCATGCTGGCTAAGAAAACAAACACAGAATCGGAAGGGAAAGCGAGAATTGTAAACATACCGTTCTTGTCTTTTTCCGGAATTTTCTTAATTGCACATGAAAATGGTAAGGGGAGATCAAACTGATCTTTACATGTGTTCAGCAGAGCTGATAGCCGAGCAGCGCCTCGCATATTTAACGCTTGTATTCTTTTGACGCTTATATTCATCTTGTTAGAAAGGGGTAATAAAAACACCCTCACATTTCTGCAGACGACATAATCAAAGCCTCATTGGCTGCTCTTTGAATGTGTCTTTATTTTTACATATGACAGAACAAAGCTTTGCTGGAACCAGCCAGAGTGGCCCACACATCCATTCTGTAATTTATGAGTTTGAAAGAAAATGAGTTTTAAAATACAAGAAATTCTAAAACCACATCAGAAAGATGTGGTGCCATTCAATCAACTGCTATTTTAATATTTTATTTAGTTAAGAATCACACTGAAAGAAGGGCTTAAACCATATACAGAGACCAGAATATCACTGAGCAGCCATCCAAAATACAAAAAGTATTCACAGACAACACTTTCATAATTTTATGGTTATTATTTTCATAGCTTCAACACATTCATTAGTTTAAAGAGACCATTTAACCCCAAAATGAAAAAAAAAAAAAGTCTACAAAATGTGGTTGCTGCATGACTTCCCGTTCAACCAAAAAGGGCCCTTATTTATCTCATCTAACAGACTTGGAGGAGAGAGACGGCGAGTCCAGGGAAGTGAAGCAGACCGCATTGAATCGCTCCCGTTTGACACTAATAAGCAGATACATTCTCCAATAAATGCTGGTGACATTTAAGAGCAGTGCCAGCTGTTTGTGGAATCTGTGTGGAGAATGAAGGGAGGAATTAACCGGCTACAGGAGGATCCTGACTCCCTTATACACACACATACATACACAAACCCACAAAGATCCGGCCCTGAATAGCCTCCACTGGCTCAGGTTCCATAACTTCCTGTCCTGCTCTTCCATCTAACCAAGGGTAAAATATCACGTCTTTATTTCTCAGCCCTTCCTTCCAGTAAAATTTGGGAAGGGAGAGCGGGAAAGAAAAAAGGTCGTCAGGAATACATTTTGATCTCTTGTTTTAAATATCCAAAAACATCTACAAAGTTACAGAACTACAGGCCAATGAAAGGTTAAAAAGGAGAACAAGATCTTTGCCTCAGGAGAACAGAACTTCAGAATGGGATGTGGAGAGAGACAAGAGAAAAAAAATGTACATGTTCAGTGTGTGTTTGTGGTCTCTGTGTCTCCTTGATGTCGTACTCAGGGGGCTTGTGGTTACTTCGTTCTGTGAGGGAGACAGTCTGTCGGTGACCCTACGCATGTGGCACTTACAGCTTGAATTATTTTACATTTAATACCAGGTCTCTCCTAATGCATGTCTATGTGAATTTTTCAACATTTCATAGCCTCTAGTCACTTTTAAAAGTAACAACACACCTATTATCGACAAGTAGCATAATTCATGTTTGTAGTGCAACCAGTGTAGGACAAGTTTGGCATTAAAGTACTTAGGGATAGAGGTTTGTTAAAATTACTGTCCATTTAGTGAGAGTGATAATTGCGAACAAATTGTGCACAGCACCAAATACTTTGACCTTGCTCATCCCGGGTCACAAAAGTGCTTGTTTGTCTATCAAGTCCTTTGAAGCATGCTTTCGCATCTGGTTCTCAAAAATGCATCTCATGCTGACTGTCTCTCTTTGGTTTGGCACTGGGGGCATGCGGGTAAGACTCTTGGCGCTTGGAGACGTCTATTTCAAATAAGCAGTCGATGTGTCAGAACTGGCAGATGAAGACAGTTGAAGCAGGGAGAGGAAGGGGAGAGGATGTGGGGGGAAGAACAGATCTTCTTTATTATATTACAGATGACTGGTTATTTCATACGTACACTGATCAGGCCTGATTACACTGATTATCTCTTCATCATGGCACCTATTAGTGCAGGGGTTAACAAACTCGGTCCTGGAGCGCTGGTGTCCTGCAGAGTTTAGCTCCAACTTGCCTCAACACACCTACCTGGAAGTTTCAAGCATACCTAGTAAGACCTTGATTAGCTGGTTCAGGTGTGTTTGATTAGGGTTGGAGCTAAACTCTGCAGGACACCGGCCCTCCAGGACCAAGTTTGGTGACCCCTGTATTAGTGGGTGGGATATATTAGGCAGCAAGTGAAAATTTTGTCCTCAAAGTTGATGTGTTAGAAGCAGGAAAAATGGGCAAGTGTAAGGATTTGAGCAAGTTTGACAGGGGCCAAACTGTGATGGCTAGACAACTGGGTCAGAGCATCTCCAAAACTGCAGCCCTTGTGGGTGTTCCCAGTCTGCAGTGGTCAGTATTTATCAAAAGTGGTCCAAGGAAGGAACAGTGGTGAATTGGCGACAGGATCATGGCCAGTCAAGGCTCATTCCCAGCTAACAATTTTACGCTATAAAAATGTTCCCTTAACATTCCCATTAAGTTATGAAAACATTATTTTTGAATGTTCTCAGAATGTCCAAAACGTACAGTTTTTTAGACATTGCATTAACATTCTTGTTTGGTTCTAAGAATGTTATTCAAAACGTTTTTAGAATGTTTCAGTCTCTTGTTATAATAACGTTAAACCAAAACCAAAACCAAACTTTCTGGGAACCAAAAATTAACGTTCTGGGAACGTTAGAATAATGTTCTACAAACTAAAAACTAACATTCTGGGAATGTTATATTAATGTTCTAAAAACCAATAACTAACTTTTTGGGAATCAAAACTAATGTTCTGGGAACGTTTAAAGAATGTTAGAATAACGTTCTACAAACCAAAAACTAACATTCTGGGAACGTTAAGAAAACTTTCCTGGCTAACCAAAAAACAAACCATAAAAAATAACGTTCTGGGAACCAAAAACAAATGTTCTGGGAACGTTCTGTGAAACAAAAAATTGTTAGCTGGGATACACTTTGCATTTCAGTGTATTTTCTTATTCACTGTTATTGCAAACGTCAGAAAAACAGTTTGAGAATAAATAAATAAAGTGTCTTCTGACTTTTAAGCACATTTCAAGCACAGAGTTTGTTGCGTATAGCTGCATAGCCGCAGACCAGTCAGGGTACCCATGCTGACCCCTGTCCATTGCCAAAAATGCCAACAGTGGGCACGTGAGCATCAGAGCTGGACCAGGGAGCAGTGGAAGAAGGTGGCTGGTCTGATAAATCACATTTTCTTTTACATCACGTGGTTGTCCGGGTGCATGTGTGTTGCTTACCTGGGGAACAGGGTGCAATATAGGAAGAAGGTAAGCCCGCAGAGGCAGTGTGATGCTTTGGGCAATGTTCTGCTAGGAAATTTTGGGTCCTGCCATCCATGTGGATGTTACTTTGACACGTACCACCTACCTAAGCATTGTTGCAGACAGTATTCCCAGGTGGCTGTGGTCTCTTTCAGCAGGATAATGTGCCCTGCAACAAAGCAAAAATAGTTCAGGAATGCTCTGAGAAGCACAACAACGAGTTTGAGGTGTTGACTTGGCCTCCAAATTCCCTAGATCTCAATCCAATCGAGAATCTGTGGGATGTGCTGAACAAACAAGTCTGATCCATTGAAGTCCCACCTCACAACTTACAGGACTTAAAGAATCTGCTGCTAACATCTTGGTGCCAGATACCACAACACACCTTCAGGGGTCTAGTGGAGTCCATGCCTCAGTGGGTCACGGCTATATTGGCAGCAAAAAGGGGGACCAACACAATTTCAGGAAGGTGGTCATAAAGTTATGCCTGATCTGTGTGAATTTTTCAAACTACTTCACTGTAAGAAACAATTTGTTGATTCAACGTAAAATAATTTGTTACCCGGCTGCCTTAACATTTTAAGTTCAGTCAACTCAAAAAAGTTTAGTTGAAATGTTAATGTTATGAAATGTACTAAATATATATTTGAGTTCATTCAACTTAAAACACCAACAGAGGCCGCTCCCACAATAGTTGATTGACATGAGCTCTTACCTTAGACCAGCTGTCACAGTCCAGTAACTAACCATGTTTTAATGCTAGACCAGGGATGTAAGTTAGACAAGAAGAGCGATTGAGGTGTTGTGTTGCTGGATGTAATTATGAACATAGTGATCGTCATTTACTCCCGACATCTGAGCCGCTGAAGGTGCAGTAGATTACGTTTGTTTGTGAATGGAATACGCCTCCCGATCTACATATATCCGTCTATGTTCGTGCGAATCACTCATGATCCAGCTTTACTTACAGCAGAAGTGAGTATAAGCGTTTTTAGGAAGTTTAGCGGCTAAATGCGGCTAATGTAAACAAGATCGTCTTTCGACAGAGAGAAGAGAGGGGTGGGGTGAGCAGAGCTCATTTGCATTTAAAGGAACAACTTTAAAACAACTTTAAGTCTGCAGGGTAACAAGTTGAATCAACAAATTGTACAGTGTTGTCTTGTGTAGGGTCACAGGGATGCTAGAGCCATATCGCAGCGTATCGGGCTAAAGGAAGGGAAACTCCATGGATGCATGACCTATGGCAATGTAGTATTGCCAATTCACCTATGCTGTATGTCTTTGGATTATGTGGTAACCAGAGTACATGGAGGAAACCCATAGCAGCACGGGGAGAACATGCAGAAGGCCTCTTGGCTCAGCCAAGACTTGAACCAGGGATCTTTTTGCTGTTAGGAAACAGTGCTACTCATTAAGCGACCATGCCACCCGGTAAAATTACTTAATGAAATTAATTAACCAAGTTAATTGTTTGTGACAACCTTTTTCAAACCTAAAATGACAAATAGAACAGCCTACCCTGTGGACTTTACGGACGTGTGACTGCCAAGTCCGCAGACAATTTGTGCGGCCATGTACAAATCAAACATTCTGGTATGTGCATCCATGGAATTACATTACTTGAATGAACACCACAATAGTTCAGAACAGCGTCATCATGAGTGAGTCATCATATGTGTGAGTGCATGCTCAGTACATTTAGATGATTCTGATTCTATAATCTTGATTTGATATGACTGGACTGACTTTAGGTCTACAGAAACTCTCAAATTGCTGCTCTGAGATATTACTGGAGATAGTATGTGCAGTAACTTCTGAACCCTGTATTTCACCTAATTAAAGGCGACCTTAGTCTGTGTGTAAAATGCCCCGGAGACCCTTGTTAAGGAAAAACGAGGGAAAATTCTGGGGTTGGATATCTGAATATGAGAGCCATTGACGTAGTCTGAGCAAAATTGCATGCAACTGAATAATTTCTGCATGATCCGTTTTCAAACAATTACAGACCTCAGATCCCACAGAGAATTTTAAATGTACATGTTAGATGAAATTCTGATGTCAAGAATAAGTAATCACCCCTTAAACCGCACTTTAAATGTGACTTTGGCGCGTTTTATAAACTGTGGTTTGTCTTCGATAGTTTGCAGGGCTGTGAAATGCAGTGTGAATGCGACACTTGAGGTGATTTATGCTCCACTTCTTCTTTGTCCTGGCAGCTGAGTTTCCACACAGTTAAGTGTCTCCCAGTAACCGCAAAGTAAACTGGCTTTGTTTGACTATTCTTTTGTTTTGTTTTTTAACTACAGTGTACCCACAAACCTCTTTGTTTTGTCTTGTCTTTCTGTTTGTGGACAGGCACTATAATGAACATTCACAGCTTGGTGAATCATTTATGAAACTTCTTGCTCAAAGCTGAGAAAGCACTGCCGATAAACTCGCTCGTAACCACAGGACGTTTTCAGGGCATGTCAATGAACTTCTAATGAAAAAAACCACATTGTATTTTGTATTTCTGTAATCGTTTCCGTAATCAGGATGAGGGGTAAATGTTATTTGCGGTGTTTTGATTTTCTCCGGCCTGGAGACGGGAGGACTGAGGCTGTGGATGGATCATCATTGCTTCCCAGTGGAACTCCCAGACCCGGCCAGACGCTAATGAAAACCTTCCTTCTCCGTTTAACAGCTCATAGATAAAAAAGCGGAACTCGAGAAGGATAAAGACAGTGCCAAACTCCCTAACTTACCCTCTCAGATTTACTCTTCCACCCCATGGAACAGGATTCTTGTCCATCACTTAAGCATTCCCATTAAGAGAAAAGCTGCAACAATATTGCACTTTTCAAAAACTTGCGCATTGTTTTGTCAACTCATCTGGTTCACACCCATTCTTAATCTCCAATGGGGGTAGCATCCACATCTGTTTGAATCACTCAGGGGTGGCCGCAGTGTGGCGGCACAGACAGGTGATAATGAGGAAGCTGTTTGCTTTTACAGTAGGGCCGATGTTGGCCTCATGCAGCGGGGCACAAGGACAGCACAGGCCTCGCCGAGGACTACCGATGGGGCAACAAGGGAGTGATTAAGTTTTTAGGGAGCCGGCGGGCAGATATGGGGGTTAGAGGCTAAAGAGAGGGGATTTATTAGGGCTGTAAATTACAGTCAGACGGCTTCCTCTTTCTCCTCCGGAGCTCCCTCCCTTCTTCCTTTCCTCTCACTCTCCCAAGCTTCTCCACAAAGTCCTCATAGTTCCTAAACCTCTCCCTAAGTTTTAAGGGGCAGTAGAGACAGAACCCTCCTGGCTCAAAGGCGCCTTTGTGCACAAGAATCTAAAAGAAAGAAAGCAGGGAAAAGATGGATACGAGAAAGAAAGTCAATCATTTTCATTGGCAGATTATTGTGACCTTCCTGAATGTCATTAACACTTCTTTCAAACAATCAGGCTTTGTCAGGGGTTGACACATCTCCTAACTGACCACTAGGGTGAACTTGTGTTAGCAGAGGAGATTATGGAATACACTGTATGCACAGTTTCTCCCAGTAATAAACTTTGGAAACCCCCCTCCCCCTAAATCCAGGGAACGTCATCTTTACATTCATTAGCTGGACAATATTCCAGTAGCCTTAGTAAATAGTAAGTGTAAAATTACACAAGCTGACTTTAATTACATCTGGACATTTATATGGCCCAGTAAATCAAAATATTCCATACTCCCTCGGCTGAATCCTGAATAAGCGCACTATTTCACCTTCAACAGAAAAGCTCTGTTGCATACTGCAAATGATTCCCTTTTGACTGGTGTGAATGGTGATAATTGTGGATGAATTCAAAGGGGCTTTTTTCCGTCTCTCATACGTGGTGTTGGAAAGTCTGATTTATTTTATTGAATTGGTTCGTTCAGGTGTTTATATACTGTAAATGATCACTGGTTCATAATTTTAAAAACACCACCAAATTGAGTCTCTCCATTTTAGGGCTTATTTTAATGCTAAATATTTAGTTAAATGCAGCTGTTTATAATTATGACAATATGACTTTATGATTAAATTATGAATTATATAAGTCTCAGTTTTTTTCATGGAAGACTGAAGTTTATACAGGTTTGGAACGACATGAATGTAAATGATGACAGTTTCTGACGTGGTAGCTCTCGATGCGTGTGGTGCTGCTGATGCAGGAGCCAGCGTTCCAACGTAGAACCCAGACGTGCTGCACCTTATTTGCAAGCAGAGGAATACTAACAGGTACTGACATGAATTCACATCAAAGGCTTACACGGAAGAGAACAAATTGTTTAATAAAGTCATTATTTTTGTTTTCTTTGCATGCAAAAAGTATTCTCGTAGCTTCATAAAATTAGGGTTGAAGCACTGATGTCAAATGGACTATTTTAATGATGTCTTATTACCTTTCTGGGCCTTGAACGTGGTAGTTATATTGCTGTCTATGCAGGGTCAGAAAGCTCTCGGATTTCATCAAAAATATCCTAATTTGTGTTCTGAAGATGAGTTAAGTTCTTACAGGTTTGGAACGACATTAGGGTGAGTAATTAATGACAGAATTTTCATTTTTGGGTAAACTATCACTTTAATTGTGTTAATTCAAATTGAACTCATGCTAGCTCCTATAAAACTCTCCAAACATCTCAAAGAATCTCTAAAACACAGAGGAAACTCTTCATGGTTATTTTTGGTACTAAACATTTGGGTAAGACTGTGATGTGGGCAGAACGGTGAAAGGGAGGGTGCTACACAACAAGTGTTCTGTGGCTTTTGCACATGACGAGAATGGTTGGTTCGACAAGGCAGGAACACGGGCATGCCCATAGTTATACCACATCTACTCACATCAGGCATTCAGTCGAATGACTGGATAAAAGGCTCAACTGAGGCCATCTCACTCCAGTGCCAGTTTCTATGGGCAAAGGTATATTTAATGTAGACCCACTACTAAAAAGGCCCTTAATAAGGAAGGTTTGAAAGCATGTTCAGAGGCCCTGAATGCAGCTGTAGTACAGCATAAAAATTGCCATCTAAGAGACCCAGCTGTGTGGTTTGGTGTAGAGGAGTGGTGCCAGCAAACATTTCATCTATTTTTTTCTTGGCCCACCAAAAGACTTATAGACTCACAGCCTGAATGCCTTATTTCAAAAAACTGTAATGAATCTCAAATGCTATTTTTGTGCCCATATTACACCACTCACTGGTAGCATAAGGCAACATTCATGTTCTGTTATTGTTGTCCCTCGAATAAAATACAGCACCCTTTCGACTCTATAAAACATGGGTGGGACTCTCAACTCTATTCACAATAAATGTGCTATTTTGGTCTCTGAGTGAGCCACAATCTGTAGCTCAGTATATTTGATGTCACATCTGGTTTCGCCCACAAAAACAACTTGAAGATGTGTCATGTAGTCACATAATTAGATTTTATTTTTATCCTAAATAATTGTGATTTTTCGCAATCCTTAAACACTTATAAGTTGCATCACATCACTTTTGGCACGAAAACACAGTTTTTCCATCACAAAACTATTCGAACTGTCAAACAAACAATGACAAGATATTCTTTTAAAAAATTATATGTATTAATTCCAAAATACACAACAATCTATTCACCTCCAAGAGCATAAATACTCCCCGTAGCCTAATAACCTTTTTTCTATGCATAAATGTCATCATCTAATTGTTTTACAAGCTTAGCTTCTTAGCTTCTTAGCTTCATATGAAATTGGTTTCAGCAAAGTGTAAAGCTCCCTTTATATCCTACTTTCAGTGTGACTTATATATTCACTGTTTTTATAGCAGTAAAACTCAAATCTACTGTACATTCCTCAGCAGGATATAGCAATAGCTCACTGCAGCCATTATGTCACCAGTAATTTTCAGCGGCCACGACTGTATGATATGTGAACCTGGTAAGTGATGCTCTCCAGTAGTACAGCATGTTTTATCAAAGAGGGCATGTGTTCCTGTGATCTCTCCCCCCGGGCATTATCAATGCTGTCCCGCCGCTTTGCAGCCCCCTTCTGTTGTGCCGTTTTATCAGAGCTGTTGGAGTGGATAGGAGTCTGTGTGGGACGGCTTGGCTCCAAGTGCTAGGCCTGATCTCATGGAGCTATATCAACAGAGATAGTCCTGCAGAGGAGTGGTCGAGAAGATTTTAGAGTGTTTTAGACAAAGACACCATCTTATGAGAAGCAAGCACTGAAATAGATTATTGGTTAGCATTTGGTGTTGTTTCCTATTTCACATCGTCAGAGATAATATGAGACTGGCATAAAAGTGTGTATGGCCTTCTAGAGAGAAAGCAATGAATATATAACCATACACAGACAAAATAAAAAAAGAGCAATCAGTATGCTTCAGTGTGATATGCTATATGTCATCTTATTTATTTATTATTATTTAATTAGGAATGCAGTTTTCAAGACCTCATATTAATTAAGATAGAATTACAGTTGAAGTCAGAAGTTTAAATACACCATGTAGAATCAGCAAAATGTTGATTATTTTACCAAAATAAGAGGGATCATACAAAATGCATGTTATTTTTTATTTAGTACTGTCTTGAATAAGATATTTCACATAAAATAGGTTTACTTATAGTCCATAATTATAAAAATGGCCCGTTCAAAAGTTTACATACACTTGATTCTTAATACTGTGGTGTTACCTGAATGATCCACATGAGTGTATAATTTTGAAATCCATCTTTTCACACTGAGGACAGCTGAGGGACTCATATGCAACTATTACAGTAGATTCAAACGCTCACGGATGCTCCAGAAGGAAAAATGTGTTAAGAGCCAGGGGTGTAAAATTTTGAACAGAATGAAGATGTGTACATTTTTCTTATTTTTTCCCAGAAGACAAAATAAGTTACATTTACCCTGATCTTCAAATTTAAAAAGTTTTCACCCCCTGGCTCTCAGTGTGAAAAGATGGATCTTATAATCATACAGACATTGTTTGAAAGGGTTCAAATACACCAAAAAGGCTGAAAAACCACATAATTTGTGGGACCTGAAGGATTTTTCTGAAGAACAACAGACTGTTCAGGACAAACAAAGGACTCATGAACAAAATATACAACTATCACAAAAACAGCTGTGGATCATTCAGGAAACAACACAGTATTAAGAATCAAGCATATTTAAACTTTTGAATGAGGCCATTTTTATAAATTCAACTATTATTTTCTCTTGTGGACTATTTGTAAATGTCTTCTATTTGAAATATCTTATTTAGGTCAGTACTAAATAAAAAATGACATGCATTTTGTATGATCCCTCTTATTTTGGTAAAATGATTAACATTTTAAAGATTCTGCAGGGTGTATGTACACTTTTGACTTCAACTGTATATTTTACACTAATTATATTTTCTATATTTAAAAAAGAGTGAATTATACAAATTATACAAATTAAATATTTTTTTTCTTTCTTTTTTATAATATGTCAAAAAATACAGCTTGATTGTACATAACATACTGTACAATAAAAATCTTATTAATCTTAGTGGCTTTAAAATTTACTCAAATATGCACAAGATTTCAAGAGGGAAACCAGTCAACTTTTTAGCTCGAGGTGGCAAAGACTGAGATCTGCTTACATACTTTGAGGTCTGATGTAATCTATATTCTCATTTTAATGGGCGACACAGGCAGTGGGAGAATTAGGGGTCAGCATGAAGCTGGCCAGATGGGTGGGAAAGCGAAGCCTTATCGCCGTGGCCTCCCCAACAAGATAAGCTGCAGTATGTCCACTCACCTTCTTCCCTGTGGCAGAACCTCAGGGGGGCAGATAAGGGGGTCTTTGATGCATGAAAGGGGGAGAGGACATAGTAGAGCAGAAATACAGAGAAAGGATAAGAAAAAGGAGACCTCTAATCTTTTAATTAAGTTTGTTGAATTGTCTGTCCATGTCAGAGTAAATGCCATTGTAAATTTCTCACTGGACTATATGCTGTCAGATGATTAACATAATTCAGGTAACTTTTAGTAAGTGATATGAAATGATAAGGAAATGACGTGAAATTCTAAAAAAAAAAAAAAAAAAAAAAAAAAAAAACTGACAAAAAAGTCCATAAAATATCTACTCTGTACTGTATAGCATATATTACTTTATAAATTCATGCGTTGCTATCCCATTTAAACAATTAAGTATGACAACTAACAAGTACCCACAGCGCTAAGAACTCAACCCGAATTCCAGCACAGGAATGAAAGATTAGGGTCACAGACTGTGCGTAGGCAAGGAGGTGTGGGGAGTAAATTTTTTACAGCAGCGCCACACCAGAGTGTCGGAGGCAACCGGCAGCCTGTCTGTCTCCATCTCTCCGGCTTAATTAGAAACACAACTGCGATATGGGCCGCTGCCGAACAAAGACACAGTCAAAGCCCTGTTGATGATGCAAAGTACACCACAACCACCCTGCTACAGTGCATAAAGTGCTATCTCAAGGCCTGGAAGACAACCTTCACACTGTCCTAAAATCAGCTATCTATGACCTGGCCCTACAAGGTACCCAGCAGAGATAGGCCTCTGTTTTTTATCTGCCAATGTCATTTCTATGGCAAAGGAGAATCGGATTAAGGCTTTTTGGATAGTGTTATCCATAGCAGTGGGATAGGATGTTAGATAAACAGGAGACGAGGAGGATAAAACAACACTGGGGAGGCGGTGTGATTTAATGAGAGTCTTACAAAAGAAGCCCTTATATCCTTCACTGGGTTTTGCCGTGATCAATCAGCCAGACCCCTAAAGATAAAAGCCCCATGTTCCCATGACCTGAACTGTATCTAAGAAGTAGGTCTCAGTTTGCTAATCGTGGCGAGAAGGAATTACATATACCAATAGTGTGACTCCTCATAGACAATGGCAAAATAATGCAATATTGTGATAAAATATATCTGTCAAATATGCTATTGCTCAGAGGTTACTCTTTAATTGGCGTTCTCAGTTATTCTTCTTTAACCCTGTTAAAAAAAACAGCATATGCTGGTTAGGTAGGTTTTCATGCTGGGATGCTTGTTTTAGCTGGTCCTTAGCTGGTTTATGCTTGTTCTTTGCTGGTTTATGCGGGTCCTTAGCTGGTTTAAGCTGGTCCCGAACCAGCACATGGCCAGCTAAGGACGAGCATAAACCAGCAAACGACCAGCATAAACCAGCTAAGGACCAGTATAAACCAGTTAAAACCAGCATCCCAGCATCAAAACCTACCTAACCAGCATATGCTGTTTTTTCAACAGGGAAAGTATAAACTTCCTCAGACATTTCTTCAAACATGGGAGAAATAAAATAAAATAGCTGACATATACAGTTGAGGTCAAAAGTTTACATCTCCCTTTCAGAATCTGCAAAATGTTAATTATTTAACCAAAATATAAGGGATTATACGAAATGCATGTTATTGTTTATTTAGTACTGACCTGAATAATATATTTCACATAAAAGAAGTTTACATATAGTCCACAAGAGAAAATAATAGCTGAATTTACAAAAATGACCCGTTCAAAAGTTTACATCCCCTTGATTCTTAATACTGTGTTGTTACCTGAATGATCCACAGCTGTGTTTTTTTGTTTAGTGATAGTTGTTCATAAGTCCCTTGTTTGTCCTGAACAGTTAGACTGCCTATAGCTGTTCTTCAGAAAAATCCTTCAGGTCCCACAAATTCTTTGGTTTTTCAGCATTTTTGTGTATTTGAATCCTTTCCAATGACTGTATGATTTTGAGATCCATCTTTTCACACTGAGGACAACTGAGGATCTCATATGCAACTATTACAGAAGGTTTAAACGCTCACTGTTGCTCCAGAAGGTGAAACGATGCATTAAGAGCTTTTGAACAGAATGGAGATGTGTACATTCATTTAGTACTGCCCTTCAGAAGCTGCAGAAGACAGTTATATGTTTCCTAGAAGAAAAAAATAAGTTACATTTACCCTGATCTTCAAATTTTTCTAAAGTGTTCTCCCCCCGGCTCTTAATGCATTGTTTTTCTTTCTGAAGCATCAGTGAGGGTTTGAACCTTCTGTAATAGTTGCATGTGAGTCCCTCAGTTGTCCTCAGTGTTAAAAGATGGATCTCAAAATCATACAGTCATTGTTGGAAAGGGTTAAAATACACAAAAATCCTGGACAACTAAAGAATTTGTGGGACTCATGAACCACTAAACAAAAAAAACAGCGGTGGATCATTCAGGTAACAACACAGTATTAAGAATCAAGAGGCTGAAACTTTTGAACAGGGTCATTTTTATAAATTCACCTACTATTTTCTCTTGTGGACTATATGTAAACATCTTTTATGTAAAGTATATCTTATCCAGTACTAAATAAACAATAACATGCATTTTGTATGATCCCTTTTATTTTGGTAAAATAATTAACTTTTTGTAGATTGTAAAAGGGGGATGTAAACTTTTGACCACAACTGTAGTAAGGCTATGAAATGCTCCAATAAGAATGAGAAATGTCTGAGTTCATATTGAGATTTTGGTTTGTTTTGGTTTTGTTTCTCAGTGGAACAGTAAGCAAAAGTCATCAACTTCTCTCAATTTAATCACAAATAAAGACACATTTAAGCTATCGAGATATTTCATTTGTGATTTCCCTATCCTGTTGAAGATGTCATCAAGATAACACATTAAAATAGCAACATTTAAAACTGTCTTGTAACTTATGTCTTATAAAATTTGACACAGCAAAAGTTCAATTGAGGCATAGTTTTCAACTGAAACCATATTAATGACTAAAATACAGAACTGACAACTGAATTCTGCTACTGTGTAAATGTGACTAGTAACTCCATTGATTGGTGGAAGGTTGTTGATTGGAAGTTGCAATAGACAAACACTTTGCTGTTAAGTAAATCATCCCAGGAATTTAGTCAATCAACATTAAAGATCGTCCTGTTGTTAGACATGGATTATGGGGAAATGTGTTTATTGTTTTAGTAGCATTGCTCTTGTACAGTTAGGGAAGTGTTGTAAACATTTAATGATGTCCACAGTGCAAAGGAAGCATTTAAGCTAAATCTTTAAACAATTAAGAGGTGTAAACAGAAGCATTAAAAACACCATGTTACCATCAGTGACACTTGACTCAAGTTTATGTTTCTGGTGTGTTACAAAATACACCATTCTGATATTGACCCAGTCTGGTCCTTTCATGATCTAGGGGTCATAGACAAAACTAATTTATAAGAGTTTACTTTAAACTTGAACATAATAAACACTTCCGAAAAACCATCTGCTTCAGCAGTGACTCAGTTTTCTTTCATCGTTGTTCAACATGAGATGATTCCCAGTCTGTGAGGACTGGCAGAAGATGAGCTTTACGTCAGTCACAGAGATAAGTTGAAGAGCCAGGACATGTGTTAAGTACTAAGCATTTGTTGTATTTCCTGTTTGGCTACATCCTGACTCGGACCAGATGATCCTACGCTGTTCCACTTTAATGTCTGATCTCCTGTCCTCACTGGTCTGCGTATTACAATCCTCTCTCTCAACCCTTGACCAACCTTTTGCCCCTGTAGCCCCTCCTCAAACCCCGTCAACCCTCACCCAACCAAACAGGAAAAATAAACTTGACCCTCCAGATAGCTAGCAGTTCCTGTGGAGAACTGACCCCCCAAATACACCGTCTCGCCCCCCTAAAGCCTGAGTCCGCGTCTCTTGGTTGCTGCATTCTTCAGTCCCCTGATCAGCATTGAATGTTTACGCAGGTGGAGGGGTCAGATCTCCGCTGGGCTTCAGGGAGTGGATGCCCGGTCAATCTCTCACTTTCTCATTCATCTATCTTTCTGTCTATCTATCTCCCTCCTGGGCTGATGATTCCTGAAAGATGCTCTCCAGTGACCTCGCTCTTATCTAGTGAAAGGGTCATATCAGAGAGGCCATTTGTTCGCAGATATCAAAGCTCCGGCATGCCTCCGTCCTCATCTGTGCTGATCGTTTAAATTAAGAGCATTTTAAGCTGATGTTCTCAAGGCTTCTATAATTTACATTTATGATTTAGTAGTCTCGTTTAATAGTTTAGTATTTAATAGTCTAATCCAACAATGTAAAACAAGTCTAAAAAAAAAAAAAAGTATAAAAATTAGTTAAACATACAGCTGAAGTCAAAAGTTTACATACATCTGCAAAATGTTAATTATTTGACCAAAATAAAAGGGATCACACAAAATGCATGTTATTTTTTATTTAATACTGACCTGAATAAGATATTTCACATAAAAAAAAGAACATTTAAATATAGTCCACAAGAGAAAATAACACTTGAATTTATAAAATTGCCCTTATTCAAAAGTTTACATACACTTGATTCTTAATACTGAGCTGTTACCTGAATGATCACAGAGTTTTTGTTGTTGTTGTTGTTTTAGTGATAGTTGTTCATGAGTCCCTTGTTTGTCTTGAACAGTTAAACTGCCCGCTGTTCTTCAGAAAAATCCTTCAGGTCGTCGGCGGCCGTGTTCAAATCCCGACTCAAGGACCTTTCCTGATCCCACCCCCCATCTCTCTCTCCCACTTCACTTCCTATCACTTCTAAACTGTCCTGTCATAATAAAGGCAAAATGCCAAAAATAAATCTTAAAAAAAAAAAAAAAGAAAAATCCTTCAGGTCCCACAAATTCTTTGGTTTTTCATCATTTTTTTTTTTTTTGTGTATTTGAACCCATTCCAACAATGGCTGTATGATTTTGAGATCATCAACTCCTATGCAACTCTTACAGAAGGTTCAAATGCTCACTGATGCTCCAGAAGGAAAAACGATGCATTAAGAGCCAGGGGTGTAAACTTTTGAACAGAATGAAGATGTGTACATTTTTCTTATTTTTCCTAAATATCTTTTTTTTTTTTTTTTCATTTAGTATTGCCCTTCAAAAGCTACACAAGATACTTATATGTTTCCCAGAAGACAAAATAAGTAAAATTTACCCCGATTTTCAAATTCAAAAAGTTGCTCTTAATGCATTGTCTTTCCTTCTGGAGCATTGGTGAGTGTTTGAACCATCTGTAATAGTTGCATATGAGTCCCTCAGTTGTCCTCAGTGTGAAAAGATAGATCTTAAAATCATGCAGTCATTGTTGGAAAGGGTTCAAATACACAAAAATGCTAAAAAACCACAGAATTTGTTTCAGTTAAATTGTATTCAGTTTACATTTTTCAGTTAAATGTAAGCAACTACGTAATTTACATTAAATTGTAAAAGTTCCAGTAGTCTGTGTGAAACATAAAATTTGATACTACTTTATTTAAATAGTTTTGTCATCAGTTATGTAAATATAACTGCTATGTACATGGTTTTTATTTTACATTTATGTTACAAAAAAATTGTATTATTGTAATGTATTGTAATGTCTGCGCTTTATTTAGATTATTTTTTTAAATAAAACAATAAAACAATAGAAATGTGATAATACTATTTTGAAATAAAAATGAATATTAAATAAAAATACAATTATTTTTACAGTACACTTAAAAAATACAATGCTAATATTTACATTTTCATTTTTTTTTTTTTTGACTTTTGACTTTATTACACCGTTATTCCACATTTCACAGTGGATTTCATGTTTGTTTGTTTGTTGTTAATCAAGCTGATTAACCAAAAAAGAAAGAAAGAAAGAAAGAAAGAAAGGAAAAGAAAAGAAAAGAAAAGAAAAGAAAAGAAAAGAAAAGAAAAGAAAAGAAAAGAAAAGAATTTAAATAAGACATTAACTGTTTGACTTTAATAAACCCAGCTAATTATAGATGTTATCATAACATTTTTAGGTTCATTGACAAAACAAATATCAGCCTCATTTCACTTTTTCTTTTTTTATACTCAATCCTGGCACATTCCTCAAGCATTATAGTAGTGGGAGGAGGCTGATTTCAGCTCAAATCTGTTTCTATTTTAATCAGTGCACTGGGTTAAAGGAAGGTTAAAAGTTCATGTCCAAAAAGGAAATTGAGGTGGGAACATATATGAAAAGATGCATGAACCAGAAGAAGATATGGAGAGCAAGAGGAAGATGGAGGCAAGGAGAGAGAGCGTGACCTGAGAGAGGTGAGAGGTTGAGGGGCGATGGTGCACTTACGAAGCTCATCAATCCAGCGTATGTGAGTCCATGTGTGCATCACTGCGTGGCATGCTGAGAAACCGAGGTCTTCCCACACTCCCCCAAGAAAACCAATGCTGGACAGGACAAGTCAGCGCAATCAAAGTCTATAGACTGTGACTGAGGACAAATACAATGGCACTCCCATTCCAGATTATTAACTCATCAATCTGAGCTCTCAGCACGAGGCCCAATGCATCCACAGCTGGTTAAAAAAGAAATATCACCAGTCAGTTTGTGATATGCATATTCTGTTTCAACCTCGCACGCTCAGCAACGGCCCCCAAAATTGCACCCACACCCCCACTGGGAGCTCTTAATATAAGAAAACATGGTTGACGCGGAATTTCTAAGAACTGTCCAATAAAACCTCTTTGAAGTTGATGCTATCAGGACTGAGGAAGATCTTCTGTGATATCATCACAAAAAATCTGCATTTAAGCGCCAGACTATCGCAGATCCATTGATACATGTGTTGTTTCAACCGCTTCCAAGCAGTTGATATATTTAGCGTGAGTGTGGAGTTCAAGATACAACCACAGTTTTACAATTAGGGAGGACGAGGTATGATAATGATGAACGTTCTCCATAATAACTAACGTAATAACACCCAAACATAAATAAGGGCACTCCTTGATATGAATTACAAGAAAATACGTCCACTGAGATCCCACAGACAACATAATGACACTGAACGTGTGTTTTGTATTGGAAGCACGAGGTATGTGTGTGCGTGTGTGTGTTTAGCGCAACTTTTTCCCGAGCCCGCAGTTCCGGCAGAAGGAACGAGAAAGAAAAACAGCCCTGTGTCTTGTTGCCGGACTGGAGCAGTGCACAGAACACATGGTCCCAATTTCACGGCTGTGGATGGAGAAGTGCGGGCGGATGCGGGGGCAGGAACAAGCATGCAATCTGCAGGCATTAATACCTCGGTAATAGTCACATTCGCTTAAAACCAGGAAACATTTTTTTCTCCCTTCAACACGCATACATTCACTCTCTCTCTCTCCGAGAGTGGCTGGGGTGCAGCAGATTGCGCTAAACAAATAGAATGCTGAGAGACGGGCCCATGTCCTGTTTCCTGTGCGTACCTCCAGTCTTAATGAGTGCCGTTACAGTAAACCGGACATGTGCTTAGGACTAGCACGCGTCTGGCCCGGCAGGCCAGAACAGGAAACGGCGGAGGGGCTCGTCAGCCTCCCTGTTTTCCCAACTGCAAAGGCTGTTCTGGGGAAGTTGACGGACAACTTGAATTTCCAAACTGTGGTCTCCGAGACCAGTGTGTAATTACCGGACAGGAAGCTTCTTTTACCCATTTTTTTTTCTTTTCTTGTATGTGTGTTCTGGTGTAACCGCAGTGCCCAGCCTTGCCTGCGTTGTGTGCGTAAAACTGGATTTAAAGGAGGTCAAATGACAGGATATGATAAGGGCTTTAGTGCCAGTGAGGGTTTTAATAAAATCCAAGCCAGATCTTTGAACTGTGTCTCAATTAGCATCTATCAATGATTCTCAAATGGCCCCCGGGTCATTCTACGGCTTCCGTGCAGTATTATAAAAAGCATGTGGGTACGTCATGACTTCTGGGTAGAAAACACTTCAGTTGTACGAGAATAAACAATACAGGATGTTCTGTGATCATGAATGAATGCTTTTTCCACACAGAGATAACCTACAGAACATATGAAGAGTTTATTTGAAAAAAATGTTAAACGGCATTCAAAAAAAAAAAAAAAGAACTGAGTGGCGTGCATTATTCTCCACATATTGCGCAATCTGAACCCTAAACACATTTTGTCAAAAAAGCCGGTATTGTCCACTTTCAAGCCAACGCAATTTCACATTTTACTGCAGAAGCTGACAAGCGCCCTTGTTTGTGAACAGAAGCTGAAAGGTCCATTTTAGCAAATCAGCGTGCTGTATTAAAGGAGAAGTCCACTTCCAGAACAATAATTTACAGATAATGTACTCACCCCCAAGATGTTCATGTCTTTTTTTCTTCTGTAAAGACATTATGTTTTTTGAGTAAAACATTTCAGGATTTTTCTCCATACAATAGACTGATATGGTGCCCCGAGTTTGAACTTCCAAAATGCAGTTTAAATGCAGCTTCAAACGATCCCAAATGTGGTTGTAAACGATCCCAGCCAGAGGAAGAAGGGTCTTATCTAGTGAAACGATCAGTTATTTTCATTTAAAAAATTCAATTGAAATAAGTATTCTATATTCAATTATGCTTTAAGTAAGTTTGTACGTTTGTAGTTAAGTTATTATTAGTTAATGAAAACAATCCAAACGCAGTTTGATTGATATTACTTGTAATGCACAAAGAAAAAAACATGATTTCTGAACGTAAATAAAAATGGAGTCAACTGTTTTTGCAACTCTGCATATGAAGAGTTCTGATGCAAAACCAGCTAAATGCAACCTCGGTCAAAAATGAGATAATGATACTGAGTGAATGCTACTGACACATAGTACACGTCCATCAAATACTTTTACTTCAAACTTGCTAAATTCCAGCCTCAGCCCAATCAGAAGTACCAGTACTTATGTAGAAACCTATGCAAAGTAGCCAGAAAGAAATGCAAATTTTAAAGAAATACGCCAGATGGATTTAGAGGCTTTTGCATCTGAACTCTTCATATGTACATTTGCTAACATGAATGCTAAAAACATGTACGTTTGATAACATGTATGCTTAGAATATGTATGCATACATATACATGCTCTTAGCACACATCATCTTATAGGAATTAATCAGTCAAATTCTTTCATTATTTATTCAGCGTTTTTCTTTTTTTTTTTCACATTAATTTTGCATGTCTGGAACTAAAATGTGGTCTTACTTCGTGAATCCAGCACATAATAGTAGTTACCTATCTGGAAAGAAACAACACTCTTAAAAATAAAGGTTCCAAAAGGGTGTTTTTACAGTGATGTCACGGAAGAATCATTTTTGGTTTCCCAAAGAACATTTGAGTAAACAGTTCTTAAAAGAACCATTTTGAAGAACATTTTAAAATCTAAAGAACCTTTTTCAACTATAAAGAACCTTTTCTGCATTTGAAAGGTTCCATGGATGTTCAAGGTTCTTCATGAAACCATTGAAGCCAATGAAGAACCTTTTAAATTTTTAAAAGTGTAAACTGAAGTGAAATGTTATACACACTATGGATGGGGTACGTTGTAACATAACCATATAGCAGCCTAAATTCTCTCTATAACTATTTGATTAAAAAAATAAATAATACATAAATACCTTAACTAAAATATTTTAAAGACAAGCTATTCCCCTTGGCCTGTTTTTCATGCTGCAAAAAATATTATATTGATTTATTGCATGGAATGCACGGTTCCAGTAAAACTTGTGCCTCAGACGTTATATTTGATTTGAGAGTGAATAAGGAGTTACATTTTCCGGGAAGAAAAAAAAAAAAAAAAAAAAAAAAAAAAGCAGTGAAGTTTATTCAAAACATCTCCTTCTGTGTTTCACAAAAGAAAGAAAGTCCAACATGTTTGAAACTACATCAAGCTGAGTAAATGTGACCCTGGACCACAAAACCAGTCATAAGGTAAATGACTGTAAATGACTGAGTAAATAAGCTTTTTATTGATGTATGGTTTGTTAGGATAGGACAATATTTAGCCAAGATACAACTATTTGAACATCTGGAAATTGAGGGTGCAAAAAAAAAAATCTAAATATTGAGAAAATCACCTTTAAAGTTGTCCAAATGAAGTTCTTAGCAATGCATATTCCTAATTAAAAAATTAAGTTTTGATATATTCATGGTAGGACACTTACAAAATATTTTCATGGAACATTATCTTTACTTAATATCTTAATGATTTTTGGCATAAAAGAAAAATGTATAATTTTGACCCACACAATGTATTGTTGGCTATTTCTACAAATATACCTGTGCTACTTAACGACTGGTTTTGTGGTCCAGTGTCACAAATAATGACAGAATTTTCATTTCTGAGTGAGCTCTAAAATCTTACAAAGTGTATATTATGCTAAAATGTGAGTTCATCAAGCCCTCACCACTCATTTTAGCATGTGCATTCTGGATTTCTGTCTGGATTTTTTATTGTTACATAAAGCCAACAGTTAGCCAGAGCTGTAAAGCAAGGCGCTGCTAGTTTAGCGTAGCACAAGAGGAGCCTCAGGTTTCAAAGAGGTTAGATAAGCTTGTCGAATGAGGTGCACGAGAGGTTTTGTTTGATCCTTTAAACATCGCCACAAATATCAAAGCTACTGCCCACCCCTGCAATTTGGAGCCAGAAGGCAAGACCACATGCAGTTTCATCTACAGCCATGAGATCCTGTTATTATTCTCAAGTCAAGGCTTTGTGCATCTCTGTGTCATGGAAGTTATTAATTACAGGGGCCAAGGTCAAGATACAAATGTGAATAAGTCCATAGTGTGCCCGTATAAAGGTTATATTGTTATATATAATAAACAACATGTGGCCTGTGGAATTTAGGGGAAGTGCACATACCCTATTCGCATCACAAAATGTTTTCTCATAAGCGCTAATGGCATTAACATAAACTGAAAAAGCATAGTTCATCTGCTTATTTTGTTTTCCTCAGGTGCAGAGAGCTCAGATCACGTGATTTGGACCCCTGTTTGGCAGGGTGATGGGTGAGGGCCAGCTTTCACATACGGAGCCCAGTGAGGAGACCCAGCATGGGGGTAATTAAAACAAACTGCCAATGCTTTCTTAGCTTGGGCCAAACAAACGGCGTCGACTCTGTTGCTCCCGGGCACGTTGTCGGCGGCGGGCGCTAGAACGAGAGGTGACAGTTGGGCCAGTGATTGTGAGGACATGGCAGACTGTCAGATCCACATGAGACAGCAACCAGTATGTTTGCTTAAATGCTCAGACAGAAGCTGTGTCTTCACCTTAAGATGTGTTTGCTCAGGCCTTTAGTTCAACATTAATCTTTTTTCTCACACTCCACAAGAAATCCCTGGCTTTTCCTTCCTTGTTGAAGGGGGAAGGTTGATATCTTTCAGTCTTCCTGAACCTGTTCACCACCTAGGCTCAGCTGGCCAGGTGGCAAAGCGACAACATGGCTGGCATGTTGCCAACTGGCTGGGCCAGCTTTGTCTAGACAACAATACATGATTTTTAAAATCTGAATAGATTTTAAAAAACCTTGTAAATAGAGATAGTAGAGAGACTGGGGATCATACACTATTCGACAGGCTTCTGAGGTGGCATAACTGTCTAATGATCTACAACAAAATAAAGAGAACTCTGGTCATAACATGATGATATAGGTATATTTAATTAACACAACACTAATGTCAAAAATAAAAGTCAAAAGTTGTTCAAAAACATACATTTACATCAACCAGCTGACCACCAACTGCAGCTTTCAGATGGCAATTAACTATCTTTGCATGGTTGTTACAGAATCGAGTTAGTGGGATCTCATAGGCAGCGATGAAAACATCTGTACTGTCTTCAAAAACCGATCATATGAATGTATCACAGTAGACAGAATGTGGCAATCAAAGGATGCGGACATACCTTAGTATGAAGAAAAAAATCTGTGTCCATATTTTTGGTGAAAATCTACAGATTGGTTCTGACTTTGGCAACTAGTGTTGACTCTTCCAGACTGCAAATCATAACAAAACCTTGGCAAAAGTCACATAGTGTCAAGAATCTAAAAGATTAATTGCTTTTCAAACTTTTTCAATAGGAAGACAATAGCTTCGCTGTTTTCAAATCAATGTAGCTTTGCACCTAACTCATATTGCTCATAAGCTAACAAGTGATTTAAAATTAATTTAAAAATAAGTCCCTATGTCCACTACCCTTCTAGAATGTCCATTCTGTTTACATTTATTTTAGTGAACTGACTGTACAGACAAATCAAAATGATTCAGTTTAACAAAAACATTTGAGTCCTATGTTCTAAACTTTCCTGGAATACCTTTTTTCTTCATTTAAGTAAATCAGTTCATTCAAAAATAATTAGATCAATAAAATATTTGATTCCCAGTATCCACTACCCTACAATAATGGATTTTCTTATTTCACTGATTTACTGGATCAGATTATTCAGTTGATTTAATGTAAATTTATTCAGTTAAATTTTTTATTTGTGTCCCATTCACAGTATTTTACACCAATTTTTAAAATATGTTTTCAGTGAAATTATGGTGTCATGTATTTACAGTTTAAGTCAAAAGTTTACATACACCTTGCAGAATCTGCAAAATATTAATTATTTTACCAAAATAGGAGGGATCATACAAAATGCATGTTATTTTGTATTTAGTACTGACCTGAATAAGATATTTCACATGAAAGATATTTACATATAGTCCACAAGAGAAAATAATAGTTGAATTTATAAAAATAACCACGTTCAAAAGATCACATACACCTGATTCTTAATACTGTGCTGTTACCTGAATGATCCACATGAGTGAATGATTTATTTATTTATTTTATTTTTAGGGATAGTTATTCATGAGTCCCTTGTTTGTCCTGAACAGTTAAACTGCCTGCTGTTCTTCAGAAAAATCATTTGGGTCCGACAAATTCTGTGTTTTTTCAGCATTTTTGTGTTTTTTTGAACCCTTTCCAACAAAGATTGTATGATTTTGAGATCCATCTTTTCACACTGAGGACAACTGATGGGCTCATGTGCAACTATTACAAAAGGTTTAAACGCTCACTGATGCTTCAGAAGGAAAAACAATGCATTAAGAGCTAGGGGTGTAAACTTTTGAAGAGAATGAAGATATGTAAATTTGTATTATTTTGCCTATATATATATATATATATATATATATATATATATATATATATATATATATATATATATATATATATATATATATATATATATATACATACACACATTTTTTTTTCATTCAGTACTGCCTTTCAGAAGCTACAGAAGATAATTACATGTGTCCCAAGAAGACAAAATAAGTGAAATTAACCCTGATCTTTAAATTCAAAAGTTTTCACCCCCCATCTCTTAATGCACTGTGTTTCCTTCTGGAGCGTAAATGAGCATTTGAACCTTCTTTTATAGTTGCATATGAGTCCCTCAGTTGTCCTCAGTGTAAAAAGATGAATCTCAAATCATACAGTCATTGTGCGTTGAAAAATGCTAAAAAAAAAAAAAAAAAAAACAGAATTTGTGGGACCTGAAGGGTTTTTATAAAGAACAGCAGGCAGTTTAACTTTTCAGGACAAACAAGAGACTTGTGAAGAACTATCACAATAAATAAATAAATAAAAATAAATAAATAATAAAAAACAGCTGTGGATCATTCAGGTAACATCACAATATTAAGAATCAAGCATATGTAAACTTTTGAACAGGGTCATTTTTATAAATTCAACTGCTATTTTCTCTTGTTGACTATATGTAAATGTCTTTTATGTGAAATATCTTATTCAGGTTAGTACTAAATAAAAAAATAATATGCGTTTTGTATGATCCCTTATTTTGGTAACATAATTTACATTTTACAGATTCTGCATGGTGTATGTAAACTTTTGACTTCAACTGTATTTATTGTAAATTCAAAATGTAAATGTAAATATACACATTTAAAGTGGTTTATTTTTTGTGCAATTATACATTTATATTTAAATGTTGTAATTTATAAATGTAATGCTGTCACCATGACTGAGATCCCTGACGTAACGTTTTGTTCCAGATAAATAAATACCATGTTTAAAAAATATTGCACCTTGTAGACTAGAAAAACAAACACAGCTTCATCGTCTTTGTAGACCCTCCTCAGCCTGAAGCGAAACAAGAACAGATAGCGGGAGGCTAACGGTCTCAATCCATCCACACTGTCCCTCATTGTTCAGGCTCTGAGAGGCCATTAGGCTCCATAGAGGGCCGTCAGAGAGGTTCTTTCTCTGTGGATGGAGGGGTGCATTGGCGGAGGACAGCTGAGAAGGGCAGCAGTGTCCTGGGCAGCAGGCCTTGGCTTTGATGGGGCCAAGCCAGGCTTTGGCTGCATTCCTCGCATGTCTCCCTGGTTTCCCTCTACCACATTACTACCTCCAGTCTAAACAAACAAGCTGCTCTCGAAGGCCCAAACCCTACTCTAAAATATAGGCCTCCATTTTTAAAAGCAGGAACACATATTCTTTGTTTTCGTGCCCACGACCAAAGTTGTTCCACATGTCCCTGTTTCTAAGCTCTTGTCACTTGCCACATTTTGTATGGAGATGTTCTCCTCAGATGATGCTGGTGCAGAGAAAGACTCACTGTGTAAAGTCAGTGTGACCACAAAAGTCAAGGCCACAGAATTACAATGTTTACTAGAGTTTTTTCTTCACATTTCCTCCCACTTGGGTTATTATGCCAAGATGGTGTGGCAATTTTCATTTAAAACTGAAATGGTTTTATAGGCCATCTGGAAAAAATGAATGTATTCACAACTTTGAAAAACAAACTAATTTCTTATTCTGTGAGTGCTAAAACAGGAACATTTTCTTCCACCATCATCCAAACAAAGACAACCACAATGACTTGAAACAAAAGAGGTAACACGAGAAGCAAGATGTCTTACAATAAATGTTCAAAAGAGTCTCCAGAATTTATGAAGAATAGACACTAAGGCTAATGTATAACTGCTCATGTCACTTTTGTATTTCGTAAACAACAGTATTAGGCATATTTCTTCATATAGCCTGAGGCAGTTTTGCACAAAGGGGCAATGAGTGTGGTTAAATACCCTCTGAATGCTTACTGCAGACCCTGAAAGGGAAGACAAGAAGGGGGGAAACCAATGAACCATCCCTGTTTTTAGTGGAGACAATGACCTGAAACAAACCTTATGAGTGACATGATGAATAGTGTCATCATGACCAATAGTGTCAGTCTCCAAGCCAAAGGTTGTGAGAATGGCGAGATTGACATTGCCCTTTTGTGTGGGCCTAGAACATGGTCTTCCCACCATAGTCTAAACCTTGACCATCAGAAAGCAAGATCTGAAAGTTCCAAAACTGTTTTCAGATCAGAGGCAAAGGGAAATCTGCAATCTGAGTAAATTACTTGCGTCAAACTAATTAAAGGAGAAATCCACTTCCAGAACAAAAATTTACAGATAATGTACTCACCCCCCTGTCATCCAAGATGTTCATGTCTTTCTTTCTTCAGTCATAAAGAAATTATGTTTTTTGAGAAAAACATTTCAGCATTTTTCTCCATATAATGGACTGCTATGGTGCCCCGAGTTTGAACTTCCAAAATGCAGTTTAAATGCGGCTTCAAACGATCCCAAATGTGGTTGTAAATGATCCTAGCTGAGGAAGAAGGGTCTTATCTAGCGAAACAATCGGTTATTTTCATTTAAAAAAATACAGTTTATATACTTTTTAATGTCAAATGCTTGTCTTGTCCACTATATGGAGGAAAATGCTGAAATGTTTTCCTCAAAAAACATAATTTCTATAAGACTGAAGAAAGAAAGACATGAACATCTTGGATGACGAGGGGGTGAGTACATTATCTGTAAATCTTTGTTCTGGAAGTGGACTTCTCCTTTAAGTGATATCAAAAGAAAAAAACAAGTTAAACTTATGTGGCCTTTACCATTACATTACAGTTAACTGAAGTAGACTTCATTAAAAGAATGTTTTCATATAATAACTTAAAATGTATAAAAACTAAGCATTAATACAAAGTTCTGTCATGAAACTCTAGATGGCAATAGCTGAGTTTAATATAATCACATCATTATTCAAATGGCATAGCTGATTAGTTTCATTCGCATCAGCAGCCTTGTTGAGCTTGTTGCTCAAGATTCAAATACTTGGCTAGTGCTTGCTGTAGCAGATGCAGCGCACTTCAGAAACCCTCCACCTTCCCCAGCTCCACCTGTATAGATCCGCTACGGGGTTATTTCATAAATGTGACCCTGGACCACAAAACCAGTCAATAAGGGTCAGTTTTGTCAAAATTGAGATTTATACATCTTCCGAAAGCTGAATAAATAAGCTTTCCATTGATGTAATGTTTTTTTTTTTTTAGGATAGGACAATATTTGACCAAGATAAAGCTATTTGAAAATCTGGAATCTGAGGGTGCACAAAAATCTAAATATTGAGAAAATCACTTTTAAAGTTGTCCAAATGAAGTTCTTAGCAATGCATATTACTAATCAAAATGACGTTTTGATATATTTACTGTAGGAAATTTACAAAATATCTTTACTTAATATCCTAATGATTTTTGGCATAAAAGAAAAATCAATCATTTTGACCCATACAATGTATTGTTGTCTATTGCTACAAATATACCCATGCTACTTAAGACTGGGTTTGTTATGCAGGGTCACATATGTTATGTGTGCAACAGCAGTATTTCTTACATGCTCACAGCAGCATGTCTGTGGATGTATTGACAGTAGCAAGTCTCAGTACGTGCAAAGCAAAATCATGTCTTTTTTAATAATTAAAAATAATCTAATTTTGAAGTTTGACAGTGAACACATTGCAACCATGATTGGGACGGCCCTGATTACAACAGTATAGTTCAAAACAATGTGTGCAAATGAAGAAACACATTCAGACATTCAGAAAACCCTCCCCTCCCTCCACACGCAGCTCTCATAGTACATGAGACACATAAACAAGCCAAAATGCTTTATATTTCTTAAAATAATCATTTTTGAACATTAAACATCGATTGTCAGTCTTTATACACCTGTTTTTTGTGGTTTCTCATTAAAAATCATATAAGTAAATGTGTGTAAATTACATCGCTAATGTCATAGAAAAGCATAGTTTAATAATAGCAGGGCACATTGTAACGCAGTTTTACAACGATCCCTATATGCGCAACTGGGATTTCAAAAAATGGTTAGTGTCTTTTTCTAGTTAGCGAACCATTAAAAATTTGTTCCCAAAAAATCTAAAACTAAAAAATCAAAAAATCTAAACTGATAAATAACAGACTGGAGATTAAAATAACAGCAAATTTGTCTAATTTTAAATGAATACTAAAAACTGAGATTTTTTTTTTTTTTTTTTACTTTGATTTACTTTATTTTACTATGGTTAAATAAATATCATAAAACGGATAGTTCCGGTCCTTGATTCTGATTGATTGAACCACGTTCGAAGCTGTTGCAAATTACTCTATAGACATACACCCTTGTTTACGTCTGTGTGTTGCTCGGCAACCACTTTGCTGCAACCGCAACAAACCGTTTGTGAGGAACTACATTGTTTGGCGGAAGAATATTTTTTTTTTATTATTGTCATTACACTTTATTTGCTCTGTTTTCTTTTGTGAAACCTTATTACGTATATGGAATAACCATTTTTAAAAGCAATAAGACCTGTGAAGCTGTGGTTTACAGTGGATTTATAACAGCTAAAGAATTTTAGGCACTCCTTTTTACACTGTGCCTAACAACGCCCCTTAGCTGTTGTAAATTCAGTGTAAACCACGGCATCTTGGGGCTTACTGCTTTATTCAGTGATATCTTCAAATGATTTTTGAATTTTGGCGCACTTTTTTCTTTATATAGTGTTGATAAGGCAACTAGTAAATACCATAAATTTAGTTAAGCTAGCATGTGTGGAAATATTTAAACCATGTGTGTTACAACTAACCTTGCATTATTTTATATCCTGCGCTCCCCTATTCCGCCAAGACCAAACACATTACCATTGGCATGTATACTACCATGCTAAATTTTCAGATTTGTCATGACAGAACTGACATTGTAACAAAATATGTTCCACTGTATAAATAAATAAACAAATAAATAAATACATACATGACAATATACACTAGATTCATCAACAGAAACACTAACCATCACCATCTTCTCCAGAGGTGAATTAAAAAAGAATTATAGGTGAATTATAAGCATGCTTCTGCTTGTGCATTTATGAATTCAAGGAAATATAAAAGCCATTAAAATTATTTCTCTGAAAACATGAAGCACTGCAGTGCTGAAACATGTTGTGTTTGTTTAAGCGTCCTGAGCAGCCCAACCAACGGTGTGACTTTGGGGCAGGACTATTTGTTTTTCTGACCAAATGGCATACAGGGAGAGTGTTCAAGAAACCAGTTTGAAAGTAATTAGATTTACATTTTTTGTTGTTTCATTTGGTGATGCAGAAATTCCACTTTATTATGAAATAAATTAAACAACTGTCACTGATACATAATAATCTATTTATATTTGACATGAAACATATTTGTCATAATGATGACGAATCTTTTTTATTTTCATCTTCCTTTTTCATTCAGTATGAGTTATTATACACCTGTCATTTTATCTCTGTCTTCCTCGAGCCACACAAAAGTGCATATTTGCATGTAAAAGTCTCCGTTTTAAGTTAAACAAATAAAGGCATTTACATAAACTTAGGGTAATAAAATCTTGCTTTGTTTCTGCAGGTCTTCCGAGGCCTCTTTTCCTTTTGTTTCTGTCCAACATTCTTACCGCCTCCTGTCGGTCAGCTTCCGCTCCTATAGCCTTAAGGAACATCTATATTGTCTTTCCGTCTCAATCACGCACACACAGTCTCTTTGTCTCTCTGTCCATCAGGTTCAATTCTGAAGCAAGTGGTACTGACATCTCTGTCTCTCTCAGAAACACACACACACACACACACACACACTGGTCCTGTCACACTCTAGTGATTTCAAGGAACTGGCTGCAATAAAACTGTCTTAGAGATCACATATTAATCACTTATGCTATTTGGGGTTTATGACTACATTAGTGTAATAGAAAATCAACAAGCAAAAACGAATTACATTAATTAAGAATGCATATAATAGGAGTTTCCTAAATGTTATCTAATTTTCTATCTTTGTCGTCAAAAATAATAACATTTTTATCAGTGTTTTGGAGAACAATAAGTACAACATTAATATGATGAAATGTGAAAGATATATACATACAGTCAAGTAGGATTGAAAATCAAAACTTGTCAGATGCTCTTAAAGTGCAAGATCATCTTTAAATCATGCTGGATAATATGACTGTGGGGTTGTACATAAGTGTTGTGGAGTTCATGCAGCTTGAGTGCTACTGTAATAAAAGAAAAGAATGATCTACCAAACAAAATGAAATATAGAAGTATAAACCATCCTGAAACACGTTTAAATGGTGGGAAGGAAGAGGCTCTCAACAGCATCAGATCGTGACCCGCCCCTGTCCACCCACACCAGCGAGGAGCCCTAAACCCTCTACTGTCTCATCAACAGCTATATGACAGGCCTCATCCCACAGAACCACGATTCAGATTGACATCTCAATGAGGGGGCCGGTGCCAGTCTTTTACAAGCGCCATTTCACGGCTGTGCTCTTTGTCCTCTCCCCCCCAGTCCACCCCACCGGGTAGAGACCAGCCCTTTCTTTTTTTCGGAGCAGAGAGAGCTGCGACGGGCAGATACGGGGAGGGCCTCTCGTCATGCCCCACTGCCCCTCAATCGGTGTCTGAGTCATTGCCCACAAAAACTGGCTTGCTCCATATACCTCGCTTTTGCATATGAATGAGCGGGCCATTGTTCAGCCTTAAATGCACATTAAACCTGTCTGGAAACAACCGAGAGGAGGCGCACACTTTTTCCCCCACCTTAATAAACTAATTAATTGGACATATGAGATTTAGGAGAGGAAGAACATCTTGGCGCTGTTTATTCCAGTCCTTCCTTAACCATCAGCAAGTGTCCCACATAAAGGAGAGGATGTTTATAGTTCTGCCAAGAGTAGCACAGTGTCTTTGTACAGAGGCCAAACGGAGACCTCTGGCTTTTGTCTACGAAAGAGGGGTTGAGCAGACTCATCCCGCAGGGCAGACCGTTGCTGAGACACCTTCGACGTGTCCTGCCCCGCAGGTCTGCCCTTTGCTCTGGCCTGGAGAGCAGACATTGGAGATGGGCCGAGCTCAGGCGAACCAGGTCAGCTGAGATCTGAGAGAGAGCAAAGTGCACGTCTAAATAAGAGTGATTAGAGATATCAATAGGCATTTCCATTGACTCACACCATTGACTTGCTCTGGTCAGCTTTCTCGTCAGCTTGTTCGGCTGTGTTGAGTATTGTCGGTTCACTTCGTTGACGGAATCTCAGAAAATATATTATGATTGATGCAAATGTGTAAAGCTGAATCCAAAGGGTAGTTCACCCAGAAATGTGACCCTGGACCACAAAACCAGTCATAAGGGTCAAATTTTTCATAAATAAGCTTTTCATTGATGTATGGTTTGTTATGATAGGATAATATTAGGTCGAGATGCAACTGTTTGAAAATCTGGAATCTGAGGGTGCCAAAAAATCTAAATATTGAGAAAATCGCCTTTGAAGTTGTCCAAATGAAGTTTTTAGCAATGCATTTTACCAATTAAAGATTAAGTTTTGATATATTTATGCTGGGAAATTTATAAAATATCTTCATGAAACATGATCTTTATTTAATACCCTAATGATTCATGATCATACAATTTATTTTTGGCAATTGTTACAAATACACCCATGCTACTTAAGGTTTTGTGGTCCAAGGTCAGAAATGTTGTCATTTACTGTCAACTCATGTGGCTTTCTTTTTTCTGAGGACCAAAAAAGCAATTATTTTTCAAGAATGTTTCAGTTGTTTTGTCCACACAGTGAAAGTCAATGGGGTCCAAACTTTCAAGTTCCAATCAAATCTGAACATTGCTCAACATCACATGGGTCTGTGTATGCTTGTTTCAAACTTCAAACCCAAATACTTTATGACATTTGAGGTTCATGTTATGTTTTTTTATATCAATACAAAGTGAATATATCAGTTCAGCTCATGCTACCTTTATGTAAGTTTTGGAGCTTGACAGTTTTAGGTCACATTAAGTAATAATATGGACAAAAAACATTTTTCAAAATACCTTCTTTTGTGTTCTGCAAAAGAAAGAAAGTCATGTGAGTTCAGAAGGACATGAGAGTGAGAAAATGATGGTAGACTTTTCACTATCCCTTAAAATTAGGGGTTCTGAATTATAAGCCTGTCCTTGACGTGCATAAAAACTCAAAGATGGATAGTTAAACATGGAAAAAGAACGGTTCAGATACCCTTCATCTGCATACAAAGCTAAAAGAGGACTAAGTCTGAGAACATCTAATCTCTGGTTTTCCTGGACCTTTTCTCAGAGCTAGCGGTTTTGCTAAACTACAGGGACTAAGACATGAATGTCGAAATACCAGTTCAAACTAGACATAAAGAATAAAGATGGTTTTTATAAGTGGCTTTGCCTCTCAAAATCCAACAAATAGTCATTAGGCCTGCATTTTTCACCACCTACAGTGCTACACTCTACTAAAATCTGCAAAATACACTCTATTTCAGCTCATTTTTGTGGCATCCCCCATGTTGGGCTTTGTGTCCTGGCTCTAACTGCTTGGCTCCATCCCACATGCAGAGGTTCTTCAGGGCCAGCGTCCCAGAGGGGGACTCCATCCCCAGCCTCGAACAGCCGTCAGCGCCCCAGTGGGGTTTGTTTGTACTCGGTCCGAGCAGGAGCTCCGCAGTTGTCCTCACACAATGTCCAGCCCCGCCGATTCGGGGCTCAGGCCAAGATGCCCTCAGCGCTGTATGGTAAGTAAGTAAGGAGCCCCGGGGCCTCTTAGCGGAGCTCCTGGCGGCCCAGCTGCACATGAGGTTCCTCATCTTTCGTGCTTATTCTTTTAATTAGACACTCTGAGAATTAGCTCTCAGAGGGACACCTCCACCTTCTCAAAAAGCCCCTGTACCCCCCCACCCACCCATGCTATGAGAGGTGGCGGTCCGCATGTGAGCCCCAAGCTCATATACATAATCTCACCACATACCTCCACCCCCCACCCATCCTCATCTCAATAGCGCTCCCCTCCTTCACCCCACAGATACTCAAAAGAAGCCCACACCTCCCATTTCCAGGAGCCTGTGGGCGCAGTGAGAAAATGAAGACCTCTGCGCCCCTCCAAATCCCCAGGAATTTCTCATTAAGAGCAGGTCCTGGGCTCCTGAGGACCCCCGGGTTCCCCCCGCACCTCCCGTTCCCTGAAGAAGTCGACCCTCTCGCCCGACTAGAATGGACTACTCCAGTTCACTTTGTGTCGGGCGGCTGTTTCCCTGTGCGTGTTATTCATCTTGCTCCCATTCTCCGGGCACAAGAGGCTTTCCCCGCCAATGGTGCTTTGAAAGTCCTCAAGACTTCCTCTTCTTTTCACCACATTTTTTATGTGTGTGCATGTGCGCAAGTCAGTGTCCATAATGAAAGACCCGGGCTCTGGATAGCACAGAATAGGGGTAATTGAAATGACATTTTTTTTAATGGTCTCCCATGACAGGAAGCGGGAGTTGGTTCATCAAGACGGTTGTGTGGTTTTGTGCCTTGTTTGGCATTCAGCTACAGGCCTGTTTTATTGATGGACGAGTGCTTGGGTGATGAGAACAGAAGTGTACTCTAGTGTAAGCGGGACGCAGTCAAGAACAGTTATGTTTTTATTTCTCTCACAATTTTATCAACTCTATGCTACGTGCTGAATCAGTATGTTAAACAGTATGAACAATATGGTCCAGTGTGAACTAACCAAAAATGAGATTTCGCTATACCTAACCTTAAAAAACATTTCTGATCAATCCTACTTTTGCAGCTGTTGCCATTCTCCAAGATTCTGATTATTTTGAATGTAAGTCTATAGAGGACATCTGCATTTGAATGGTTTTAAAGTAAAAAAAATATATATATATATGTGAGAAGTTGGTGAAAGTTGTTGCTGTAGCACTTATAGTGATAGAGAGTACACAAGTGGTATTTCTTCCTTTCCAAATCTTTAAATAAATAATAAATTATTAAAGAAAAAATTATTAAAGCCGTTCTCAAATAACCAGTAAAAACAGCTACATTTCTGTTACTAACTAACAAAAATTTACAGATAATTTACTCACACCCTTGTCATCCAAGATGTTCATGTCTTTCTTTCTTCAGTCGACAAGAAATTATGTTTTCTGAGGAAAACATTTCAGGAATGTTCTCCATATAGTAGACTTCTATAACGCCTGTGAGTTTGAACGTCCAAACTGCAGGTTTAATGCAGCTTCAAAGGGCTCTAGACGAGCATTTGAGTTTAAAAAGTATATAAATTGTAAATCTAAATAACTGAGCGTTTCACTAGACAAGACCCTCCTTTTTCCTTTCTGGGATCATTTAGAGCCATTTGAAGCTGCATTTAAACTGCATTTTGAAAGTTTGAACTCACAGGCACCACTGAAGTCCACTATATGGATAAAAATCCTGAAATATTTGCCTCGAAAAACACAATTTCTTGTCGACTGAAGAAAGAAAGACATGAACATCTTGGATGACAAGGGGGTGAGTACATTATCTGTAAATTTTTGTTCTGGAACTAAACTTCTCCTTTAATGTAATTTAATTTACATATTGATTCAGGTCATTGTATGTGGATCATAATTAAGAATTTACGTCAACATAGTGAATGCATGAAAGAAATGTCACACTAATCTTATCAGTTACATTTCCTTCCTAACGAGGCTTTTCTTTTTTAACACCTGACAATCAGCCAATTCTGATTTATAGTCTCTGCAGTGTTTAGTCACGTTATAGCATAACTTTATTTTTTTAGGGAAAATTACAGATAAAAAGCTTTGCAAAATTCCAATTCATTGCATTTTCCATTCATTTTTTTCCTCAAACCAACTAAGCACAAACCCCACCCCTCAGCTGATTCTAAATATTTTATTGGTCATGCCAATGCTGATTGGCTACACAACACTAAAATAAATCCCTAAGGGTTAGTTCACCCAAAAATGAACAAATAAAGAAATATAATGTAATATAAAAGGAAATATAATGGATGGATCAGATTGAGCTAAGCAGTAAAGCTATAAGGATGTTCTACTAATGCTTTACTTAAGTTAAAACGTTAGTTCACCGAAAAATGCTTCATATCATTATTGTTGAAGCACTGATGTCACTTGGACTATTTCAACGATGTCCTTAATACTTTTCTGGGCCTTCAACGTGGTAGTTGCGTTGCTGCCTATGCATGGTCAGAAAGCTCTCGAATTTCATAAAAAATATTTGTGTTCCGAAGATGAACAAAGGACTTACGGGTTTGAAACGGCATGAGGGTGAGTAATTAATGACAAAACTAATGATATAATGATTTGATAGAATATCCTTATTGATAGCATTATTGCTTATCTGGATCTGATCTATCCATTATATTTCAGCTCTTACTGAATCCTTAAAGTCTGGACTTTTCTTGACAGGTAATCTTTTAACAGAGTTGATCATGAAGGTTGTGGAGTGAGGTTAATGCTGTTTTAGGGAAAAAATCACGTTCATTTTCTCTAGTTTTTTCATATAAAACAACATAACCATATCTTTTCTGAAAATTTCTTCCTCACAGAAATTTTAAATTTGCTCCTTTGGGATTTTTTGAAGAGCTAGTCTAAGTTAGCAACCAAGGGAGAGGGGGTGGAGTTTAGCGGCGAGCCAAGTAAAGTGGGAACTCCATGTAAGAAAATTAAACACAAATTCTATAAATAAAAATGGATATATGCTGACAGTTTGAATGCTTACAAATAACTGTATTCACTTCAGAATGATCACAGTGTGGCCCATAGGTACATCATCAATGAAAGAGCGATTGACTCCATCTAGTGGAGAGAATGACTCTCTGCCTGCATGTGACTCCACATATGGCAACAGTTTGAAACTCACTCTGAATCATAACCAAACACAAGACAGGACGTAACCCTACTCAAGATGAGCTTAAGACGTCATTCGTCACAGTCAGTTGGCTCAAGTGTAGCATTCAAAATATAATTTCCTCATCCACATGAAGGCAAATTACAGGTCTAAACTTGAAATGTATTGTCAACTATGTCGTTTTTGGTTTAAAACCAGGATTAAGCTCTGCCGTTTACGTTCCTCTGCCCAGAAGTGAACAGTTTGCTGTGCATTTAGTTTCTGTAAGTCTTTGTGCTGTAAATCAACAGTCTTTGTTTATACAGGATGTGAAATAAAACTTTGAGTGAGTCATTTATTTTCGTTTCTCAGCCACTCATGCCAATTTGTGCTATCATTCAAGACTCTGGGTTGTTTAAAAAGTTGAGTAAAAGAGGATGTGGAAAAGGAGGGAAGCAGTGAGACAGATAGAAAGCAGGAGAGAGCTGTCACAAATGAAGACAGCTGTCAGCTGGGATGGCGAGGGTCAGAGGTTAAGGAGGAAAACAACGGGGGTGGAGAGTGGAATCTCAAACAACAGGAAAAGACTTCTACACACACACTCAAACATGCAGGCCTCCGGAACTCTCTTTGAGAGATGGTGACAACCAGACACCTTCACCAGATCAGCTGCTCTTTGCTAGCGTAATGTGCAGGACTCCATGGCCCTGTCCTAAATGTCTCTCAATTTTTTTGGTAACAATGCCACATAGACTGTTGGGAAGTAGTCAACTGCACTACAGACATTGCAAAAAGGATGCACTGATGTGGAAAATCATAAAATGTGACATTTGAAATCAATACGGTTCCGTAGACCTCATTGACATGCACGAACAAATGCAAATCCATACCAAGTGCACCATTTGGGACAGGGCCCAGGGCAGTGGACTTCTGAAATTCTTTTGTTGGATTGTGCTGCCCCCTGTCAGTAGCATTTGTTACTACATTTGATCATTTGTAAAGATTTTGAGTCGGCCTTCAATTAAAGTACAACACTTACACATAACAAATTATCACTTTAATTATTCCATTTTCTTAAAATTAACCTAATGATATACTGATTTCTTATCAATATCAGCTCTTGGATTCACTTTTTTAGTGTATTTATCAGAGGGAAATTATTTAACTTCATTTTGTCAAAGTGAAATATCCAAGTTCTGTTTTATTTTGTTTATACACTAAATGAGTCTAAAAAAAATCAACGAAAGTCTTGCAATCTAATCACCAAAGGACAAGTGCTCTACTCAACGATTGTTGAAGGGTAATAGGTCAAAACAAAACTGACTCACCACTAGGGGGCGTAAGGAAGAGCAGTATGCATTTTAGACTTGAGGAATACTAAAAGGGTGGTAGTAATTTATCAGAAAATTGTAAACAATGTAGACAAGACAACTACAAGCGAAAATTATCAGCAAAATGGTAAAATAATATTGATGAATTATGAATATAATAAGTACTTATACATTAGCTAATAAGCAAAATATTTTAGTATTTTCAGAATATATAAATTTGTGTCTACATTCATTACAGGTTTAGAATGTTTTTTTTTTTTTTCAGTTTATTATTTTTTATTACTTATCAAGCAAACAAATAAGCAAGAATAGGGTGCAATAATTTAGAAGGCCTTGGGGTTAAAAGGCCCTGTGGATGTAACTTTCTCTTACATGACAACAAAAACCAATAGTAATTATGTTAAGTAAACATAACGTGTAGTGCTGGTATGGAAGTGTATTGACTGTTCCAGTCATAATAGCGATTAATTTGTGAAATACTCAAAAAAGTGTAAGATGTATATGTGACCCTGGGCCACATAACCAGTCATAAGGGTTATTTATTTATTTATTTATTTATTTATTTTAATTGAAATTTATACATCATCTGAAAGCTTAATAAGTAGCTTTCCATTGATGTATGGTTTGTTAAGATAGGACAATATTTGGCTGAGATACAACTATTTGAAAATCTGGAATCTGAGGGTGCAAAAAAAAAAATAAATAAATAAAAATCTAAATATTGAGAAAATCGTCTTTAAAGTTGTCCAAATGAAGTTCTTAGCAATGCATATTACTAATCAAAAATTAAGTTTTGATATATATACAGTAGGAAATTTACATCTTCATGGCACATGATCTTTACTTAATATGCTAATGATTTTTGGCATAAAAGAAAAATCAATGATTTTGACCCATACAATGTATTGTTGGCTATTGCTTCAAACCTACCTGTGCTACTTATGACTGGTTTTGTGTTCCAGGGTCACATGTGCCTATTGTTAGCCTATTGTATTCTTATATCAGAATAATAGATTTTACAAAATAGATATTATGAAATCCCAGAAATGACTTAAAATGAAAAAGGATAGCATATCTTTTACTGAAACTGTGTCCCAAAGTTCTTCAACATTTATTTTTACAGAAATTGTGCTGCTTCATCAATATATAATTAATGATTTCTAGAACAAATTTATAATTAAAAATATATACAATGTGAATGATTTTCAATACTGGCCAAATGTCAACACAACTAGAAAAAAATTGTAAAAGCCAAATTAATAATATGGTTTAGTAATCATTCATTTCAGTTATTGTGCAACATTTCAGATGCCTGTGTGCTGCTGAATTAGGCTAAATGTACAGCCTGTCATATCTGATTGAGAAATATGCTCGCTTTAAGACTGACAGAGGAAGAATATTAAGATCATACATGTTATAAGTGAGGTTGGGAAACTTTACTGTAGCCCGGGTGCATTTTCTGTCAGGTGCGGCGCTGTTCAGGCGAAGCGGAAAGCAGCAGCAGGCCCACAGACAGCGCTGAAACACTTTATCTCTCAGCTCCACACTAATTTTGACATATTTCGCAAATCTCCTTTTGAGGTGCTAGCGAGAAACATCATTAACGACGTCGTCACTCGACATGATAACGGTTCCCAAACTTAAACACGCCCTCCCTTATAATAAACCTCACGGGACTGTTAAGAAAAGGTTTTGAGCTATGCAGGATTTGGAACAGACGTGTTGCCACGCACCACAGATATGTTTATCGCTGTCACGTCTTGAAACGGTATCTAAATCTGTTTGCTCGTCGCATTAAAGCCCTCCAGTGTCACATTCACGCGCTCACACGATATTAAACTCGGCCACAAGCGTCGAGATGGTGTCGGACTCCTCCATTTTCCCTCTCCTCAGAAAAAAATAACACAAACGGCAGAGCAGGAAAACAAATGCGCTGTTTACATGTTTACACGTCCAAATAATGTAAGGATCAACACAGGTTCGATGCCATTTTCATATGTTAGAGATGTGATTGAATGAAACGAAGAAGTGCATTGTGCTGCGTTGCCTGCGATATTTCTGTGTCTTGTTTGTCACACAAAATCCTCTTAGTATATATATAAATATATATTCCACTATGACATTGTTTATTGCGCAGCAATGCTTAACGTACGCGTATGGCTTAACGCGCACTGTCATTTTATCAACTCTAATGCGAAAAAGCGTCTTTGAGAGACGAGTCACAACTTCTTGAATGTATAAAGCCCTACTTCAAATCGAAATTTAACACTTTGTGGCCTGTGCCAGCTCACGGCAGACTCCATCTTGAATGATCAGGAGCGCTGAACTTGAATAAAATCGCGTTTTTCGTACGGTTCCGAATGTTTTCGGGTTTGTGTTAAATGCATGGGTTTATTTCAGAATAGGATTATATGTGACTTAAGGAAAATATCACTTAAGGGCAGAACTGTTACCTCGTTACAAGAGCACAGTTTCTTGCAAGTGAGTGGGAAAATGTTATTAATAGAACGCCAAATGCTAGATTAAACGTACATTTGAGCGTTTTATGAAATGTATAATTGTATTTTGGGATAAAGTGAAGCACAGGAGTTGAGGAGAGCTCCTCTCACAGGGGGTTGGGTTGCCGTGCCGATTGGCTGCTGTTCATAGACACATACAGTCACGGGCTTGAAACAGAACCAGGGGCAGGTCGACAGCAAGGAAACCATAATCATTGAAAATGAAAAGTACAACGTCCGTATCGTAACTCAAAAGGTACGTTGTGACTCAGACATCGCGCACTGGAAAGGTTCCTCTCTGTGTGAGTGTTATAATGCATGTGTTTGATGTGTTTTTATTTTGAAGGGCTAGAGTGATGATAGTATGAATGTGTTCTCAGGTTCTCTGGCCTACTACTGCAGCTGCGGCTGGGATTTTCTTGATCCACTTTCACAATTTGGGAAAAAAGGTCATTTCAGGCGCACAAACGAAGAGTTTTTAATATCAGTGCCATTGGCCAACATGTAAATGGTAAGATTCCATCGGTGTTTGCTTGGGCATCACATTTTGTGTTTTTTAAAATAACGAAATATTAAGTGGAAGACCGATGTAACTCTGTGAACTCGTGCTGATGTTTGTTCGGGAGAGAGATATTATTCATGTAATATCATATAAATATTAATGAGATTAGCACGCGTGACAATGAGCCCAGCGCTGCCAGTTTTACATGTATGTCATTACTGTTATCTCATCATGTTGTACTTCCTCATGTGAATTGTGTCAGTCAGAGTTCAATCTTCGCTCTGTCATATATGTGCTCCCGCTTTCATGGCTGCGTTCCTGTGTTATGGAGTATGTTCGAAATGGCATACCATACTGCCCCTACTAGGAATAGTAAGCAGTACGTTATTAATCCGCTCCGAACGTGCAGTCGCGCTGGAAACTTTGTGAACGCTTAAGAAATGTATTTAGTTCAACATATAATTTACCTGCATTGTAAACAAATTTCCATATAAGTCCTGTAACTAGAAAAATAGAATCCAATTAAATAAATGATAAACAATATTTGTATTCACTTAAGTTGTATATTCCACTCATTTATTTAATCAAAATGATTCAAGAGTAAACATTTTTTTTTTTACATATAGAATTATCATATCATAATAATTCAATAATATTTTAATCAATAATTCAATAATTACAAATAGGGGTATGTGAAATAATGTGATCTCTGTCTCCATCAATGTCTGCTCAAAACAGATTTCTGAGGACCTCTGTAAAAGTTGATGGTCACCAGGCTGGAAATGTTTACAAAATGTATTTCTAGAGAGTGGGGTTTTAAAAATCTATGTAGAATACAAACTGACTCTCTTACTTTACCTAGAAATGGTCATTTGCAAAAATGTCTCCAAAAGCTGGACATAATTTTCAAGGAGGTCACACAGAACCTCAAGGTAACATCCAAAGATCTTCAGGACATTGTCTATAATTTGTGAGTCCATCAGGTAGACTGGAAGGATAGTAAGGTGGATGCTACTGCTTCACCAAGAAGAACACTGCTGCCTGTCCAAAATTGTACAAAGGCCATGCAGAAAAGTAATAGACTAAACCTTGACTCAATAATGGGAAACTCATCCCAACAGTATAGCAAAGTGGTGGCAGTATAGTGGTTCGGGCTGCTTTGCCCTTCTTGCCATCATTGTTGGAACTATGAATTCTGCCTTGTACCATATTCCTTGTTCCTGCAGCAAGGTCATCACTCTAAACACAAAAGTATGTCTACCATGGAAAGGTTAAAGCGGAAGAAATTTTATGTTTTGGAATAACCAAGACAAAGTCCTGATCTTAGCCCAACATTTCAAGCACAATCATTAAATGAGTGTAAATATGTTGTAAATAACAATGCATAACATTTACTATTACTGCTATTCCTTACAATTTTTTTTAAATAATTCACGAATAACCATGCACAAATTTGTATTCTGATTTAAGCATCTAAATGCATTTTAAGAAGTTTTCAGCCAAGTAAGTGAAAACTTTGACTAGTAGTGTGTATTGTTATCAGCATTCATTTTAGAATTGTTATGCACTTATTGTTTTTTACACACACAGATGAAGTGAATGTTTATGTGTATATACAAATTTGTTTTTCAGATAAGAAACAGTGCCGTTATGATTCGCCCACATGTGCATACTCTCAGTAATGCAGCACATTGCCGTACCTGTCCACAGGTGCCTGATCCACTAGAAAGTACATGGAAAGCCTCACCAACCAGAAGACAGACACTTGGCTTTAACCCTGGCCCTTTCTGTCTCATCTGTCTATGGGTTAAAGTCTAAGTCCCTAAAGAAGCCTTAACAATCCAACCTTTGGGAATCAGGACCTGCCTCTGCCTGACAGGAACCCACAAGGCTTATGGGACAGTGTGCACACAAGGAACTCAGATGGGGGCGTGGTAGCCAGACTGAGTTGTTGATACATCTGTCTCAAAATGGATGCAGCTTTGACTGACAGCTGCACATCACCGCCCAGCCCTGATTTTAGTCTGGACTCATCCAGTCCATTTGCAAATGGACTGCACTTTGAGTCAATTCTGTTTGAAGATGAGGACGAGGATGAAGTTATGGATCCAGAGACGGTGTCTCAACTGGAAAGAGCCTCGTGTGGCTCAACGAAAGAACATACAACAAATACAAATTTGAAGACAAAACTGAATGTCAAATCTAAAAGCAAAATTTCAAATGCTCGCTCATCTCTGGGGCAAGAAGCTGTATTTGAAGACAAATCTACAAGTGATTGTGGGCTTTCTTCTCTTGTGAGCAGGCCTGCTGGGATTATAATGGCAAGTTCTGGTTCTGTCCCACCATCCCCAACATCAAACCACTACCAGTATTTTTAGATATCTCTTCATAATAGAATCAACTGTCTAGTTCTTGAAATGAGGAACATGTAAAATCTTGAAACTGATACAATTTTCATAATATTAGCTTAGAGAGCAGTACATATTTTTAATTTCGAAAGTGTTCTAATGCTTGGCAAGAGTATATATTGAACAAAAAATGCCAGTTAGCAATAATTGTGTGGTTTTCTTTTTGTATTTTCAGTCTGACCATACCTATGTATTATATATGGTCTTTGACCAGAGAGGAAAAAAGTAAATTTAATATCTACTAATATAATAATTTATAAAATGTATGTGCTAAAACACTGAATGAATCATATGAAATATTTTTTAAAAATGTTTTAGTAGGTGATACTGAAACCATTCAGCTGTAAATTAAACTCAATTATATATGATGTCTACCAGCAGACAAAAAAAGTGAAAACAAAGGCTCTACCACCAGTGAAATATTTGGAGGGTGAAGTAATATGGGCAAAATTCAACCGTAGACCATGGTGGCCATGTCAGGTGACTGTTCACCCAGTTGAGGGAGTTTACCACAGAATTAAAGGTAAGTATGCAAACACAGAAGACATAATACCACAGAACACCCATTTTTAGCTTCATGAACCACATTCACAACTTTTACCACATAATCCACCCCAAGAAATCAAATTGTCATTCCTTAAATTTCTTTGCGTGGTTGTGTTTCAGAGCCACCAGATAGGAGCAATCGTCAGTATTTCCTCAAGACATTTGGGGAACCTGAAGAACAGGCGTGGGTCCCTGAGCGATCTACTCATATATTTGTGGGTGGATATCAGTTTAACAATCTCCCTTTTGTGAAAGGAAGTGGACGCCAACAAGACGAAAACACCAGACACTCTGTAATTTCTGAAACATCCTTTCAGTTAAATGGAAATTGTGACACCTTTTTAAAACCCTTGTGAAATTGTTACTCTTGGGTTACTTTGCAGATACCCAAGCGTTTTCTGAACTCTTGGAGAGCTAGTGTGGTTGAAGCAGAAGCACTTCTCCTGGAGAAGCCAAGGGTCACCACTCCCTGCTCAGAGTTCACCAAAACAATCTCTGAAGGAACTACAAATAACACAGAAAACAAAGTATCTGTGCCAGTGGAATTACCCAACATCAGTCCTCTGACCAATGGAACAGTTACACAAAAAGACCACCTGAACACTTTACCACATAATCAGGGGTCTAAAACCAAAAAGAAACAGAGAAAGTCTTCAACACATTTGAAAAAAGCAGAGGAATTTCTTTGCGAGAAGGATAAGATTATGGAAGCATTGGACAGTCCCTACTCTGACATTGATTCTGTACCACAGATCCGAAGATGTCCCAAAAGCACTGAGCAAATTTCGAAGCACTGTGCTGTTAATAATCAGTCAAACTTAACCTCAAGTCAACTTCCCATTACAAATGACAAAGAAGTAAAGAAGAACGTGGAGAACCAGGGTGGCCTTTGGTTCAGCAAAACAGGGAAAGGTCAAGTCAACGGGGGACTTAGTCGTGCAGGAATTAAATCTGTGAACTGTTCTTTTGGGAAGGTATCTTGTAAAATTAAGATGCCAGATTCTGCAAGCATGAAATCCAAAGACAATCACATCACTGGAATTGAACATCTATCTACCGAAGCCAGGAAAGCTCTCGATAGAAGAGTGAAGTGCCTTCCAGCAAGTAGTCGTCTGATGACAAGAGCACTGAAGGCGATGGAAGAGGCAGAGTGGATGAAGAAACAACTGATAAACCAAGAGTCTGCATCAAATGTTGAGAATTGTGAATCTTCTTCTAATGTTATAATGCCTGAAACAACAGATGTGGACAACCATGTCCCATCACAGAAGATGCCAACTACAGCCAGCTGTAATTTGAAAGAACGCTCAAAGAGTAATATACGCACTCAGCAATCATCAGATCTTCGGAGTTGTAAAGACGATGCAAATTTAGTCAAATCTGAAGATGAAGCTTCTTTGATATCTCAAGCACCTGTTGCCTTTCATTCATCCAAATGCAAACAAGAGAGCCATGCTTCTGATTCATCTTCTAGTTCTACGCCATCTTTGTGCTTAAAGATGGAAGATGTGGAGAACATGAAAGAAATAACCTTCAAATCACTAACAAATGAACAAAGTGGCCAGCCTTTGTCATTTCATCCTGATGCAAACTATAAGTTTAGCACATTCCTAATGATGCTCAAGGATATGCACGATAGCCGGGAAAAAGATGGAACCTCATTGGTAATAGAACCATTACCCATAAATGAACTTATTAAAGAGGAGCCGTCACTGATTCTGGACGTAAAGGATGAGAAGAACACAGTGGATACACAAAAATGTCAACTGGGCAAAATCACACCAAAACAGAAAATAAAACTTAAGTCTGGGACAAATATGATCCCAGAAATTCAGCTAACCTCTACGGTTTCAAAAAATGCTCAAAGACCGAGCAAAAAACATTGTTCGAAAAAGAAAACCACTGAGATCACAGCAAACATCCCCTTGAAAGATACATTTGACAAACTGGTATCTGAGCACCACCTGCCCTCAGAAGAACCAGACATCAAGTTCTCAGCAAATGTGCCCAAAAAGCGTTGGCAAAAGTTTGACCAAGTCAGTAACAAAATGTTACATGTAGTCGAAGGTACTAGCATTCAACAAACCGAACGATTATCCTCAGAAAATTGTGATGTTTTGGTGGGTGATACAAATAAGTCTTGCCCTTTTGCACCTGGGAAGGAAACTACCATCAATGCATCTGAAGTTACTCAAGACAGCTGTCAAAAAAATGACATCCCAACAGGTAAGGTAGACAATGTAATCCATGCTAACATCATCTAAGGATAATGTGTAGTCTTGTAATTTTCAAGTGGGCTCAAAAATGTTTGTGCTTTTCACAGAATGCAAACGTATTAGAAAACCTAGCAAAAGACTCATAGAATGGACAGAGGAATACGATCAGTTGTTTTCCACTAAGAAGAAAGCAAAAAAGAAACCTGAGTCCTTTACTAAGGTAGCTCAGTTTATGCTAGCTAATCAAGTTGGATATGGGTTTTCTTGTGTTCTGTAACTCCCTTTAACATTCTGGCAACTTTTAAAAAAAAATATGAATAGGTTGAAAACAACAACTGCAGTGGCCCAGTGGAGAAAACATCTGGCGAAAGTATACAGAAACCTCAGGTGACAGAACAAAGTGTGTCAAGACCCCTGCCAGAATTACAGACTCCTCCTCCAGAAGACCTGTCCCAGAGCACTCCTTCAATAAATCCCACGCCATGTCAAGAGAGACAGGTGTTGTCTGTAGACACACTAACTCCACCTCCAGAAACAATCCCATCCCCATGTACTGAAATTTGTCAAAAGGAGGAGCTTCAAAGACAAAATGCTTTAGCCATTGGTGAGTAGCTCCTTCTGAAAGTTTACATAGTTATGAAGAATGTCAGAAATGTTACGACATTTAGGAAAGTAGTTTGATATTTTGCAAAAAACATTTCTGTTTTGCAATGGCCATATGTAGACTTATTGCAAGCCAGAACCATGACTTTTTTTTTTTATTTATTTTTAGGGTTATCAGATCAAAAATAAATGATTTTTCGTCATTTAAATAGGTGATGGTGTGTGTCTAAGCACAAAGAGACAGCGGAAACCCACCAAAAAGATTCTAGAAAGCTCCATTGAAGCTGAACCAATTCTTGTGCCTAAAAGAAAGGTACTTGTTTAAACTACAACTATTTTAGAAGGTTCACTTTGATAGATAACTAAAAATAACATTTGTTATCAAAATACATACTTCTTGCAGTTGTAGTCTAGTTTTAGTTGGTCACGTTTTAGTTTGGAGACCAATTCTCACTATTAACTAACTATTAATCACTACTTATGCCTCAATAAACCCCTAACTGCTGCTTAATAATAGTTAGTAAGGTAGTTGTTAAAGGAGAAGTCCACTTCCAGAACAAAAATTTACAGATAATTTACTCACCCCCTTGTCATCCAAGATGTTCATGTCTTTCTTTCTTCAGTCAGTAAGAAATTACATTTCTTGAGGAAAACATTCCCAAATTTTTCTCCATATAGTGGACTTCAATGGTGCCCCCAAGTTTGAACTTTCAAAATGCAGTTTAAATGCAGCTTCAAATGGCTCTAAATGATCCCAGCTGAGGAAGAAGGGTCTTATCTAACAAAACTATCTGTCATTTTTCGAAACAAATTGACAATTTATGTACTTCTTAACCTCAAACGCTCCTCTTGTCTAAGTCTGCGCAAACTCTGTTTTTTTCCGGTTCAATAAGGTCAACACAGTTAGGGTATGTCAGAAAAGTCCTATCTCGTTTTCTTCCCCAACTTCAAAATCGTCCTACATCGCTGCAGAAGTACCAACCCAGTGTTTGCAAAGTGAACATGCAGAGAAGATCAAACGTCCTTTACAAAAAAAAAAAGGTAAAACAATGATGTAGGACGATTTTGACATTTGACGGGACATTTTTCGACATACCCTAACTGCATTAGCCCAGATTACAGAGACTACCCATGCGCATCGCAGAGAGGAGACAAGACGAGCGTTTGAGGTTAAAAAATAAATAAATTGTCAATTTGTTTAAAAAAACGACCGATCGTTTCACTAGATAAGACCCTTCTTCTTCGGCTGGGATCGTTTAGAGCCATTTGAAGCTGCATTTAAACTGCATTTTGGAAGTTCAAACTTGGGAGCACCATTGAAGTCCACTATATGGAGAAAAATTCTGGAATGTTTTGCTCAATTAACATAATTTATTTTCGACTGAAGAAAGAAAGACATGAACATCTTGGATGACAAGGGGTGAGTAAATTATCTACAAATTTTTGTTCTGGAAGTGGACTTCTTCTTTAAAGGAATACTCCACTTTTCTTTGAAATAGGCTCATTTTCCAACTCCCCTAGAGTTATACAGCTGTGTTTTACCGTTTTTGAATCCATTCAGCCGTTCGCCGGGTCTGGCAGTGGCACTTTTAGCATAGCTTAGCATAAATCATTGAATCCGATTAGACCATTAGCATCTCACTATAAAAAATGACTAAAGAGTTTTGATATTTTTCCTATTTAAAACTTGACTATTCTGTAGTTGCATCGTGTACTAAGACTGGCGGAAAATGAAAAGTTGCGATTTTCTAGGCCGATATGGCTAGGAACTATACTCTCATTCCGGTGTAATAATCAAGGAATTTTGCTGTTACGCCGGAATGAGAGTATAGTTCCTAGCCATATCGGCCTATAAAATCGCAACTTTTCATTTTCCGCCAGTCTTAGTACACGATGCAACTACAGAAGAGTCAGGTTTTAAATAGGAAAAATATTGAAACTCTTCAGTCATTTTATAGTGAGATGCTAATGGTCTAATCGGATTCAATGATTTATGCTAAGCTATGCAAAAAGTGCTACCGCCAGACCCAGCGATCGGCTAAATGGATGCAAAAACGGTAATGCACATCTATATAACTCTAGGGAAGTTGGAAAATGAACCTATTTTCAAAAAAAGTGGAGAGTTCCTTTAAGTTTAGGTATGGGGTAAGATTAAGGGATCTAAAACCTCATGCAGAATAAGACATTAATATGTACTTTATAAGTACTAATAAACAGCCAATATGCTAGTAATTTGCATGCTAATAAGCAACTTGTTCATAGTGAGAACTGGTCCCTGAACTAAAGTGCTACCATTTAGTCTAATGAATGGAAAATTTGGCTAATATTTATTATTATTATTCACAGGTGAAGTCACAGAAGATTTGCTCATCTGGACAATCTACAAATTCAGGTTTGACCATTAAAATCTTTTAAAATGTGTGTGTTATTTTAATAAAATCATAAAGCTTTCTTGAAAGATTTTGTTTCTTGAAAGTTGTTCATAAAGACCATTGCCACCAAATGACGTGTTAATTGATACTGATTTGGGTTAAGATCAGTTCAATAGTAGATTATTAGAAGAGGCTTTCATAATGCCCGTGATCAGTGAATTATCGTCAGTTATGTCAAATCATGAGTTTTCTTCCTTTTATGTTAGAAATGTGAAGAAGACTGAACCTCAAATAATCTTTTGGAAACAAGATGTCTCAAATCTAAAGCAGGGATTTTTTGGGGTACTAGAAGAACTGAGATAGGCTGCCACTAAACATTTTTTGTAAACAGTAATTTAATCTTTTCAGCATTTTTGTTTGGTGCCTTGATTGTCTTTTGAATGAATGTATGTTTCAATTGTGTTGTAAATGAAGGGATGGGACAACAATCATCGAAAAGTAAGAACAAGCTGTCTTTTGAGTCAGTCGACACACCAACTGCCCCAGTTGAAAAAAGCACAGAGATGGAGACAGAAGTTGCCCCTGAAATGCCTCATGCAGTTAACCCAGAATCAGCTGAGGATGGTTCAGAAGATCTCAAATGCTCAGGTCCAGAGGTCAGTAAAATTAACAAGTCTTACACTTCTGTTAGTTTTTAGTGACCACTTTAGGTACACCTATACAGCTGCTTCAGAATGCAAATTTCTAATCAGCCAATCATACAGCAGCAAAAGCACACAAGCATGGTAAACAGGTGGATGCCAAAACAACATCATCTTTGGCCTTCGCAGGTGTTATAAAGTGGGCATTGTAACTACCGTAGCTTCTCACATAGTCTGTTTACATGTCAGTCAGGTGCAGCATTATGTGTTTAATTACATTTTTTTTTTTAAAATGATTTAAAAATCAATCTGATTTCTAAGAGCACGGAGTGACATGCAGTATTCAGTACCACAATACAAATAATTCAATAAAAATCATTTAAATCAGCCTTCCTAAATGCTTACTTAACTAACCTGAATATGTGGCATTACCTTTAGATGGTTGATTCTAGTGATGGCTTGTGTTCTGAAAGAGAAGAAAATTCACAATCAGATGAAGGAGTGTCAGATAAAAGGCTCTCAGGGGAAAAAGGTGGCAGCACTTTACTCAAGGAGAATGTGTGTCAGGTAGGTGTGTTGAAACTCATTCACACTAAGAAAGGTAACTGTAATGATAACTATATTAGTTTCCTCACCAACAGATAACAGTTATGTCATCTGCCACTTTAAACACTTAAGCTTCTTAAAATTGTGTGAATTCTGTTTTATTTGTTCATTTTTTTATTTGTTTATTGTAATAACTGGTGTGGACTTAGCAATTAGCAATATTAATATTTATCATTTAACTTTTATTGTCCACCTTTTATTGACACAACAACACATACAATCAAACTAGAGTTAGCATAGAATTAAAACGAATATTACAAGTTCACAGTTATCTTAATAGTTAATGTCCCTTAAAACTGGTGTTTATTTTGATCAAAAATTATTGTTACTAGTAAAACAAGGGAAGATAAAGGAGAAGTGGCTAAATTATCACTATAATTATATATTTAAAAAAGGAGATTTATTTTTGCCATTTTGGCCTTAATTGTGACAGGACTTAATTGTGTATAGGAGATGAGAAAGAGAGGGGGCGGGATCGGGAAAGGTCCTCGAACTGGGATTCGAACTTGTGCAACAATGTTTAATGTTGGCTATCGGTGCCGACATCACAATAAATATTCAGAATAACCTGTATTTTTATTCTGTGTGGGGCAGTTTTCATAGATTTTAAGAAGAAAGAAACAAAAAATGTAGTTTGGGGACTCTAAATGCAAGATTCTAGCTGATTGTAAGAAGGGGCAGGGTTTACGTGGACTAAATGATTGGAGAAGTCCGCCATCCATCACCAGAGATGGAGGTCTGTCGTTTTACCACAAAATCGAGACATTTTGATTAAGAATTACTAGGTCAATAAAAAAAGATATGAAAAAAATTAAACATGGATTGATGAATGAATGGATAGATTGTTCACAGTAAGATCTATAATATGCATTTAGAAAATAGGGTATATTTTAATTTCAAGCCGATTTTAACCATAGACAACTGAGAGAGTCAAATATCATTTTCAACTGGAAAAACTTTTAACAATATTTAAAGAGATAGTTCACCCAAAAATTACAATTCTGTCATTAATTACTCACCCTCATGTCGTTCTAAACCCGTAAGACCTTTGTTCATCTTCGGAACACAAATTAAGACATTGTAGATGAAAACCGAGAGCTTTTTCACCCTTCATAGACATCAGCATTCTTTGAACATTCTATTCAAAGCCCAGAAAGGTAGTAAGGACATTGTTAAAATAGTCCATGTGACATCAGGGGTTCAACTGTAATTTTAAGAAGCTACAAAAATATTTTTTGTGTGCAAAGAAAACAAAACGTGTGGTACTCTCCTAAACATGCAGCGAGGACTGACACGGAAAAGAAGAAATTGAATAAAGTTGAATAAAGTCATTACTTTGGTTTTACTTGCATGCAAAAAGTATTGCTTCACAACATTAAAGGAGAAGTTCACTTCCAGAACAAAAAATTACAGATAATTTATTCACCCCCTTGTCATCCAAGATGTTCATGTCTTTCTTTCTTCAGTCAATAAGAAATTATGTTTCTTGAGGAAAACATTTCAAGAATGTTCTCTATATAGTTCAATGGTGCCCCCCAGTTTGAACTTCCAAAATGCAGTTTAAATGTAGCTTCAAATGGCTCTAAACGATCCCAGCCGAGAAAGAAGGGTCTTATCTAGCGAAACGATTTGTAATTTTCGAAACAAATTGACAATTTATATACTTTTTGACCTCAAATGCTCTTGTCTCATCTCTGCGATGTGCATGCGTAGTCTCTGTAATCCAGCTCAATGCAGTTAGGGTATGTCAAAAAACTCAACATTTTCTTCTTCAACGTCACAATCATCCTGCATCGCTGTTTTACCTTTTTTTGTAAAAGGCGTTTGATCATCTTTGCATGTTCACTTTGTAACGATGTAGGATGATTCTGAAGTCAGAGATGGGAGTTTTTCGACAGACCCTAACTGTATTGACCTGAAAAAAAAAAAAAAAACAGAGTTCACACAGACTTAGACAAGACGAGTGTTTGAGGTTAAAAAGTATGTTTCGAAAATGACCAATTGTTTTATCTTAAGAAACATAATTTCTTATCGACTGAAGAAAGAAAGACACTAACATCTTGGATGACAAAGGGGTGAATAAATTATCTGTAATTTTTTGTTCTGGAAGTGAACTTTTCCTTTAATGTTGAACCGCTGATGTCACATGGACTGTTTTAACAATGGCCTTACTACATTTCTGGGCCTTGAACATGTCAGTTGCTGTTTATGCAGAGTCAGAAAGCTCTCGGATTGTATCAAAAATATCTTAATTTGTGTTCCGAAGATGAACGAAGCTCATGAAGGTGAGTAATCAATGGCAGAATTAAAATTTTGGGGTGAACTATGCCATTAAAACTAAAATTGGAGTGATTGATCTTAGAAATACAAATATTAAATTTACTAAATCCATGGTATACATTAGGACACACCTCAATGACCATCTCTGCTGTTTCTGAAGGCATGTGAGAAGCAAGGAGATCTCCTTCTGTGCGAAGGGCAGTGCTGTGGAGCGTTCCATCTACAGTGCACTAGCCTGAATGAACCTCCTGCAGGGAAATTTTTATGTCAGGAGTGCACGTCTGGTAAGAGCCAGCTTCATAATTCACACATCAACAATTTGAAAAAAGTCTTGACGTAATTTTACAGTTTTACTGCCCTTTGACAGCTGGTTTGTGAATATTTTACTAGGTATACACTCGTGCTTTTCTTGTAAGAGCATGGGTGAGGATGTCAGGCGCTGTATGCTTCCAGGATGTGGGAAGTTCTATCATGGGGAGTGTGCTGCCAGCCATGCACCCACAGTACCTCTGAACCGGGCTTTTCGCTGCCCTCTCCATGCCTGCTTGTCGTGTTTCATCGCAAACCCTACTAATCCATCAATATCTAAAGGTTTGTTGTGCTTAGAGTAGTTATGTTCTATATCAGGTGATGCTACATATGAGGGCTGGTTTACATTCATCATGCACTAAATGACTGAGGATCACAAACTACTGGACTTTCAAGTTGTTCCAAACACAATATGTCAAACAACTCATACAGAAACTCCCCTCATTGCTAGGAGATACTAACAGCTTCCGTCAGCGCAAATCCTCTTTTGGTGTTATAAAACTACTCTTAGGATTTACTGAAGACGCGCAGTGAAAAATGAATGATGAAAAGGTACGGACATAGTCATTTTTGCTGCTGATCTTATTGCATATGCATTTGTAAGAGTTTCCTTTTCAGGTGCAAAATTTATACTAATGACTAATGTCATGCGACATGATTTACTAAGATTTGCAGTAGTCAATTTACTGGTATTTGTCATAAATTAATCAAACCACAACTGGATGAAATGAAGGTGAAATTCAGTGAAATCTGCAGACTGACTATGACTTTTGGTAACTAACATTGACTAACTTACCTCCTATGGAAGCCTATGGTAATTGTGACTTTTTATCTTGCAATTCTGACTTTATTTCTCGCAATTCTGTAAACTATATTCTAATCTATATTCTCGCATTTTTTTCTCAGAATTGTGAGATACAAATTCACAATTGTAAGTTATAAAGTCAGAATAGTGAGAGACAAACTCGCAATTCTGTGAAATGAAGTCAGAACTGAGTGATATGTATACTCACATTTGCGAATTATAAAGTCAGAATTGCGAGATACAAACTCACAATTGTAAGATAAAAACTTTTTTTCTCAGAAATGCGTGATATAAGCTTGCAATTTTAAGTTATAAAGTTTATGCGAGGCATGAACTCAATTCTGCGAAATACTTGCAATTCTGAGAAATAAAGTTGCAATTCTGAGACATAAAGACTTTTTAAAAACAGATTTGCGAGTTTTTATCTGCAAGAAATTGCAAGAAAAAGGGAAGAATTTTTATCCTGCAATTCTTACTTTATTTTTTGCAATTGTGAGTTTATATCAAACAATTCTCAGAAAAAAGTCAAACTTGTGAATTTATATCCCACAATTCTGACTTCACACAATTTATTGAGTTATTAAGTCAGGCTTGAGAGATATAAACTCAAAAATTCTGTCTTTTTTCCCCTTCAAAATTGGACTTTACAACTCGCAATTGCAAGTTTATATCTTATAAATCTCAGAAAAAAAAGTCATAATTGCAAGAATATTCAGAATTGCAAGATTAGGGTTAGAGTCAGAATTCAGAATTGTTAGTCTTTGTCCTGCAATTCTTACTTTACTTATTTATATCACGCAATTCTGAGAAAAAAGTCAAAATTGTGAGTTTGTCTTACGATTCTGACTTTATAACACACAATTGTGAGTTATTAAGTCAGAATTGTGAGATATAAACTCTGTCTCTGATATAAATTCTGTCTTTTTTTCCCCCTTAAAGGAGAAGTCTGCTCCCAGAACAACAATTTACAGATAATGTATTCACCCCCTTGTCATCCAAGATGTTCATGTCTTTCCTTCTTCAGTCGTAAAGAAATTGTGTTTTTTGAGGAAAAGCATTTCAGGATTTTTCTTCATATAATGGACTGCTATGGTGCCCCGAGTTTGAACGTCCAAAATGCAGTTTAAATGCAGTTTCAAACGATCCCAAATGTGGTTGTAAACGATCCCAGCCATGGAAGAAGGGTCTTATCTAGCTGTTGTTTTTATTACAGAAATACAATTTAAATACTTTTTAATTTCAAATGCTTGTCTTGTCTTGCTCTCCCTGAACTCTGTGTATTCTTGCTCAAGACAGTTAGGGTATATCAAAAAACTCTTGATTGTATTTTCCCCCTCAACTTCAAAAATCATTTCAAAATCATCCTACATCGCTGCAGAAGTTCCGACCCAGTCTTTGCGAAGTGAACAAGCAAAGAAGATCAAACACCCTTAATAAAAAAGGTAAAACAGCGATATAGGACGATTTTGAGGGAGAATGTGAGTTGGGAGTTTTTCGACATACCCTAACTGTCATGAACCGGGAAAAAACAGAGGTTGGGAAGAGCAAGACAAGACGAGCGTTTGACATTAAAAAGTATATAAATTGTATTATTTTTTATGAAAATAACCAATCATTTGCTAGATAAGACCCTTTTTCCTCGGCTGGGATGGTTTACAACTGCATTTGGGATCGTTTGAAGCCACATTTAAACTGCATTTTGGAAGTTCAAACTCGGGGCACCAGTCCATTATATAAAGAAAAATCCTAAAATGTTTTCCTCAAAAAACATAATTCTTTATGACTAAAGAAAGAAAGACAAGAACATCTTGGATGACAAGGGGGTGAGTAAATTATCTATAAATTGTTGTTCTGGAAGTGGACTTCTCCTTTAAAGTTGGACTTTACAACTTGCAATTGTGAGTTTATATATTACAATTCTGAGAAAAGTCATAATTGCAAGAAAAATTCAGAATTGCGAGATATAAACTCGCAATTGTGGGAAAAAGGTCAGAATTGGAAGATACAAACTCACAATTATTAGAAAAATTCAGAATTGTGAGTTTTTAATTAAAAAAGTTTAAATTTTAATAATAAAAAAAAAAACACAACAGAACACTAACAACTAAAATCATTTTAAATCTAATTAAAATTAATTAAAAAAAATAAATAAAGTTAATTAGGCATCAAAACATAATCTGAATATGGTACGAACTTATCACACTAACAAGCATTTAAATCACTCATATTTCAAATTTGCATGCTTATTATGAAATTCACTGTATTTTGTGTCTTAGGCCAGCTAACCCGCTGTATCAGATGCCCTGTGGCATATCATGCCAATGATTTCTGCATACCTGCTGGGAGTGTCACACTGACCGACAGCAACATTGTGTGTCCTAATCACTTTACACCAAGAAAAGGCTGCCGCAACCACGAGCATGTCAACGTCAGCTGGTGCTTCGTCTGCTCAGAAGGTTAATTCAGCTGCCTTGGACACCAATTTCCTTTACAATTTGCACCTCTGATTTTATGTGCACTAAATCATTTATTTTAAATGACATTCAAAATCCTTGATGTCTCCCTTTCATGTTAACTTTAATATGATCTCATCAGAAACATTTCCTCATCCAAAACACTTCCTCTCTGTATCTGTATCACTTCTCTCTACAGGAGGTAGTCTGCTGTGTTGCGAGTCATGTCCTGCGGCGTTTCACAGAGAGTGTCTGAATATCGACATGCCCGAAGGCAGCTGGTACTGCAACGACTGTCGTGCTGGAAAGAAACCACACTACAAGGAGGTAGTGTGGGTGAAAGTTGGCCGCTACAGGTCAGCAACCACAAAACCCACTCTTAACTTCCTAACATTTAATGTCATCAATTCCTGGCTTTTACAGTCATTATACACAACAGTTTCTACTCTGCTGTTTGATAGATGGTGGCCGGCAGAGGTTAGCAATCCCAAAGACATTCCCGATAATATCCTACGCATGAGACATGATGTCGGAGAGTTCCCAGTTCTTTTCTTCGGCTCTAATGATTACCTGTGGACTTACCAAGCCCGAGTTTTCCCTTACATGGAGGGTGATGCCAACAGTAAAGAGAAAATGGGAAAGGGAGTTGATTCTACCTATAAGAAAGGTATATTTTGTAACTAATTTATCACCAATGCTTGCACTATTGCTTTTCTAAGCGATCAGATTAACATTTTTAGTGAACAAAACTGGTGTTAAAATCGATCAGTCAGTAGAGTCCAAAAAATTTCTGATTTCTGAAATCCAAATGTTAAATCTTTTTCAGCATTGGAAGAAGCTGCAGTAAGGTTCAAAGAACTGCAGGCTGAAAAGGAACTGCGGCAGCTGCAGGAAGACAGACGAAATGACAAGAAACCTCCACCATACAAACATATTAAGGTACTACAAGACACTATAAGATTGATTGCTAGCTTTATATAATGATGTTACAAGTCTTAACTTGGTCAATCCCTTAGGTGAATAAACCAATTGGCAAAGTGCTGATCATCTCAGCAGACCTTTCGGAGATTCCACGCTGCAACTGCAAAGCGTCGGATGAGAACCCCTGCGGTATGGATTCGGAGTGCATCAACCGCATGCTGCTGTACGAGTGTCACCCACAGGTGTGTCCCGCAGGTGAGCGCTGCCAGAACCAGTGCTTCACCAAACGACAGTACTGCCAGGTGGAGATCTTCAGAACGCTCTCTCGAGGCTGGGGGCTGCGCTGTGTGCACGACATCAAAAAGGTAACATTTAATGACATGTTAAAAGATTACTCCACCCCAAAATGAGAATTTTGTCATTAAACCCCTATGTCGTTCCAAACCCGTAAAAGCTTCGTTCGTCTTCGGAACGCAAGTTAAGATATTTTGGATGAAAACTGGGAGGTTTGTGACTGTCCATTGACTGGCAGGTAAATACCGCTGTCAAGACCCAGAGAAGTGTGAAAGACATCATCAAAATAGTCCAATCAGTGGTTCAATCTGCATTTTATGAAGCGACAAGAAAACTTTTTGTACGCAAAAAAAAAAAAAAAAAGATTTTATTTAACAATTCGTCTCCTCCGTGTCATTGTAGCGCCATTTTGAAGAGTATCCACTGGATCATTTGTTTTTTTTTCTCTGCATACAAAAAGTATTCCCGTGCTTCAAAAATTCAGATTGAACCACTGATGGCAGATGGACTATTTTGATGATGTCTTTCATACTTTTCTGGGTCTTGAAAGTGGTATTTACCTGGCAGTCAATAGGACAAGTACAAGTCTCCCGGTTTTAATCCAAAATATCTTAAATTGTGTTCCGAAGACGAACGAAGCGTTTACAGGTTTGGAACCACATGGGGGTAAGTGATTAATGACAAAATTTTCATTTTGGGGTGGAGTAACCCTTTAAGTTTTTTTTCCAAAACCTTGTGCAGCACAAGGTGCAGCAACTATATAACTGTTGGTGGAAGTATCCGCTTTTTAGTGCATTGCCACAATTTACATTTACTCACTCCACTAACATGGAACGGACTGATGCTGAAGTCAAGGCAATTCTCCATTCTCCAGTTGTTGAATACTGTGACTAAATGACGCTGCTGTCGGCTGGATCACCTTAGAGTTCCCACTGGTGGTGCAAATGCAACTGGGAAAATAGCCCTAGTTCTCAGGGGACTGCCCTGGTGGCTAGTTTCTATAGCTGAGTTCCTGTAACTCCCTAGTGTGAAAGCCCATTTCATGCACGCCACACAAAGAGAAGCCAAAGGCATACTTCCCTTGTCTGTTTTCAGCACAGTCTGCCAATGTCCGATTTTTGTGTCTGTGAAGACTTGTGCATAAACAACAGTGCATGTAATAGTGCTTTAAACAGTCAAAACAAAGGTCTATTAGCTACTGCATACATAGGGCCCTATGAAATCCAAATTTTCCACCCAGATTATATATATTTTTTTTAAATTCAATTTTTTCCATTTCTATTTTTTCTGAATTCTATTTTTTTTTTTTTCTGCTTTAATTTTTCTGCAGTCTGTTTTAATGGTTAAATAATAATAATTGTGTATCAATGAAATCATAAAACTTTAACAGTAATTTATTATTATAATTTATTAAGGTCCTATGAAATACATTAATTACTAATTACATTAATTACATTATTTTTTTAGATTCCATTTTAATGGTTTTATTAAATTTTAATTATCAAAAGCATATCTAATTAATCAAATTTATGAAAAAAAAAAAAGATTTATTTATACTGTCTTGTGTATTTACATTTTTCAGGTAAATAATAATAATTTTAATAAAACTAATAAAACTAATAATTTTATTATTAGTACTAGTACTTTCATTACATCAAGTAATTTCTATCATAGTTTCTTTAAATTAAACTTTTTTTTTTAAGTTAAACTATTTTATTTTACAGGTTGCTGTGAAAACCTTAAATTTTCTGTTTGCATAAGATATGATGGTAGTTTTTCTCAAAAGAAGCAGTAAAATGCTCTCTAAGTGACTCAGAGCAGTTCTAGAGATTATGTTTATGTGTTCATATATATTGAGGCGGCAGAGTCTGAAAACATTTTTCAGTATGCTTCAGTATGTGTGTAGTAAACGAAACTGCGCATCTGCGCCATTCATTCACACAGAGACACACAGAACATGCATAATTCATATTTAAATAGTACTTATAAAACGGATAGTTCCAGTCCTATGTATCGCGTCTACTTACGTCAAAGCACACAAGGTTTACATATAAAAACAGTTAAGAGTAGCTTACGTCTAAGGTGAAAGTAAACTATTGAGAGAAAAACGGATGCCTGCCTGTACATTAGATGCGCGGCTCTTAAAGGGGCAGTACTAAACATGCTGCTGCTTGTCATCAAAAGGATAGTTCACCCAAAAATTATAATTCTGTCATTATTTACTCACTTACATGTTGTCCCAAACCTGTATTACTTTCTTTCCTGTGCTAAACACAAAATAAGATATTTTGAAGAATGTGGATAAACAAACAGTAGCTGGTCCCCATTGAATTTAATAATAGAAATGAACAAATAGACAATGTTCAAAAGATACAAGAAACTCATTCAGGCTTAAAACAACCTGAGAGTGAGTAAATGATGGTATTAAAAAAAAAACACTATGCCAGAATTGACAGACAGATTTTTTCAGATTTTTTATTTTTGGGTGAACTATTCTTTTAATTGTTATTAAAACAAAACACAAAGAGTAAAATCACTCACTGCTCTTGACTGAAGACATTTAATACAGTTGCTTTAATAAGAATCAATGTACAATTGATGTATATAGTGTATAAGTATATAGTGTTTCATTTTTTATATTTGTTAATTCAATTTCTTCAATTTTTTGCCATATCGCCCACCCCTACTACAAACATACACCTTTGTTTAAGTCTGTGTGTTGCTCGGCAACCACTTTGTAGCCACAACAGTTTCTGAGGAACTGTTTTGTTTGGCGGAAGAATAATATTTTTATTAATATTATTACACTTTATTTTATTTTGAGAAACCTTACTACGTATATGTAAAACCATTTTATAAAAGCAGTAAGCCCTCTGAAGCTGTGGTTTACAGTGAATTTACTGTAAACCACGGCTTCTCTGGGCTTATTGCTTTATTATGCTGCTTAATATTCATAGAACATTAGTCCACATTGCGTTTTGATATGAGTGTACTGACCTACTTTTGATTTATTCATTTAAACTTTGGCAAATTCCGTGACATTCCGCATTAAACATTAAATTCCATATTTATGACTGGATTCCGTAACTCTGTCCACGTTTTCCGCATTTCAGAAATAACGGGGCCCTACATACATGGCAAACGTATCCATCCATGCTCACTGTCAGTAGAGTATACTTTGAAGAGCTTGTGTTCTCAACTGTGGCCAAGATGGAACAGAATGCAGAAGATGAAGTATACCCAAATCTTAAAGGGACACTCCGCCCAAAATAAAAAATTCTCTCATTGTTTTCTTATCCTCACTCTGCCCCAGATGAATATAACATTCTGTTTTCAGATGAACTACTTATTTTTAGAAAAATAATCCTGAATTTTTTAACTATAAACCATCGTTTCCGGCCAACTGTCAAGCATGGGTTCATAAGTGCTCCATGAAGCTCCATTTGAGGCTACGTATGACAGTTAGCTGGAAGCAATAGTTTATAGTTACAAAAAAGGTTTTAAAATATTAGTATCTTTCTTATGTACACCCATTGTTTTGCTCTTTTGGATTTTGGATTGAATGTTTTTTGAAGTGACAGTTTTTAAAAAAAAATCTTTTTATGCATCGAAGAAACAAAGTTATACACAACTAGGGTGAGTAAATGAGGGGAGAATTTTAATTTTTGGGTGGAATATCCCTTCAACACTCACAGTTGATACTAATGCTAATCTGACAACAATATAATGCTTCTCTTGCTCTAATCACACAAAAAACTCTTTGGTTCAGCTTTAGAATTTTTCCATATATAGCCTACTTCTACAATTAGTCCATCTCCTCCCCCTTAACATACACTGCTCAAAAAAATAAAGGGAACACTAAAATAACACATCCTAGATCTGAATGAATGAAATATTCTTATTAAATACTTTGTTCTTTACATAGTTGAATGTGCTGACAACAAAATCACACAAAAATTATCAATGAAAATCAAATTTATTAACCCATTGAGGTCTGGATTTGGAGTCACACTCAAAATTGAAGTGGAAAAACACACTACAGGCTGATCCAACTTTGATGTAATGTCTTTAAAACAAGTCAAAATGAGGCTCAGTAGTGTGTGTGGCCTCCACATGCCTGTATCACCTCCCTACAACGCCTGGGCATGCTCCTTATGAGGTGGCGGATGGTCTCCTAAAGGATCTCCTCCAAGACCTGGACTAAAGCATCCACCAACTCCTGGACAGTCTGTGGTGCAACGTGGCATTGGTGGATGGAGCGAGACATGATGTCCCAGATGCGCTCAATTGGATTCAGGTCTGGGGAACGGGCGGGCCAGTCCATAGCATCAATGCCTTCGTCTTGCAGGAACTGCTGACACACTCCAGCCATATGAGGTCTAGCATTGTCTTGTATTAGGAGGAACCCAGGGCCAACCGCACCAGCATATGGTCTCACAAGGGGTCTGAGGATCTCATCTCGGTACCTAATGGCAGTCAGGCTACCTCTGGCGAGCACATGGAGGGCTGTGCGGCCCTCCAAAGAAATGCCACCCCATACCATTACTGACCCACTACCAAACCGGTCATGCTGGAGGATGTTGCAGGCAGCAGAACGTTCTCCACGGCGTCTCCAGACTCTGTCACGTCTGTCACATGTGCTCAGTGTGAACCTGCTTTCATCTGTGAAGAGCACAGGGCGCCAGTGGCGAATTTGCCAATCTTGGTGTTCTCTGGCAAATGCCAAACGTCCTGCACGGTGTTGGGCTGTAAGCACAACCCTGACCTGTGGACGTCGAGCCCTCATACCATCCTCATGGAGTCTGTTTCTGACCGTTTGAGCAGCGACATGCACATTTGTGGCCTGCTGGAGGTCATTTTGCAGGGCTCTGGCAGTGCTCCTCCTGTTCCTCTTTGCACAAAGGCGGAGGTAGCGGTCCTGCTGCTGGGTTGTTGCCCTCCTACGGCCTCCTCCACGTCTCCTGATGTACTGGCCTGTCTCCTGGTAGCGCCTCCGTGCTCTGGACACTACGCTGACAGACACAGCAAACCTTCTTGCCACAGCTCGCATTGATGTGCCATCCTGGACTGGATGAGCGGCACTACCTGAGCCACTTGTGTGGGTTGTAGACTCCGACTCATGCTACCACTAGAGTGAAAGCACCGCCAGCATTCAAAAGTGACCAAAACATCAGCCAGAAATCATAGGAACTGAGAAGTGGTCTGTGGTCACCACCTGCAGAACCACTTCTTTATTGGGGGTGTCTTACTAATTGCCTATAATTTCCACCTGTTGTCTATTCCATCTGCACAACAGCATGTGAAATTGATTGTCAATCAGTGCTGCTTCCTAAGTGGGCAGTTTGATTTCACAGAAGTGTGATTGACTTGGAGTTATATTGTGTTGTTTAAGTGTTCCCTTTATTTTTTTGAGCAGTGTACATCTACAGAGAGCCAGTGTGGATTTGGATATATACAGCTTTAGTTTGCCCAGTCTGCTTTCTAACAAATTCTTTGTTTTTAATCCTCAACCCAAAGGGAGGATTTGTTAACGAATATGTTGGAGAGGTGATTGACGAGGAAGAATGTCGTGCCCGGATTAAACATGCTCAGGAGAACAATATTGGCAATTTCTATATGCTTACATTGGACAAGGTGAGAATTTGAATACAACACTAGTTTAATTTTTCTGTGATTTCTGTTATGGGAAACTTAATGTGTTGCTTTGCGGTTTCTGGAAGGATCGAATTATTGATGCCGGGCCCAAGGGAAATGAAGCCCGTTTTATGAACCACAGTTGTCAGCCAAACTGCGAGACTCAAAAATGGACGGTCAATGGAGACACACGTGTTGGGCTTTTTGCGCTTACAGAAATCCCTGCTGGTAAGTCAAATTTCATTTTTATGTAAAAGACATTGTAGTACAGCCATTTAAATCGCTTATGCAAAAACATGTAAGTGCTGATGTTTTCTTCAAAGGCACGGAGTTAACATTCAACTACAACCTTGAGTGTCTGGGCAATGGAAAGACGGTGTGCAAGTGTGGTGCATCTAATTGCAGTGGATTCCTGGGAGTAAGGCCAAAAGTAAGGAGATTATCCTCAGAGGTCATCTTTTATACAGTATAATATCATGCCATAACTAAAGACAGATTGATAATTGGTTTGACCAATATGTTTTTCTTGGGATTATAGATATTTTAATTAATATTATTATTATTACCATTATTATTATTAACATTAAAAAATAATAACAGTATAAAACAATATAATAAAACAATAAAACTATTTAAAATAATGGTTTTTATTTTAATATACTTTATAATATAATTTATTCCTGTGATGCAAAGCTGAATTTTCATCAGCTGTTACTCCAGTCTTAAGTGTCACATGATCCTTCATAAATCATTCTAATATGCCGATTTATTATTAGAATTATCAATGTTGGAAACAGTTGTTCTGCCAAAAATAATTTTTGGAACCTGTGATTTTTTTTTTTTTTTTTTCAGGATTCTTTGATGAATAACAAGTTAAAAAGAACAGCACTTATTGAAAATATAAATCTTTTTTAACAATGTAAATCTATGCTCTCACTTTTTATTAATTTAACACATCTTTGGTGAATAAAAGTATTAATTTATTAAAAAAAAGAAAGAAAAAAAATTTACTGACCCCCAAACTTTTGAACAGTAGTGTATATTGTTTGAAAACCTTTCTATTTGAAATAAATGCTGTTCTTTTTAAACTTTTATCGATCAGAGAATCCTGAAAAAAGTTTCACAGGTTCCAAAAAAATTAGAATGATTTATAAAGGATCATGTGACACTTAAGACTGGAGTAACAACTGATGAAAATTCAGTTTTGCATCACAGGAATAAATAAATATTTATTTAGTTAAATAAATATTTATATTTATTTATTTTCTGTATTTTTGATCAAATAAATGCAGCCTTGATGAGCATAAGAGACTTCTTTAAAAAACATAAGTCGTCTTACTGATCCCAAACTTTTGAGTGGCAGTGTATATTAATAATAATTATCATTATTATCATCATTAATAAAATAAAAAAATACAGAGGAAAACCAATAATCTATCTATATAGTAAAAAATATAGAGGGGAAAAAAAGTAATAATAAAATAAAATACTGAACAGACACTGAAACAAAAATAACTGATATAATTTTCTAATGTAAACCTGTGAGATGTTTCACAGTAACGTTTTTGGTATCCGAACCAAATTCAGTAATCCTTTCTGCTTCGATAAGTGATTGTAGTTAAACATTTGAACTCTGTCTATCAGAACAACCCCCCATCAGATGATAAAGGCCGTAAGCTGAAGAAGAAGTCTCAGATGAAGCGTAAATCCCAGCAGGAAGTTATCAAGGAGCGGGAAGATGAGTGCTTTAGCTGTGGAGATGGAGGACAGGTTGTGTCCTGCAAGAGGCCAGGCTGTCCTAAGGTTTACCACGCTGATTGCCTCAATCTCACCAAGAGACCTGCAGGTCAGTCTTGAAGAATTTCTCAATTCTCTATGCCAGCGTCTTTAAAAAGAATGCTAAATCGCCATAAATGAAGTTCATACATGATCATATGTTATGTGTTCTGAAATCATACAACAGTTTTCTGTGAGTGTGAATTTACAAATGAAATTTAAAGGGATAGTTCACCCAAAAATAAAAATTTCATTAATTATCATTAATTATTAATCATTAATTATTGTCGTTCCAAACCCGCAAGACCTTCGTTCATCTTGGAACACAAATTATGATATTTTTGATGAAATCCTAGAGCTTTCTGACCCTGCAGCTTTCTGACAGCAATGCAGCTGACACATTCAAGGCCCAGAAAAGTAGCAAGGACATCGATAAAATAGTCCATGTGACACGTATTTGTCGTGGTACTGACAACACGCATCGAAGACTTACAGGGAAGACAAGAAATTGTTAAGTAAAGTTGTTATTTTTGTTATCTTTGCCACAGAAAGTATGCTCGTAGCCTTATAGAATGAAGGTTAAACCACTTATGTCACATGGACTATTTTAACGATGCCCTTACTACCTTTCTGGGCCTTGAACATGGTAGTTGTGTTAGTAGCTCTAGGATTTCATCAGAAATATCTTAATTTGTGCTCCGAAGATAAACAAAGGTCTTACAGGTTTGGAACAACATGAGGGTGAGTAATTAATTTCAATTTTAATTTTTGGGTAAACTATCCCTAAAAGTTAAAGGAGAAGTTCACTTCCAGAACAAAAATTTACAGATAATGTATTCACCCCCTTGTCATCCAAGATGTTCATGTCTTTCTTTCTTCAGTCGTAAAGAAATTGTGTTTTTTAAAGAAAACATTTCAGGATTTTTCTCCATATAATGGACTGCGATGGTGCCCTGATTTTGAACTTCCAAAATGCAGTTTAAATGCGGCTTCAAACGATTCCAAATGTGGTTGTAAACGATCCCAACCCAGGAAGAAGTGTCTTATCTAGCAAAACAATCGGTTATTTTCATTAAAAAATTCAATTTAATCTTTTAAAATATTTTTAATCTCAAACACTCATCTTGTCTTGCTCTCCCTGAACTGTGTATTCTGGTTCAAGACAGTTAGGGTATGTCGAAAAACTCCAATCGTATTTTCTCCCTCAACTTCAAAAATTTTGTCAAAATTATCCTACATCGCTGTAGAAGCACCGACCCAGTCTTTGCAAAGTTAACATGCAAAGAAAATCAAACACCCTTAACAAAAAAGGTAAAACAGCAATATAGGACGACTTTAAAGTTGAGGGAGAATATGAGATGGGAATTTTTCAACATACCCTAACTGTCATGAACCGGAAAAAAACAGCTCGGGCAGAGCGAGACAAGACGAGGGTTTGACATTAAAAAAAATATAAATTATATTTTTTTTTATGAAAACAACTGATCATTTCGCTAGATAAGACCCTTCTTCCTCGGCTGGGATGGTTTACAACTGCATTTTTTTATCGTTTGAAGCTGTATTTAAACTGCATTTTGGAAGTTCAAACTCAGGGCACCATATAAGTCCATTATATGGGGAAAAAACCCGGAAATGTTTTTTTCAAAAAACATGATTTCTTTATGACTGAAGAAAGAAAGACATGAACATCTTGGATGACAAGGGGTGAGTACATTATCCGTCAATTTTTGTTCTGGAAGTGGACTTCTTCTTTAATATTCCCTGCTAATTAAGACAAAATGATATCTGATTCATTTTTGAGTCAGGTCTTTTCAGTGTGGATCAACTGATCTGATCCACAAACCCAGTCTGAATGTTTACTGACTCAATGATCCGCACACAGCTGTTAACAGCTCAATGGAGGAGAAGATTATCGGTGAATAACTTGTTTTGCATTTCAGGCCGTTGGGAGTGTCCTTGGCATCAGTGTGACTTGTGTGGGCACGAAGCTGCTTCCTTCTGTGAGATGTGCCCTAGCTCCTATTGTGTCGAACATCGAGACGGCATGCTTTTTATATCCAAACTGGATGGCCGCTTGTCATGCAGCGAGCATGACCCCTGCGGCCCCGAGCCTCTGGAGCCTGGCGAGATCCGTGAATATCCCACGGAAACCATGACAACATACCCTATAAACTTCATCAGAGCTGGCAAAACCAAATCCACAACCCTAAACACTACGGCTGTCCCGAAGGATCCCTCTCCCCCTGATGTAGCCCCTCATGTCTCCGTTAGCCCGTCCAGCAGTCCTCCACCACTTGACATCTCTTTAAATTGTGCATATTCACCAATTTCTCCATATGAAGAAGAAAAAGAAGAAGAGGGAGAAAGTTTGGTGCTAATAGAAAGGGATGGTGAGAAAAGCGTAACTCAAGATAATTCGGAACGATTGAGGATGAAGAAGAAAACCGAAGTATGAAGGTTTAATCTAATGACGCAAACTGACCTGAGGTTTACATTTCCCAATAGACCTCTTTGTAGCCATGTTTTCTCAAACCACTTTCTCTGAGGGTATCTGATGTACATCAACTTCTCACTACAACATACTTGAAGATGGTTTGCATCTCCATCAGTAATCTCTTTAACGAACAGGACACAGATTGACATGGATGACTCAAACACTGATTGAACAGAACTCACTTTATACAGCGTTATGTGATATCAGATTGTGGCCAATGTTACATTTTTCTTGCTACGTCTGGGACTATGAAAGATGCTGAACATCAAAACGCAACAATGAAGAGAATGAAGATACAGTATTTAGGGAAAGGAATATATTTTTCCTTGGAAATTCCATTGCCTTCTTCATTAAGTCAAATAATAATGACTATAAACTAATTTACCAAAACTCATTTGCGCTGTATATTTGCTCTGTGAGCAAATAGTACAGAATTTAAGCTTAGGGTAAATTTTACTATTAAGTAAGTGGTTTATAAAAACTGCCTGGTCAAAAAAAGTCACCATTTGGGTTTAAATATGCAAATACTGAAGAGTCTAGGTTTAGATTAGGTTATTGCTGTGATTAATATGTTAATCACTAATATGTTTGACAACAGTTCTTTTAACCTTAACTGGTATACTGTATATCTTTTTATTTTTTTAACAACCATGTCGGAAGATACAAGGGGGGGAAAAAATATTTGATCCCCTGCTGATTTTGTACGTTTGCCCACTGACAATGAAATGATCAGTCTAATAGTTTAATGGTAGGTTTATTTTAACAGTGAGACAGAATTTAAAAAAAAAAAAAAAAATCCAGAAAAATGCATTTTAATGAGTGAAATAAGTATTTGATTCCCTATCAATCAGCAATATTTCTGGCTCCCAGGTGTCTTTTATACAGGTACCTAGCTGAGATTAGGAGCACTCTCTTAAAAGGAGTGCTCGTAATCTCAGCTTGTTACCTGTATAAAAGACACCTGTCCACAGAAGCAATCAGTCAATCAGATTCCAAACTTTCCACAATGGCCAGGACCAAAGAGGATGTCCAAGGATGTCAGGGACAAGATTATAGACCTACACAAGGCTGGAATGGGCTACAAGACCATCGCCATGCAGCTTGGTGAAAAGGTGACAACAATTGGTGTGATTATTTGCAATTATTTGTCTCCCTTGGTCTGGGACTCCATGCAAGATCTCACTTCGTGGAGTTTCAGTGATCATGAGAACGGTGAAGAATCAGCCCAGAACTACACGGGAGGATCTTGTCAATGATCTCAAGGCAGCTGGGACCATAGTCACCAAGAAAACAATTAGTAACACACTATGCCATGAAGGACTGAAATACTGCAGCGCCCGCAAGGTCCCCCTGCTCAAGAAATCAAATGTACAGGCCTGCCTGAAGTTTGCCAATTAACATCCGAATGATTCCGAGAAGAACTGGGTGAAAGTGTTGTAGTCAGATGAGACCAAAATCAAGCACTTTGAGATCAACTCAACTCGCCATGTTTGGAGAGGAGGAATGCTGCCTATGACCCCAAGAACACCATCACCACTGTCAAACATGGAGGTGGAATCGTTATGCTTTGGGGGTGTTTTCTGCTAAGGGGACAGGACAACTGCACTGCATCAAAAGGAACAATGGACGGGGCCGTGTACCATCAAATCTTGGGTGAGAACCTCCTTCCCTCATTGAAAATGGGTCGTGGATGGGTATTCCAGCATGACAATGATCCAAAACACAAGGCAACAAAGGAGTGGCTCAAGAAGAAGCACATCAAGGTCCTGGAGTGGCCTAGCCAGTCTCCAGACCTTAATCCCATAGAAAATCTATGGAGGGAGCTGAAGGTTCGAGTTGCCAAACATCAGCCTCGAAACCTACAAGAAACGTCTGACCTCTGTGATTGCCAACAAGGGTTTTGCCATCAAGTACTAAGTCATGTTTAGCGAAGGGGTCAAATACTTATTTCACTCATTGAAATGCAAATCAATTTATAACTTTTAGAATTTTTTTTTGTTGTTATTCTGTCTCTAACTGTTCAAATAAACCTAACATTAAAATTATAGACTGATAATTTCTTTGTCAGTGGGCAAACATACAAAATCACCAGGGGCCAAATAATTTTTCCACCCACAGTATACCAAAGATTACAGAATGCCCAAGACTTGTCACTCATATAGTTTTGAGTGGGGAAAAATGCAACGCTCATTATGGCCATTCTGTCGACGGAAGTCCCAGCCTCTGAGTAAAAATGCCCATCACTAATCGGTAAAGTCAGCACGTTACTACAGCTGCTTTTAGAAGTCCCGGCTGCTACAGAAGCAGTCAGCGTTCTGAGACGTGCATCCTGGCTGATCTAGCCTGAAAAATAAGCTTTTTTAACACTACTGGAGCATAAGGAACAACATTTATGAAGTGGTTGCTGTCCGATTTCTATGGTGATTTTAAATATGAAATTTAATCGTAAGCTTGGTTAACAGTTTTGGAGAATTAGATGTTTCCCCATTCAAAGAGATAGGAGCTGCATTTTTGCATGCCCAAGAGGCGTTTCAAAGATGGCTGCTGTGTGAAATGACTTTGGATATACCCATATACACACAGTATTACTGAATGACCAAATTGTGAAATTTTAGACACCACAGAGTCCTGTGGGGAAACATGTAACGTGCCAGAAAAATATTCATCACTGCAATAGTACTTCAATCCTAAAATCTTAAGTATTTGCTTATTTAAAGCCAGACAACTTTTTTTTTGGCCAGGCAGTTTATTAAAGCCCTTAGTATACTTTGGTTTTTACGCAAAGGCTATATGCATACAATGCGTCATATGTCATGTAAATTTCATTATCAGCAATTATTTGGTACAAAAGGTGGCAACACTGGGATGAGAAATGTAAAACTCTGTAGTTCAGTTTTTCTAATTTAAATTCAAGTTTAAAATAGTACAAAGAGTTTATATTGGTTCTAGAAAGAAATAGCGCAGACATTGGACAAAAATGAACATTTTTAGCGTGCAAGTATTGTATCAATGCCCTGTGTTTGTGTACGCTATCAAATTAAGTTCATTGTGCATTTGGCTGTACACGTACGCTAAGCATTTGCATCCAAACTGAAGTTTACTTTGGACTTGAGTGCAGTATATTGTGATGGTAATTAATAAGATTAAAATATCAGTGTCTCGATCCTAGGCAACTGTTTAAATAACTTGAAGACTATCATTTTAAAGCACTTTTGTATAAAAATCCAAATTCGCCTGCTAACATGTTAAGACAAAAGCAGTATATTTAGAAGTATGCTTATAATTTATTTTAGATAATTTAAGAAATTTACCCAGAATTGTCTTTAAATTAATATTTGCCAGACCGGCACAAAATCCAGAAGAATTTGATGCAATCTACAAAAGATGTGATTTTGATTTATCATATCCACTTAAGAGACAGATGTTCCCAAAATTCCTTGGTGTAAATTATGATGTGACTTTAAGGGTGAACTGTGTGTGTTTTTCTAAGCACTTGTGGCATCTAACAGTTACAAAATTTTCAAACAAAAAGGAAGTCCTGTCCCAACTTCAACCAGTCGTTGAGAAAGCGCAACTAAGTCTCTTAACTGGACTAGTCAGATAAGCAATCTATAATTCTATCTTGCTGTATATATTTTTATACATTAAATCTATATGGGCGAAGGTGACAGGCTTTGCAAGCCTGATAATTAAACAAGTCAAGTCTTTGGCATTTAGTGAATTCATGTTAAATTTTCCATAAAGGCTGATATCTGAAATGATGTTCAACATACAATTTGAACCGAAACCATGTAGTGTAAAACACTATTACTGGCAACAAACGCCCTTTATAGTCTTCTGTGAAGCTAATGTATAGGACAAATGATTGTTGCTTGTTGCATGTCTACACTCCTGAAATCTCTCTGCCGGTTTTCGTCACCCCCATCTGATCAAGTGTTCTTCATAAACAGCATTTACATTTTTTTTTTCCCCCTAAACTGTATTTATGTATATAGTTGCACTTAATAGTTTTAACGCTGCTCTAAGAGTCATTCCACTTCAGTATATTTCAGACAAATTTCAGGCAAAAGGGAAAAAAATATCTGTTGCCTTGTTAGAGATTTTAATTGTGCTGTAGTGCTTTGTACAGAATAAACAACAGTACACATTTGTTGCCTCCTTGCTGCTGTTTTTACCACCTCCTTGTATATAGTTTGATCATATTTGTACTTTTTAATTTATGTATTGCATTTGACAGTCATTAATTGTCCTTAATTAAATGTAAGTAGAACTGAGAAACTGAAAATCTCACAAAAACTGTCTACAAATGCTTGAGTGATATTTCACCCCAAAATAAAAACAAATTGTATTTTGCACAAAGAAAATGAAGTCTATTTTCAGGATAATTAAAGTGTTTTGAATTGTAACATTAATTGCATGACAATTAGGCATATTTCCACATGCAATTATAGACATACTAGTGTTATTAATTGTGTATATATACTGATAATACAAGCTTAAAGCTTAAGCATAATAATAATGAAAAATGTTGTACCTAGACAGGATGACTTAATTTCTGCATTATAGTAAGGAAAGTTTTTGGGCAGAATTCAGGACAATTACAGTACATTAGTCATTACAATAACGTCACAATGACAAAATCTTGCACCTAATTTTATTTTCTTTGTGCAAAAGATCCTGAAAGTGCAGAGAGTTTCCAGGTAATTCAATTTAATAATTTCATTTTAATTGGGCTGAAGCTTTTTTTTTTTTTTTAACATTTTCATTTTATACTGTGTATATAGATAAAAGTCCCCACAGTCACCTTACAGAGGACACATTAGGTTTTTGTTATTTACATGATAAATTACAATTTTTTATAATAAATTCAATGAATTCCAGTCCAGACAGAATGGTAATAAAAAATAATAATAAAAAAAACACCTAAATATGTGAGAGCAAGCAAGAATAGGCAGCAAAGGATGAATATGATATATATATATATATATATAAATTCAGTTATTATCCCTCCGAGTTTTAAGATCACTCAAAGTATTGATATTTCATCATCCCAATATCTGGCCGTCTTAATTAACTTGGTCTGCTTTGCTTATGCCATTTTGATACATAATTGGTAAAAATTGTATATGCAACAGCTGTTTAAGATCACATGCTTAGGTGTAATTTCACAGTAAAGCAAAGTAACATAATTTTGTCCTGTAAGACACCCAGTGAAAATGGCACAATATCAGGATCTCTCTGGAATAACATGTAAAATATGCAAAGTTTCACAAGAACCATATTTTTAGCTTCAGGCCTCGTTGAGCAGTATTTAATACAGGCACAATACAAACTGAGAGCGAACTAAGGCTGTATGTACAAAGTATGCACAAACATGTTCACGACTTGCAAGTTAGTGTCTCAGTTTACAATATCTTACCCAAATTGCATTGAAGTAAAATTAAATAATAATAAAAAGAACATTGTAAACATTAACATCACATTCATCAAATGCTGCACATTGACTCGCTTTTGGAACATGGTAAAGACCTGTCACACAGTCAACTGCAAATAATGGACAAACACGATACAGGAAGCTATGGGCTTCATTATGAAACACTGCAAACTAAATTAAACGCTTGAGTTTTTTGTTGTTGTGGAGTGGATACTTCCAGATATCAAAGTCACCATGATATCATAATGACTCAAGTTAATATAGTTATTAGCCATTGAGATTTTGACATCAGCTTTTCAGCTTCATTACAATTCAAGAACATTATCATTGAAATTAAACCACCTTTTACTTTTACTATGTAATTTTCCACCTCATTAACATCTAAATCTTTATCATTATGAGAAAAAATGTTTGAACTGGTCTCAGATCTGAAAACTGAAACTTAAATGGCTCCAGTTTAGTGTGGACACAAAACTAAACTTTTCATACATGAGTGCAGTGCGTGATAAATGAAGGGTGTAAACATTATGATCCTCAAAAGATCTATAAAATGGAGACACTTTAAATTATAAAAGGGGATAGATCACTCAAGGCATTGTTTGGGAAAACTGGCAACGATCACCTCCATGCAATGGCATCTGTCCCTAAAGCTTGCTTTGTGTCTTTTCTTTTTGGTAAAACGGATTGCCATGCACTGTTAATATCTGCTTCAGTCAACATTCTCAGGTCCAAAAAATGCTCCTGACAAAGAAAAAAAAAAAAAACAGTTCTTTGCTTGAACACAGGAAATAGTGGAATCCATCTTCATTTTCAAAAATCCAATCTACATACTGCAAACCAGAAAAAATATATATATATATAAAAGAAAAAAAAATAAAATAAAAAAGGAAAGAGCAAAAACTCCAGCTGATGCATTGAGGAGTATAAAAGATGGTGAGCCTCCAGTCATCCCAAAATAGACCATATGATACAGCAGTTTTTCCTGTGATAGGTCAGTTATGGCAGCAGTTGTCAAAATAAGAGTCCTTCTTTTGCCCAAGATCCACCCCCTTCTCCTCTGTGAGGAAACAACACCAAAAAAGAAATCAAAATAAAAACAATGTCACATTATTTTATCAGTTCCATTTTTATTATTATTTAGATTCCTTAGTAAAGTTCTAAATAAAATTGTTACTAACTGCATAAAGAGTTTGATAAATTAGATGTTTCTTAATCCCTCCCTCTCTAGTTTGGATGAAGCTGAACAATGTCTGAAACTTTGCATTACAAGCACTTTCTATGTTTATTGCCTCTTTATGATGAATCACTTGTTGTATTCCTCAAGTTGCTTTGGACACACGTCTGCCAAATGAAAAAAATGTAAATGACTATTTATATCCACCTTATAGAAAGGAAATAGGGAAATAACTAGAAGAATAACAGTAAACAGTATAACTATCTAAGCTACAAACCAGTGTGTTTATGACTAATATAATATATTAAAATAACACATACCAGTTTAAAATATAATTTAGCATAAAAGATTTTTGTACAGGTAAAATAACAAAATAAAAAAAAACGGATGACACCAGAAGCCTTACACATTCAAGTTACAAATGGCCGCACCTGCGTTTACATTAGAAATAAGGTGGATAGAAGGTTTAGAAATTAATAAATACTTTTTAACAGTATTGATCAAAGCGAAAAGAGCACCCAATGTGTCTTTTTATCGATACTGTAGAAAATAATATAACATGAGTGTACATCCGTTTTCGAAAGCAAATCTGTTATAAATTAACTATTAGGTATTCAAGGCCACATAGGTTAGGCAGGTATTTCCAAACTTGCATGTCTTTGCACATACATTAAACGGGTCCTATTATGCTCTTTTAAGTCTTGTTTTTGTTTTGGGTGGTGTACTAGAACACGCTCTCATTCTTGGTGGTTCGAAAAATGCATTATTTTTCACATAATTTACATCATTACAATACCTTTCTCCCCAGCCTGGCACAAAGGGCTCGATTAGTTTCGGGTTTGACGAAGGCCCGCCTTCCGAAAAATGAAACGTGTTGTAATTGGTTAGCTGTCCCAGTGCGTTGTGATTTGGTGAACAGTTTAGACAGCGTTTCAGTACTACCACGCCCATTACCAAAGCAGCAAGTTCCGTCTGTTCCATTATAAAGTATATATTAAGATATAGTTGATGCTACAGTAGTGTTTGGGCCTATCGTCAGCCTGTGAGATCGCCGATACATGATATTATCGTGCCATTATTTACATAGTTTCATTGCCCAAAACTAGCTCCAGCATAGAGATAAAAGCAGCCTGATGTTTTTAAAATGACTTAATTTGTATTTAACATTAAAACAATTGAATAAAAACATTGTTACTAATTATAATGCTTACATTTCCTTAGTTATTCAAAAAGCAGCTACAGAAAATGAGCAAAGAACATTAACATTATCAAAAAACATCACTGATTAGCCTAGCCTATTCTAGTGCAAGTTTATGCATTTTAAAAAACACTTGAGTTATAAGTGAAACTATCTACACTGTATGATGAATACATCTCTTACCACTCACTGCACACATCTGCGGCGCATTAGGGCTTCGACACAGCCACCAGAGCTGATCGCAGCCACTCTAGTCAATGTTTGTGTTTACACCAGCCGTGCCTCGACATGTGTTTCGACCCCCTATACTGCATATGTCTGCAGCGCGTTACTGCTCTGACTTGTCCACTCTAGTCAATGCTTGTGTTTATACCAGCTGTGCTGCAGCTCATTGAAGCGTCCCAGAACTGGCTCTCCGTGCTGCATCTTTAAAGTTATGATAATCCTCTACCTCATCCCCACCCACCCCCAACCATTCAAATTTCTGTAGGCAGGATTTATTTTTAAGATATTCTAATGGCCTGCGTTGTGACATCACAGCACCCGGAAAACAACGCTGTAGTCCAAAGGAGCCATTTGTTGTAGTTCTTGAAAAGGGATTTTTTAAAAATGAAATATTATCTCCCTTTGGAGTGGACTTTGAGATTTGTAACTTTGTAGATCTTTATTATGCCCAAATATACACACAACACAGTGACTAAAATTCAAAAAGTGAAAAAGCATAATAGGACCCCTTTAAAATATCATTAAAAGTGGTCATATGGGTGCTAATGCTAAAGGGTGCATCTTTGTTTCCTCACAAAGATGGACCTAGCGAGCAGTTTACTTAGTTCACTGTAACAAAAAGCATTTGTACTTTACATGCTTATGCTACGCAACAAGTAACTAAGCCTTGTACCTGAAACACACAGAACCAGGTGTAAAGTGGAAGTCATCTTTTTTTTTTTTTTTAAGTTTCACTTTGCAGCAGTTCTCACCTTGCATGAACTCTAAAGCACAGCTACTGAAATCTTCAGCCACTTTCTGAAACACCTCATCTGTATGAAAAAACAAATGAGGAAATGAAACTTCTCGGTATCTAACTGCACGTTACACATAAGTAGTGCTCAATAGAGCAGATAAACTGAAGCATCGCTTACCAACATTTTTTCCTGTTTTGCTGGAGGTCTCAAAATGTTGTGCACCTATTTCTGCAAAGAAAAGTAAATGTTAAAAGTCAATGTTGTTTTATTGAAATGCTTTGAAATGTGACCATGGACCACAAAACCAGTCATAAGGGTCAATTTTTCAAAACTGAGCTTTATACATCATCTGAAAGCTTTCCATTGATATATGGTTTGTTAGGATAGGACAATATATGTCCAAGATACAACTATTTGAATATATGGAATCTGAGGGTGCAAAAAAATAAATAAATAAAAAATCTAAATATTGAAAAAATCATCAAGTTGGCAGAATGAAGCTCTTACTAATGCATATTACTAATCAAAAATTAAGTTTCATACAGTAAGAATTTTACAAAATATCTTCATGAAACATGATCTTTAGTTAATTTCCTAATGATATTTGGCATAAAAGAAAAATCAATAATTTTGACCCATACAATGTATTTTTGGCTATTGCTACAAATATACCCCAGTGACTTAAGACTGGTTTTGTGGTCCAGGGTCACAAATAGTTGCATACAGAAAACAAAAGAAGCTACATTCATGCTTACCATCTGCAAAGTCTTGAACATCATGGTAGTCTACTTGCCGCACACTTCGATCAGCCTCAATGAGGTCACTCTTGGTGCCACACAAATATATCTTGCAGTGCTGAAAATAAAATAACGTGTCTGTGCTGAATTATCTTGTGAGTTGCTTGTGTTAATGTGAGATGCGGGTACATTTTACCTCTTCACAGTTCTGTAACTCCTTTACCCAGAACCTGGCCCTTTCAAAACTGCTGCTGTCCGTCAAGTCTGTGAGAATATGAAAAACAGCCAAATATTTGGGATAGAAATTAGATGTTTTCAAGCTTTTTTTACTTCTGAAGGAGCTAATTTTTTCGGACTTTTTCCCATGTTCACTACTGTTCAAAACTTTGGACTTTAAGTTTTTTTTTAAAGAACTTAATACTTTTATTCAGCAAGGACGCATTAAATAGACCAAACGTGACAATAAAGATATTTATACGATATATTTAAATTCCAGACCAATGGCTGCTGAAAATCCAGCTTTGCCATCACAGGAAAAAAAAAGTACATTTTTAAACATATTAAAATTTTTTTATTGTTTTTCTGATCAAAGAAATGCAGTCATGATGAGAAAAAGCCTTTTCTTTTAAAAACCTTACTGACCTTAAACTGTTGATTGGTAGCGTTTAAAAAACATTTACAGTAAAATATTATAACAAAAATTAAATAATTGTTTACAAACAAAATAATTGACTTTTCCATTGTCATTGTACTAAGCAATATAAATCATAAATTATATAAAATAACTTTTTCCCCACAAATATGCAGATTTTATTATTATTATTATTATTATTATTATTATTATTATTATTATTAATTAATTAATTAAATAAATAGAGTAGTATCAAATAAAATAGTATTACAAATAACTATTAATTAACCTTAATCTTAAATTTGGGCCAATCTTTAAAATGCAGAATAAAATAATTAATAATAATAATAATAATAATAATAATAATAATAGTAATAATAAAGATATTGTCTCAAGTGCACATTTTTATTTTGAAAGCCCTAGAAAGTACATTGAGTAAAAAAATTTTTTTTTTTTGGGTCTCTCCAAATTTTGCATGGACCCCTGAGGACCCCTGATTAACTTATTTTAACCAAACACATGAACTGCCTAGCAGGACTCTTAACTACTTCAAAATGTACACAGAGTGAGCAAGCATGAGCCACTTCCTTGCTCAATGTCACCTGACTGCTAGACTAGCTGGTACTGCTGCACTTTGGACTTCTTTCCATCAAACTGTGAGAGAGAGAGAGAGATATACCATAGCAGACAATGGCAGCACGGGCTCCTCTGTAATAGATTCTGCTCATGGCTTCATAGCGTTCAGACCCAGCAGTGTCCTGAGATTAAATGAAACACATGAAGGCACTAATGAGTGGTTGATCAGTGTATATAAAGGCTCTAGTAACTACTACTTACCCATATTCCCAGAGTAACCACCTTGTCACCGACATTGAGGGCTTTCGCAACAAATGCAGCCCCTATAGTCTTAATGAGACAAAAACAATTCATTAAAGAAAAAGGAACATCATATCAAGTCATCGTCAAAAAAGCCACTGACATCAGTGGAAGGTGGCTTTACCTGTGGAGCTGGTTTACAGTATGTGACACATGATTAGAGATTGTTGATAGCCAGTCAAACTTAAATTATACACACACACAAAAAATAATAATAACGAGATATATATATATATATATATATATATATATATGAGAACAAACAATCTCAGAAAATTATCAGTTACTTCTAGAGGTTGCTATGCTAACATATACTTACATTTTGATATGGTCCCACAAGAAACCGGCGATGTACGTATCTCTCCACCAGACTGGTTTTCCCCACACTCTCCTTGCCAAGCATGACCACCTTAGCATCCACTCGCATGGCAGTCATGATTGTATGGGTTTGTAAAAAACGACTCTTAAAAAGAAAAATTTTCATATAAGGTTTTACAGAAGGCATATTACAACTAAATCGATATAGAAATCTGATTAATTGTATTGAACATGATCTTTTATTGCTAAATAGATAGATAGATAAATAGAGCTGTATTTGCAGGTGTGTTAACAAAATAAAACGACCTAGGTGTACTTAAAGAGAACACACGTTCTATGTCAACTATGTCAACTATGCCGTTGACTGACATACTAAAGCACATGTAACTTACTGTAAAACTAGTATGCCATTTAATATTACATTTAAAGTCAACATATTTTAAATGCACTAAATTGAAACATTTAAAGCACTCAAGTTTAAATAAAGTTAAATAAATTTTGGTTGCCATAAATACTTTAATTTAATTGCAAATAGCATGCAGTTAAGTGCTCGAAAACATTACGTTCAGTTAGTACATAATTATATTCTTTTAAAATATATTATTTCCGTAAAAAACACTATTTTTTTTTAAAGTACACCAAAGTGTTGTGTTTCTTAAGATTTCTGTGACTACTACATCTAGAGAGCTAGCTTTGGCTAATAACGCAATCTCAGTATGTCACACTAAATGTTATCCATATGAAACACACTAGCGGTTAATAGGCGTTCTCACATTTTTATTTTATTTTATTTTATTTTCACTTACCTTGGCTCTTGGTGTATCTATTGACGAGACTTTAGAGTTCCAGAGTGACTCTACTTACAGATAAATACTGTAACTGGGTGGCTAATGGTTTAGTTAGCAATCCACGCTGATGTGCCACAAAAGCCCATTATAATAAAATTGAAGACTGCTTGACGTGTAAACACATACAAACGCAAACGAAACGCAAGACACATTGAACTAAGGACACGTTCAAAAAAAATGAAACATTAAAGTGACCTTTTTCACCCTAATACGACAGAAGAGAGCAGCTTAGCTTTCAACGCCAATAAATACAGCAGAGCTGAAGAACTTCCAAGCCATATTTCCTCGTTTACATGGAAAAAAAAAAAATGGACCGGCAAATGTTATGTATTTGGTCAATGAGGAACTGTAGTGTGTATGGCTAGCTGGAATAAACTAGTGTGTATGTGTGTGTGTGTGTGTGCTTTTTGTTTATATAGAGGAGGATGTGACTTCACTACGGACAGGGGTTGTGTTTAAAATAGCAATGTTCGAATCGCGAAAGAATCGTTCTTATGAATCGAAGCTTTCCAATGAACGGGTTGAACATTCGTTGACGGATGAGTGTGAATCGGTTCCAGCGATTCTGAAGGAATCACAGAAATGTCAGGAGTAAAACGTAATTTAAATTCTATCAAAGCACATACAAATGAGCGGAATTAAAAAAAAAAAAAAAACATTAATTAGAATATTGTTTAATGTGAATGCTAATTATTTAGACTCAACATAACTTTATTTTATAAGATAAAACGTGGTTGTAAGAAACTAAACATGGAACACGGGGACGTTAAATTTCAATAAATGCCTGGTAACAAAACGTAATCGAATCGATTTATCGCTTTTAATATCGGGAATCGCTTGTAATACCAGGACTACTTCATGGCGTTTTTGCTCTTTCTTAATCGGATTTGAATTGAACTCTTCGAAAGAACCGATTCGCGGCAATAATTCAGTTCCTATCACCACAGGCACGTGTTACATTTTGGGCCCGTTTAATGTCTGAGCCGTTACTTTGATTGGCTGGTCAAATCATTTGGCGCGTCACAGTTGGTTGAATATCTGATTATCTCTCTGTGATTGGCTGCTTGTCTCTGTCACTCACGGTTTCTTCATCCAGAATGGCTGCTCTGCTTCGGCACCGCCTAAGTTGCCAAAATACTATCTAGGTAGGAAGCTCACTACGATTTGAAACACAACCCGAGTGTTCAGGGGAAGCGAATCAGAGCTCCTGCGAAAATGGCGTCTCCGAAAACAGTTCCTAAAGATGCCCAGGTAAATAATGCATCAGAAATTGTTTTATCTGTGTGTTGTGCAACATTTATTGTTTTTACATCATAGCAATTAAAGCAACATGTTTAAAGAGCGACTGTGTATTTTATTCATCTTATTCTTCTTTGTGTACACACATGCGTTAGCACGCTAACCGGTCCACTGTAATGCATTATAATTCGGCGCGATTACAACGCAGTGTGTTATAATTTACCACATTTTTACGAATATAAAGTTTTTAAGTGTGTTTACGTTACGTATCTTACGTAAACTAAGATATTTGCTGGTGCAAAGATGCAGCGATGATGCTAATATAATATGCATATTTTCCTTGTACACTTTTTACTTTATTTATTTACTTTTATTTCTTTATTTCTATATATTTATTTATGTACACTTTTTTTTGTACTTTATTTTATTTTTACTTCAAAGGTTATGATGCAGATTCTTAAAGACATGGGGATCACGGAGTACGAGCCCAGAGTGATCAATCAAATGCTGGAGTTTACATACAGTAAGTCAAAATGACTTTTGTAAAATGCTTTAACAAACTCCAGCAGTTACTGTTCTGTGCTAGTAAATCGTCTAATAACTTTTTAACATCCACTGGTGCTATTTGTTTGTTTGTTTTTTACAGGATACGTAACAACTATTATTGAAGATGCAAAAATATATTCCACCCATGCCAAGAAGTCCAGTGTGGATGCAGATGATATAAGGTTAGCAATCCAGTGTCGAGTAGATCAGTCGTTCACATCTCCTCCACCACGAGATGTAAGTTGTTCTCTTCTCGTTGACTTATTTGTAATGCATAACACATATGTGACTTTGAGTAATTAATAGTGGTGTTTGGTTCATGGTTTCAGTTCCTGTTGGACATTGCAAGGCAGAAGAACCAAACTCCTTTGCCCCTGATCAAACCATACACGGGTCCACGCCTTCCACCGGACCGCTACTGTCTCACCGCACCAAACTACAGATTGAAGTCCTTGCAGAAAAAGGTATAGTTATGGTTTAAAATTTGTATCTACATACCTAGGAATACCTGATAGCAAAGTCTAGTGAAGGTCTACTACTGTCATTGTACCTGTAGTGCAGTGGTTTTCTTTTTTTGACTTTTTTTTTTTTTTTTGACTCCAAGGTCCCTATTCACAACAATATTTGAAGGCCCTAGTTTTGTTTTTCAAACACAATTTTAATCAATGAAAAGTTAATTTTAGGAGTTGAATTCAGTGATCCTATTCTTTTTACCAACGAATTCACATGACTCTTCCAGTTATGTGTGATATACAGGCTAAAAGTGTGGTCACATTTGTGAATTTTGTGAGCAAAAAGGTCAGTAGCATATGAATCGTACATGTAAAGCACAGCTCAGACAGAGTAACTTTTCAAATAGAAAAAAATTCTATTGGGCAACACGGCAAATTCACATGATCTTAAACGCGTGGCAAAATCCGTGTGGGCATTCCTTCCTCTCATCAGGTTGATTCTTATTGAAATGAATGGATTTCCTCTGCAAAATTTACTGAACAAGGGTAAATGTGACTGCACTTTAAGGATTAATGATAAAAATTTGAATATATATATATATGTGACCCTGGACCAGTAAAAAGGGTCAAAAAATGTATTGCATTATTTAAGACATAATCTGAAAGCTGAATAAATAAGCTTTCCATTGATGTATGGTTTGTTAGGACAATATTTGGCTGAGATACAACTATTTGAGAATCTGGAACCTGAGGGTGCAAAAAAATCAAAATACTGAAAAGAATTGCCTTTGAAGTTGTCCAAATCAAGTTCTTAGCAATGCATATTACTAATCAAAAATTAAGTTTTGATATACTTAAGGTAAGAAATTTACAAAATATCTTCATGGAACATGATCTTTACTTAATATCCTAATGATTTTTGGCATAAAAGAAAAATAAATAATTTTAACCCATACAATGTATTTTTGGCTATTGCTGCAAATAAACCCGTGCTACTTAAAGACTGGTTTTATGGTCCAGGGTCACATATTTTTCAGAGTTTATTTGGCATTGGAATAACAAGTGTATATTTATTAGAAATATAAATATGTTATTTAATTAATTTTCTTGACCTTTTGTGGTATAGAAACCGGTCATGTTTTAATATTGAGATACCATTATAGTTTGTATTAATATTTTGAATTACAAATTTTTTTTTAATCTTGTTTAGTACAACATTTTACAAATATTTCTAATAATACCATATCCAGGTTTTTGTAGACTGTGGGAATGCTGGTTCTTTAAAGGAGACAAACTGATTTAAAATAAAACGTGTGAGAAAATGTACAGTCTGATATGGTGTTGATTTTTAGGTGTCTTCATCTGCGGGCAGGATCACAGTACCACGGTTAAGTGTGGGGGCAGTGTCCAGTAGGCCGAGCACTCCAACTCTTGGTTAGTTACTCTAAATATTTGAGAATACTTAAGGATTCCAAGCATATCTGTGCACTGAGTTTGCATCCATACAGTTTCCAATATTCATTCATTGAGCTCCCCTATTACAAGAGGAGCATTCAGTTGTTTTACTTTTTTGTCTTTTTGTCCGTGGTGAACAAGTGCAAAATCTAAAACTCAGTATAAAGGATCATCATTGTATTTACCACAGGTACACCATCAGTGCAGACAGTGGGGACAAAAGTAGGGACGCCGGTGTCACTGACTGGCCAACGTTTTACAGTTCAGATTCCCTCCTCACAGGCTGCCTCTGTCAAATCAGGTACCAGTTTTCACCCTAAAACAAGCAGTTCTCCTTGTATGAACTTTTATATTGAGGACCATGTGAAGGATTTTGTGCCAAATCAGTGAGCAGATGAAAAGTTAAAGGAGAAGTTTACTTCCAGAACAAAAATTTACAGATAATCTATTCACCCCCCTTGTCATCCAAGATGTTCATGTCTTTCTTTCTTCATTCTTATAGAAATTATGTTTTTTGAGGAAAACTTTTCAGGAATTGTCTCCATACAGTGGACTTCTATGGTGCCACAGAGTTTGAACCGAGTTTGAACTTCCAAAATGTTTCATTGCAGCTTTAAAGGGCTCTAAACGATCCCAGCCGAGGAAGAAGGACCTTACCTAGCGAAACTCAGTTATTTTCTAAAAAAAAAAATTATTATATACTTTTTGTTACCTCAAACGCTTGTCTTATTTTGGTCTGCCTGAACTGTTTATTTCTGGTTCAAGACAGTTAGGGTATGTCGAAAAACTCCCATCTCATTTTCTCCTCCAACTGCAAAATCGTCCTGCATTGTTGTTTTACCTATTTTTTTGTAAAGGATGTTTGATATTTTTTTGCATGTTCACTTTGCATACACTGGGTCGGTGCTTCTGCAGCGATGTAGGACGATTTTGAAGTTGAGGGAGAAAATTACAGGGGAGTTTTTCGACATACCCTAATTGTCTTGAACCGGAAAAAAAAAAAAACAGGAAGACCTAGACAAGATGAGCGTTTGAGGTTAAAAAAATTCTTTTTTTTAATTTTTTTATTTAGAAAATAACCATTTCGCCAGATAAGACCCTTCTTCCTTGGCTGGGATTGTTTACAGCCCTTTGAAGCTGCATTTAAACTGCATTTTGGATATTCAAGCTTGGGGGCACCATTGAATTTCACTATATGGAGATAAATCCTGAAATGTTTTCCTCAAAAAATATAATTTCTTTACAAATGAAAGAAAGAATGACATGAACATCTTGGATGGCAAGGGGGTGACAACAGGGCCTAAAACTAACTTTTTGCCACACCTGCCAATGGCTGGTAATGTAGTAAAATTTACCGGCCAACATATAATTTTTTTTATTTTTTTTTTTTAACCGGCCATGAAAGGCTTTTTGCAAAAACAGGCAGCTATAACTACTACAATGACTAAACATATTTACAATGTTTTTAATTTGTCCTGCTTACTGGTGTCTCTATTAAATGCATTTTCCCTCAATTTTACATATTAATTGTAGCCATTTAACATTATAGTATAATTGAAAGCTGTTATTTCTTATTTTTAGGGCTTTAGGAAATTTAATTTAAGTGATTTTAAAACAATCTTCACATAAACTATAAATTGCATATGCATAAACTATGCAGATTAATCTTTGTTCAAGCTACAAAAGTTAATCACTGACTAGAGCAGTCGAGTGATGATTTCTCTTTTTCTTTTGTTCTTTGATTTACATCAATGACTTCGCTTCAGCGGGTTAGGCTTCACTTTAAAAGCAGCGCAGTCTCTTTAAAACCTGATGCACATATTCGATTTTCTCCAAACTCTTTACGGTCATTTAATACTTTATAACTTCGTTAAGACTACGTTTATAAGGTAACTCGCCAAAACGCGCATTTTGAAATAATTGTGTGTGTGTTTTCGTCCATTGAAGCAACACTGGTGCGCTGTCTGAAGCGGCTCAGCGTATGCGTACAGCCAAACGTGCAGCCTTTAAACTATACTTCACTGCACCATTTAGGCGGCGTAACCCCAGGTATGTGTCGCCACATTTTTTGGGTTATAAAGAATAAAGAAGGGAAAAGTTGTTCTTCCGAAGTGAAGCGGCAATATCTTCTCAGGTAAAAGTTATTAGAAATGTGTCTAGAGACAAGCTGGCCATCACACATCAGATGTTTCTATTCCATTATTTGATTATTTGATCTTGTGTTCGGAAAAGATTATTTTGTTCGCTTGCGTCAGACACAGCGAATCTCTTTAAAAACTGGCTGTTGTTTTCACTACATTCCATTGTTATATTTCGTATAACTTTTACCTGGCGACTGACACTGTTACATATGTGACACTGTTACATATGTCAATTTTTACTCTCATTTGGCATTTGGCGAGTATTAATTTTAGGCCCTGGGTGAGTACATTATATAAATTTTTGTTCTGAAAGTGAACTTCTCCTTTAAGCTGTTGATTGACCTAAGAGAAATAAAGACATAACAGATTTAAGAACATGCGGTGAAATATTAATGATTTAATTTGTTTTCACAGCTACTCCTACCACTCCCACAGTTCAGAATGTCCTCATCAACCCCTCTCTCATTGGCTCCAAGAACATCCTTATTACTACCAATATGGTGTCGCAGAATTCATCTAGTGACTCTACCTCTCTTAAGAGGAAGCATGAAGATGAGGATGACTATGATGCTTTATGACCTGCTGTAGTTTTTTACTAGTATGGAAGTGATTCTGTACATAAGCGATCATTAACTATGACTTTGCCTTTCAGTAGTTTTGTTTAGATTCTTACATAATAACAGTCAATTACCATTTGTTCATTTTTGGAAGTGTAAAAAATAAAATAAATTCTTAAATTATGTGTTTGGTTTTTGTTTTACAGGCTCATGGTTTACATAGAACAAATTAAGTTGGTTAACTGTGGTGCAAAAAAATCATAATATTTTTGATGGGTGGAAGGAAAGCCTTTTAAGGATAGTTATTCATGTAATTTCATGAGTACCTTTATTATTTGCATGAATAAAATGTATTTATATATTGTTCATTCTAAAATTAATCAATGAAATGCCAGCAGAGGGAGCTGGTTAGACAGGAAAGATCATGTGCTTTTACTCCAGGAATAAATATTAATGCTACTTAATATAATGTAGTCATGCAAACTATACTATATATGTAATATTTAAACACTTTTTTTTTTTTTTTTTTTTTTACATCGATGCTTCTGGTAATCTGATATGGTGTGACCAATGATCAGTCCTGATAATGATGTATGAAGAATATATGGATGGCTGAGAAAATGAACTTGTACACTTATATAAAATAAAGTATCATTTAGAGACAGCAAAGGAGATGTACACAGTTTCTATCTATCTATCTATCTATATCTATATAAGTGTACATTATAGCAAGTTTACAAAGGTGGATCTGTAGCTCAGATGGTAGAGCATGGTGCTAGCAATAGACGTGTATCTCATGTATTTACATAGAGCTAATTACATCAGTTGTACATATATTAGGAAACCCAGTATTCCAGAAATGTGTATTTCAAACTGTAAATGCATCTAGATTAGGAATGTATGGAAAGGTTGTAAAAAAAAATCGACAGATTTTAATTAACTTTATCCATTTAGTTGAATATACTAATATGCACACATTTCTTCTGTGCATCCCAAGCATGTTCACTTAAGTAAAAAATATATGTATATTACTGAATCAGACAAGAGGGGGTTTATTAGAGGTATTAAAACCATTTTCATACAAAGTCACTTAATAGCCCTGTTAGAACTTTTTATTTAGACTTTGTCCACTTATTCTGTTCAGTAAAAATTGTTTAGTTTGAGGCTTATAAATTCAGCAGTTTACTGATGGCATTAAACGGTGAAATAGCCTTCCTTGTGTTGAAGAGCCACAGTGCAACTGTTTGCTGTTTACTTCACTACAGCCATTCACGTAATTACTACATATTCCAGCGACTCTTACGTAAACGTCAACAGTAGCTCTGTGATTGGCTGAGGAGAGTGTCAATCAAAGCTCCTTCATCCAATAGACTCGTTACTCGCTCTCAAACTATGGCAGCCATGTTGTATCCGCGGGGGATTGGAGGCTGTTCGGAACCGAGTGTGTCTTCAGTCGGGAGTGTACGGTGGGGCTCTCGGGCTTGAACTCGTCTGGGTTTTACACCATTTAAGATCTACACTCCTCGCTATGAGCCGTCCGTCCTCCGCGGGTGGTGCGGCCGGAGGACTAGGAGCTGGTAAAGCAGGAGGAAGCAAGCATGGAGGTTCTGGAGGAACAACCGCCTCTGCTGCTGCCGCCGCCGCCGCCGCCGCTGCAGCTGCTGCCGCTGCGGCCGCAGCCGCAGCCGCCGCGGGGGTATCCGGCTCTGTCGCAGGCTCGGGTACGGTGCCCGCGGCCGCTGTAGCCCTTCCAGCCGCTGCCCTACCGGGACAGTCAGCCGAACTGACAGCGCTGTTTGAGTGCCCGGTGTGTTTCGACTATGTGCTGCCTCCGATATTGCAGTGCCAGGCTGGGCATCTGGTCTGTAACCAGTGTCGGCAAAAGCTCAGCTGTTGTCCAACTTGTCGCGGCCCTCTCACGCCTAGCATAAGGAACTTGGCAATGGAAAAAGTTGCATCTACTTTGCCGTTTCCGTGTAAGGTAAGAACAACCCTGTAGCACTGGTGAAATGCATTCACAGCCGTCATAACCAATCCAAAGTTGCCTGCAACATTGTTTCATTCAATACTCTGTGATGGCACACGGAGAGCCATGAGTTTAGGAAGTGTGGTCATATCGTGTAACTAAAGCTCAGAAGCCACAGGTGTATATTGCATCAAGCCAAGATGCTGCACTTCTGCTTTATTCATATATTTAAGTCTCATTCTTTTATATTTTTCATGCACACATCCAGCTGAAGTGTGTATGCTTTCTGTGTTAAATATTTTCCTCTGTCACACTGTAATATTCAGTTATTCGTAGAAAAATATCATTTTAACTATTTTTTAAGTCACGATTATTGCCAGTGTATCAACATTGTCTCAACCAATGGTGTGGTTTTGGGGGCGGAGTTATCAGTTTGTCCAACCAACGGCAGGTAGGGAGGTGGACAGAAAGCGTTTTGGAAACATGTTTGAGAACAGTAGTTATTTTTGTAATTCCAATTGGTCACACTAGAGGTGCAAAAAAGGCACATTTCAGCTTTAAAATAGGGGCGTAGTTTCACAGGCACCCCCATCAAAAAAGCGTCCCCATATTTTAATGCTTGTATGTTATTATTCTTTTTTCCCCATTGTCCTTAACTGCAGTACATAAGCTGCACATGTAAAAACATATACAATGCCTGTTATTGTTGTAGACTGTAAGTTTATCCCTCATAGCCTCGTTTTCATCTGTGTTAAATTCAATATTCCGTTTAACCTGGCTATGGTCTATATTAATCTAATCAAGTGCTCTTTGTTTCACATTTTATAAAACATCATGTTACTATTTCAGTGTGAGAAATGATTTAGTGCGAGAGTGAACTGTCCAAATGAATCAAACTAAATCACAAACGCTTTTGCAAATATTTCTGATCAGTTCACAATCCCCACTAGGATTTCATCAAAAATCATTTTCTGATATTTGCAATCGAAATGAATGATTTTGTGGCATTAATTTCCAAAATGTTGTCATTTTATAATTAGTATATCATATGTCATATTATTTATGACATTTAATGTACAATAGTCATACACAACAGAAAAAAAAAAAACAATGCAGAAAGCCTATTTTTTTTATTTTTGTTTATTTTCGTATGGTGTGCTTTATTTTCTCATACACGCAATACATGCAGTGTTTTTATCACTATCATGTCATAAACTTTACATTGGACTGTGTTTTTTGTTAATAAATGGTGATATTTTGTTGATTTCTCATTGTGTTCTGCGATTGTGAGATCGCACAAACCTGAGGGAACTGAACTGTATCAAAAGAGTGATTCATTCACAATTCCAACATTGCTATTTCTGATTCTAAACAGCTGTTGGAAAACACATGATGTGATTGCAGAAATATTGTCAGGGAAAATTATAATTTTCATTGTCACACAAAGATTAGTCATATTTTACTGAAATTACTGGAAACAAGTTGGATTGCTTTGTTTAAATGCAAGAAGTCTCATAGTGCTGGCAAACGATTAATTGCGATTAATCACATCCAAAATACATTTTTTTTTCCATAATATATGTATATGTACTGTGTATATTTATTATGTGTATATAAATACACACACATGCAGTATGTATTTAGAAAATATTTACATGTATAAATCTATATGATGTATATTAGATTTAATATATAAACAACACTTTTTTCCTTAATATACACATACATGTGTGTGTATTTTTATATATATTATATATATATATATATATATATATATATATATATATATATATATATATATATATATATATATATATAAAATAAATATACACAGTACATACACATTATTTAAACAAAAACTTTTATTTTGGATGCGATTAATCGTTTAACAGCACCACTTAAGACCTAACATAACTTGATTGTTATTAATGATAAAATTGCATTAGAAGCATCTATATAAAGTTCTGTATCTTGATGCTGCTATTACATTAATTTTAGTTTGCATTTAGATTTTTTTTTTTTTTTCCTCCTACAACTGCAGTTTGTTTATACTTTAATTTCAAACACTTTTTGGGCAGTCTGAGCTTTAAGGTTTCTTTTTACTGTGACTGACCTGAAACACCTTGATTGCATCATCAGTACATTAAAGTTGTATTCTCTGTTATCACTGGCCTGTGAAAGTTGATCACTACTTTTATTCCCTGGGGTAATGTTTCCTGCTTTACAGTGGCTGTAATCAGGACATGGCAACTGGTACGTGATGTAGTGCATTCTCTAGTGATACCAACTATCAATAAAGGAAAGTAGCCCTCAACGTTTGTAGTGAAAGTAAAGCTGGATCCGCTGTTGTTTCAGCAAAGGGCTTTGTCAGCTAGTTATTCGATGCTCTGTGCTAACAGCATTAAAGTATACGGGACCTCAGGGTTTTTTTTTGTGGAGTGATGTTGTGAAAACAATCATTCTGGGACTGTGCCATGTGCTGCACTCAACAGGTGACAGCAACTTTGCTCTTTGCTCTGTAAATGCATCATGTCATACTATTTATATAATTTTATCCACTTACAATATTAATTTTTGTGCGTGTGCGTGACACAATTTTAACACATTTATGACAATTTATTTTAATAGAATTTTCTTTCGATAACCTTTAGAAATAAACAAATATATGGGCTGGTCTTTGCAATTATACATATATTTTTTTTAAATTAACAAAGAGTTAGACATACTTCGCTAACGCTAGATTTGAATTGGATTTTGGATTCAATAAATTGTGTTTCTGGACTGGAAGGACTTTGAGATCTGAAAGTTACAGTATTTTGGTAGTGTTTTTTTTTTTTTTACAATTTATTGGTGCATGTTATTCTAAATGGGAAAAAAGTGTTGATCTGTCTATATGTATATGTGTGTGTGTGTGTGTTTATTATTTTATTAATTTATTTTTGAAAATGTAATTGCGTACACAGCATCTATTTTTTCTTTATTTTTTCACAACATGTTCTTTTCATTTGAATTCATAAAGCAAAATGAACTTAAACACAGTTCATATCATGCTTTCATCAGCAAAGCACATGGATTTCTTTTATGTGATCAAAGGTTACGTAACGTGGTGTATCTAAGACCGTTATCCTTAAGATACTGTATGTCTGATTATCACAGACCTAGAGTAACATTAATAGGTGTTGGTAAATCGCTTGGCAAAAGCATTGTGCAAAAGCACAGTGTCAAGGCTTTGGTAGCCACCTTAGTGGGCTCAAAAAGGAGGTAAGGAAAGACTCAGCATGCACATGAGAACACTGTAATTTAATTTTAAAAATGTCATGTGGTGTAACCAATCAATAAAGAATAACATATTTTCTTACACCTTGAGTACATGAAAGTGTACACATTTTAATCACTATTTTAAGGTAATGACCTTGATACAAAGTCATGAGGGAAAATCTTTTAATCTTCATGTTATACCACATGACTTTAACTTTTCTGACTTGTTCTTAACCCTGCAACAGAACCCTATAAGCATACAACAGGTATGACAAATATAAGCGATTAGATCCTGAGACAGCATCTGCTTTTTTTCACATTCCTAGGAATGATTTATTTGGTTTATAAGAAACGCACGCTTCGGGAGAAGTGGAAAAGGAAATGGAAGACTTGGATATCAGCCGTAGTGTCTCCTCAGATGTCTTAGCAGCACACCTCATGTAGGATGTCCGTTTGGAGCATGGCCCAGAGAGTCTGGCAGGAAGGGAGCAGTTCCTCAGAGCTGTCACTGAGCTGCTTTCCTCACACGCCAGGCTCTGGCAACTGGCGGCTGTGTCCGGCTGGCATACGTAACCAGATTAGACATGGATACGCTTAGTCCCCTCAGGCTTGGGCATTTATTTTGCTGTGTGAGTCTATTTTCAGCCTGTTCTGCGGGTTTGTTAAGACACAGGCTGCTGTCACTATGAATAGAAGCATGTGCAAAGCGAATTAGAGGTTTGTAATGATCCCCATCATACCCTGTTTAAAGAGGAGAGCACCCCAGTGTGGCCAACACTGGTGACACCTGGCTACTGCACATGTATCTCACTGATTGCAGCACTGAGTGTAATACTCTTCCAAGCATCTTGTAGATTCTCGCATACTTCTTAGCAGAAATATTTATTGTTACCATGATTTACTGTGGTTATTGAAAATATATATTAGAAAGGGTGACAGTAGTCACTTTGATGTTCTGGGCATCGTCTGATAAGTGTCCACTTGGCTGAACAAAAGTGTCATTTGTCAGTTCCAAAATCTACTGACACCCTTGTCAATCTCTTATAAAGTGTTGATTGTTTTTACATTTGAGAAAAAAAAAAAAAAAGTTAATATATATATATATATATATATATATATATATATATATATTAAAAAATAAATATTAACCAATACTGTGTATTATTTATACAAACTGTTCACAAAAATTGAAATTGTATAAATTTGAAAATATATTAAATGATTATTGAAAAAGTCAGTATGTAATAATTTAACTTATTACTGTTTTTAGATTTAAATAAGTATTAACAAATCACAAATAACTATTAAGAAAAACTTTGTGTATTATTTATATAAAATCTTTACAAAACTTGAAATTGAATAAATATTAAAATATATTCTAAAATTTTCATTAAAAAGTCAGTATAAATGTTTTTTATTTGAACAACACTATATTTAAAGATACTTATTAATATACTTTATGTATTTTCATTTATATCAAAACGTAAATTAAAATTGATTAAATATTTAAACATTGTGAAATGTTTATTGTTAAACAAATTGCTATTTATATTTGTGTATTATATTTTATTTTATTAAGTTTTATTTTTTATTACACCATGGTAATATCTCATGGTGTTTTTAAAGGGATAGTTTACCCAAAAATGAAAACTATGTAATTATTAATTACTCACCCTTATATCATTCTAAACAAATCACAAATAACTATTAACAAAATCTTTGTGTAATATTTATATAAAATCTTTACAAAAAATTTAAATTGAAACAATATTAAAATATATTTTAAAGTTTTCATTAAAAAGTCTTTTTTTTAATTTTTATTTTTATTTTTTTATTATTATTATTTTTTAAGCAACACTATATTTAAAGGACAAGTCCACGTCCAGAACAAAAATTGACAGATAATGTACTCACCTCTTGTCATCCAAGATGTTCATGTCTTTCTTTCTTTCTTCAGCCATAAAGAAATTATGTTTTTTGAGGGGAAACATTTCAGGATTTTTCTCAATATAATGGTCTGGTATGGTGCCCTGATTTTGAACAGTTTAAATGCAGCTTCAAACGATCCCAAATGTGGTTCTAAACGATCCCAGCCGAGGAAGAAGGGTCTTATCTAGTGAAACGATTGGTTATTTTCATAAAAATAATACAATTTATGTACTTTTTAATGTCAAACACTCGTCTTGTCTTACTCTGCCTGAACTGTTTTTTTCCGGTTCATGGCAGTTAAGGTATGTGAAAAAATTCCCATCTCATGTTCTCCCTCAACTTCAAAATCGCCCTATATCGCTGTTTTACTTTTTTATTGAGGGTGTTTGATCCTCTTTGCATGTTCACTTTCCAAAGACTGGGTCAATACTTCTGGAGTGATGTAGGATGATTTTGAAATGATTTTTGAGTTGAGGGAGAAAATACGATTGGAGTTTTCCGACATACCCTAACTGTCTTGAGGCAGAATACACAGAGTTTAGGCAGAGCAAGACAAGATGAGTGTTTGAGATTAAAAAGTATTTAAATTGTATTTTTTTTTTTAAATAAAAATAACCGATCAGTTCGCTAGATAAGACCCTTCTTCCTCGGCTGGGATCGTTTACAACCGCATTTGGGATCTTTTGAAGCCACATTTAAACTGCATTTTGGAAGTTAAAAATCAGGGCACCATATCAGTCCATTATATGGGGAAAAATGCTGAAATGTTTAACTCAAAAAACATAATTTCTTTACCGCTGAAGAAAATAAGACATGAACATCTTGGATGACAAGGGGTGAGTACATGATCTGTAAATTTTTATTCTGGAAGTGGACTTCTCCTTTAAAGATATTTATTAATATATTTTACGTATTTTTATTTATATAAAAATGTAAATTAAAATTGAGTAAATAAAATATTGTGAAATGTTTATTGTTAAATAAATTGCTATTTATATTTATATTTTATATTCAATTATTTTTAATTTTATTTTGGCTAAGTTTTATTTTTTATTATTAGTATTTTTTTTTTTATTTATTTATTTTTTAAATATACCATGGCAATATCTCATAGTGTTCTTAAAGGGATAGTTAACCCAAAAATGAAAATTCTGTCATTAATTATTCACCCTTATGTTATTCTAAACCTGTAAGACTTTTGTTCATTTTCAGAACACAAATTAGGATATTTTTGATGAAATCCAAGAGCTTTCTGACACTGCATAGACAGCGACGCAACTGACACATTCGCCGTGCGTTCAGGAGAGTAAAGCAACGCACTCGCTTTTTCTGTTTTCTTTCCACAGAAAAAGTATTCCCATAACGACATAAAATTTTGGTTCAACCATTGATGTCACATGGACTATTTTATTGATGTCCTTAATACCTTGAACGTATCAGTTGCGTTGCTGTCTACGCAGGGTCAGAAAGGTATTGGATTTTATGAGAAATATCCTAATTTGTGTTCTGAAGAAGAACGAAGGTCTTACAGGTTTGGAATGAAATGAGGATATATTATTAATGACAGAATTTTCATTTTTGGGTGACCTATCCCTTTAAAAGTGCCATGTAAATGTGTTCCATGGTACCATGCATAATGTATCGCTGCACATTTATGCTGTGTACATGTATTTTACATACATAACTTTCTTCTTATACTTTTTTCTTAAATATAGGCAAACAAACTCAAGCATGCTGCCATTAATAAATCATGCATGTATAAACACATATGTCACATTCATTATTATACAATTGTGCACACATATGCACAGAGCTCTCAAGGCACTCATTGTCAATTAAGTAAAGAAATGGAAGTATTAATGAGAAATCGGCAGTTTTCACACATGAGCTGTGCTGAGAGGTGAATCAAAAGACCATTTTAGCGCACAGCGTTTCCTCCCCCTCCTATAATAGCTGCAGCCCCTTCATCATATCACTGAAGGAATGAATGTGAGCAGCCCGTAATTAATTTCACAGATGAGTTGCTCACAGGGCGACTCGCTCGCCCCTCTGCAGCTGCATACACACCAACTGCATGTGTGTGTTTGCAGGTAGTGTTGAGAAAGGACATGGTCAGCACATTGACATATGGACGTCAGAGGGCAAAGAATGACAGAAATGAAAGAGTGACTTGAAATGAAAGGATGACTGAAGTGAAGCATTAAGGTTAATGCAGAGCACTTTTAATGGCATGTGTACATTCACCAGAGGTAATGTAGGATGTGGTTGTCTTTATACTTCAAGGATCCATGTGGTCAATAAAGGGTAATTGTTGTCTGTTGACATTTCATGCAGCCCTAATACCTCTTATTACTTCTGCACAGGAAAAAGTTCACACCTGCAGAGATTGTAATAGTGAGCAATGGTGGGCTCAGTGGTATCAAGTAAATTTTGTTAGACGTTTCACTGGAGAGACAACAAATATTGCTTTGATAATGTGCTGCCCTATTCTGCATGCATATGGGAGACTTTCTTTGCCAATCTTTATGATGCAACTTTATATAATAGTGAGCAATGAAGATGTAAAATATCTGAAGTAGCCAAATTGCAAAGTACTTCTGTTTTATTTTTGAGGGGAAAAAAAAAACATGGTTACTGCTTGTTGACGTGAAAATGAGCGCCACTGTTGATTTCATGACAATATGTTATGTTTGTTCTTAATTATGATCATCTATTTATTTTTGGATCTTTGCTAAGTAGATGTTGTTGTTGTTGTTGTTGTTGTTGTTAGCAGCTGATATGCTCTGTCTGACCTGAAGTATTTTAATTGAATATTGAGGCAACACTCTTAAAATTAAAGGTTCTTTATTGGCATCAATAGTTCCATGAACAACCCATCCATGATACCTTTCCATTGCACAAAAGGTTCTTTACACTGGATAAAGTTTCTTTAAAATATTAAAATGTTCTGTACATCCTAGTAAAAAAGTAATAGATTTAAAATGCATTTTATAGTAAGTATAGTTCAAGTCTGTTAACATAATTACTGACATATCGGAGTACTACTTGCGCACAATGCACATTTCTTATTAAGCCTAAAATATGTTTTGATGTCACTATTGATGAGGATTGTATGGTCTTTAAATAATATCAGTCTTTAAATGCAAAATATTTAAAGTGTACCTAAAATATACTTGCAATAGTTCCACTTTAGCACAATCAAATACACTTAAGTATATCTTAGACTTCAGCACTACTTCCACACAAATAAAGTGCATCAAGCACAAAATTAATTGTTCCAATTAAGCAGACTTTAAATATACCAGTTAAGTATACTAAAAGTACAATTGTGGGGTATTTTATTAAGTACATAATGTGTGAATGTATTTGTAGTACACTTAGCATGAAATAAATGTATTATTTATTTTTCACTAGGGCACTAAAGGGAAAAAAAAAACAAAACTACAACTTATTTTAAGAACTGTTTACTTAAATGATCTTAAAGTAACCTAAAATGGATCTTTTATGGCATTACTGTTAAAAAATAAAAAATACCATCAGGTAATGAACCTTTATTTTTAAGAATGAATAATATGAAAATTTGTTGTACCACAATGGAAAAATTGTTGTGAACGTATTGCAACTTTGTTCTATAGTGGAAATGCACAGATTTGTATTTTTTTTTTTTTTTTTTGCAAATACGTTTCACGCTGAAATTTTCAACCCAGTTTTCACGTATTCCTGAAAATATGTGCCTTTGTGTACATTTCTCCAACTCCGTAATTATGCACCTTACTGCACATTTCGCAGCAGTTTCAAAGTGAAACCTCCAGAGAGTGGTGCTATAACACGTTCAATATGTGACCGTGGCACGTTTTTATTATGTTGGTACCGGAACATATTGCTGTGTTTATTATTCTGCTTGACATACATATTTCAGCTGGTCAGGATTCAAGTATCCGGGGAGTGTCGCTAAAGGTTAATGCTCTATTGTCTTGGAAATATCCCCTACACCAAACCCAATCCTAAACCTACCCGACAGTGTTAACAAATACAAAAGTGATATAACATGCATTTGTTGATTGAAGTCGTGCCATTTTAACTTCCTATGTGGATTTCAGCTGTTTTGTCGAACCATAGTTTTACAGGGTTCGTACCGGAGCGCTTCAACACTCAAGTGCAATGCCGTACCGCGTGAGCTACCGAACAAACCAACTAAATTAGAAAACTTATGCCTATGTACAGTCGAGGTCATAAGTTTACACACACCTTGCAGAATCTGCAAAATGTTAATTATTTTACCAAAATAAGAGGGATCATACAAAATGCTTATTTTTTATTTAGTACTGATCTGAATGAGATATTTCACATAAGATGTTTACATATAGTCCACAAGAGAAAATAATAATTAAATTCATAAGACCCTGTTCAAAGGCTTACGTATGCTTGATTCTTAATACTGTGTTGTCACCTGAATGATCCACAGCTGTGTTTTTTTTTTTTTTTTAGTGATAGTTGTTCATGATTCCCTTGTCCTGAACAGTGAAACTGCCCGTTGTTCTTCAGAAAAATCCTTCAGGTCCCACAAATTCTTTGGTTTTTCAGCATGTTTGTGTATTTGAAACCTTTCCAGCAATGACTGTATGATTTTGAGATCCATCTTTTCGCACTGAGGACAATTGAGGGACTCATATGTAACTATTACAGAAGGTTCAATTGCTCACTGATGATTCAGAAGGAAAAACAATGCATTAAGACTCGGGGGGTAAAAACTATTGAGCAGAGTGAACGTGAACATTTTTCTCATTTTCATTTTCATTTAGTACTGGCCTTCAGAAGCTACAGAAGATACTTGTTTTGTCCCAGAAGACAAAATAAGTTAAATTTACCTTGATCTTTGAATTAAAAAAGAAACGACTTTCACTTCAAAAAAAAAAAAAAAAAAAGCTGTGCATCATTTAGGTATCAACACATTATTAAGAATCAAGCGTATGTAAATTTCTAAACAGGGTTATTTTTATGAATTCAACTCTTATTTTCTCGTTGACTTTATGTAAACATTCTTCATATAAAATATCTTATTCAGGTCAGTACTAAAAAAAAATAACATGCATTTTGTATGCTCCCTCTTATTTTATTAAAATAATTAACATTTTGCAGATTCTGCACTTTTTTTTAACTTTTGTAAACCTCTTCTCTATGTGATACGTGCTGTATATGTGACGAAAAAATTCAAAAGTATCAGTTCTCAAATCGTGCAGAATGTTAAATTTGTCAACATAATATTCTGCAAGTAATTGTGTGAAAGTTAGGCTTGTAGGTTTTTTTTATTTTTTTTTTAGAAAATTAGGCAAAGCTGTTGTAGTTTTACTGCCTCTAGTGTTAATTTCAACTGGAAATTGCAGTGATTCGTACATATAGGTACGTTTTTTCAGTTTTGCAGAAATGTATACAGAGGCACGCATTTCCAATGAGCTTATGTTGGGATTTTTTTTTATAGATGGCTTTTTGAAATGTTTGCCATACTATAACTGAATATATGCATAAATAAAAACTTTTCAAGACAAAAAACAGCACAGTCAGCAATATTTTATGGAAAGGGTAGAAAGTGCAAAGTTAGCTCTTTTAGCTTTATTTAAAGAATGCATGTTAATGAGCAAACTAATACTAATTTTCACTGCTGCTTCTTGCTGATTCAGCGGATAGTTTCTCCACACTGTCACTTGCCATTTCAGAAGCAGTTTAGTGCATGCACACCTCTTAGCACCGCTGAAGTGCATACGACCTCTTGATTATTACGTCCTTTAGTCATAATAATAACTAATCACAACTGTCATTGCAATTTATACAATTATAGATTATTCAGTAGTCTCTTTGGTTGCAGTCACAAGCATTGAGCATTTAAGTTTTTCTTTACATTTAGCCACAAGGTCAGTATGTCATGTTTAGGTCCTTTTACTGGTTTCTCTGTTTTAGTTTAGCTCTCTGTATTTTATTATACATCTGTTATAAAATGAGGTGTTATGTTTTTCGTGTTTATTTATTTTTCTCCATTCCACACTAAAAGACAAAGCTTTATTGTGTAATGTGCATTTCTACGAGACAAAATATGCAACGATATAGGTGAATCATAAGAATATAATTGCTTTTATTGTTTCTTTCTGTCTCCTCAAGTCAGCTATGCTAGTGTAGAGGCCTTTATATACAGTAGTTAACGCATGTTCTTGTAGCATAGTTTTTGTTTTTTAAATTGTGGTCGCAGTTTCAGGCATGTACCTCCTCCACTTCATTAGTGGATGCCCAAAGTAATAGCACATTCCCGTAAGCACAGTAGTTACATTTAATATGTGGAATTGATTTTCATCACGCGCTGAGCAATATCATTCTTGGCTCTATCTTTAAATTGGATTATCTCTTGCACTGGAATGCAGTGCACCCAAGCAGCTTTTCCCTCTTGCTCTCTTACTGTACGATGTAAGGATACCTATGGAAAACAGTATTGACCTTTGGTGCTATGTCAGCAGCATTTTGTATTTGCCTTGTGGGCACACTGATGCGTCACTCTTAGCTTATCCTGCACGTTAATGATGGACGCAGCGATCCTTGACTACATTCTGTTCGCCCTTCCTGCCTGGCCTGTTTAATGATGCAACATCTGCCTCGCATATGATTCTGCCCGAGGGCCGCAACCTTCCAGTGGCTCTCCACTGATCATGGCTCACTGGTCACAAGGAAAATAGCCTGTCGTGGAATCTGGACAGGGTAATGGGGTACAGCGATCCACAGGAAAAGCAATTAATCATTCAAAAGTGAATAGATTAATTGAACTCTTTGTGACACATCTTCGAAGAAGATTTATTTTATTTTATTTTTTTTAAATACTTATGAAAATTATGTAACTTAAAAGAATATACTTAAAGGTGTTCCCCAGTGTTCACTCAATGAAAACTACCTCATGATTTACTCACCCTCAAGCCATCCTAGGTGTATATGACTTTCTTCTTTCTAGCAAATACAATCAAAGTTATATTAAAAATGTCCTGGCTCTTCCAAGTTTTATAATGGCACGTTCACAAGTGGCATTCCAGCGGATGACATAAGAAGTAGCGAGCTCCAGTTAGTTATGAATATGTTAGTTTCTCGAGAACAAAGTTTTGTTTACAGCAAAGGAAAACAGCAAAAGTTTTGGTTTATATTGAAATCCTCTGACATTTTTATGTACAAATTTATGTACAATACTATACCGTTATTATATGCTATACCGGTGTTTCGTTTTGCTCTCTCCTCTGCACTTCCGCATTCGTCACTTCTCATCCTTTGTCATCCGCTGGATCTCATTAACATGTGTACGGCAGTTCGCAAAAGCTAGAGATTACAGTTTCTAAAGTTTTAAATATGGGTATTTTTCTTACACAAACACATCAATTCACTCCAGAAGGCCTTTATTAACCCCTGGAGCCATGTAGAGTACTTTTTATGATGGATTGATGCACTTTTTTGGGCTTCAAAATCTCGACCACAATTCACACGAATTATGAAGCTTGGAAGGACCAGGACATTTTTTTAATATAACTCCAATTGTACTTGTCTGAAAGAAGAAAGTCATATACACCTAAGATGGTTTGCGGGTGAGTAAATGATGGGGTAATTTTTCGGTGAACTGTTGTTTTAAGCGTAAAATTAATGCAATGTTTTCGGACACTTAATTGCATGTTGTTTGTAATTAAATAAAAACGTGTTTTTTTTTTTTTTTTTTAATGTATATTCAATGCAATTAAAGGTGCACTAAGCTTTTTTTTGATAAAGGCTTTTGACCCCAGTGTCAGGCTGAATCCCAAAACTCACTTGTAGCCAATCAGCAGTAAGGGCGTGTCTTGTAATGATAGACGAGCACTTAATTTGAGTGCACAGGACGGATATTAGCAGATGGAGTATAGATAGAGCAAGATGGCAGATAAAAAAGAGGAAAACATTGGAGGAACAAAACATTAAAAAGATCAGGCAAGGGGTAGGACCAGCGTAAATATCGGATCAGCTTTTCAGTGGTGGAGAGAGCTCAAAGAGCGGGAAGAGCTTGAATCGGATGCCGAGTTTGCGTTGTTTCTTTTTGATTGGTGAGTAACATTGATTTTGCATTGTTTCTCACAACCTATCTGTGTTGGCTTTTGTTTGAATATACTTGTGTGTCATCTTCGCTTGTTTCCGCGATCGTCGTAATGCCAGGGTTGTGTACATACGAGTTGGGCGGAGATATCAAAATAGGGCAGTAGGGGTGAGGTCCTGTTAGGGTATGGGCTATGTTTTGTTTTGGTGCTTTCAAATATCAACACATTTTGGCTAAAATCGTTCTTTAATTGAATATAAATGTATATTAAATGCAGTTAGTTGAATTGTTGAGTGAAGGTGTTTTTTTTTTTTTTTTTTTTCAAGCCACTAAAGATTTTATTTATATATATATATATATATATATATATATATATATATATATATATATATATATATATATATATATATATATATATATATAATTACATAAAAATATATGTATTTTATATCTAATTACATAATTGCTTCTGTTGCCTTTGAAATATTGAATAAGTGTACTGCCGAATGTACACAAGCATATGGTAAACCAAAATATACCTGAATGTCATTTCTGTTAAATAAAAATGTGTAATGATGTTGCAATTTAGTACATTTAAAATATGTTAACTTTACATGTAATATTAAAATAACTGCAGATACAAATTAATTTGACATTACAAAACACATTTTTCACTTTACAAAACATGTATTTATGTGTGTTAAGAAACGTAGTCATAAATTCTAAGTAAACTTAAGTGGCATTTGTTTTCATTCAAAATTATTATTTTTTTACAAAATAGACTTGTAAGATTTGAAGTACACTATGGCCAAGCACACTTCATTTTAATGAAGGAGAGTTCTCCAAAAGATTGTCATTATTTACTCAACCTCATGTCGTTCCAAACCTGTATGACTTACTTTCTTCTGTGGCACACGGAAGAAGTAATTTAGAAACATCTCTTAAGTGGTGTTTTGTTTGTTTTTCCTCAATGCAGTAAAAGTCATTGGAGACCAATGTTGTTTTGGGCTCCACTCACATTTATTAAATGAACAAAAATGAATGATTTTCAGCTGAAGAAAGTATATGTTTCTAAACGATTAATCAGGATTTAAAAAGTTTGTTTACATACCATGTGTGTGTACTGTGTATATTTATTATGTATACAGTAGTCAACATTTTAAGTGGATCAAAACCTTTCTTCAAAGTTGTCCTAAAACTGAAACAATGCCAGTTCTTGTCTTTTTGATGAACTTTTTTGATCCATTTCAAATGTTGACTACAATATATAAATACACATGTATGTATGTGTGTGTGTGTGTGTGTGTGTGTGTGTGTGTATATATAATACTCTCTCTCTCTCTCTCTCTCTCTCTCTCTCTCTCTCTCTCTCTCTCTCTCTCTCTCTCATATATATATATATATATAGAGAACTTATATATATATATATAAGTTGTATGTAAACACTGTATATTATATAGGGGTACTCCGATCAGGTTTTTTGAGGCCGATCCGATTACCGATACCCATCTTTTTAAAGCCTCCTATTAATCATGTAGAATTATTTATAGAAATACTCAAATCAGGATTTATAGACACTTATTCAGGGCCTGATGTTTTTTGTTTTTTTGTTTTTTTTAAAGAAGGCTTTTTAATTTGAGGGGCTTTTTTTTTTTTTAAATATATATATTTATCTCACATAAATGTTTGATCATGCAGTGCATTTTTGTTTTTAGAATTGTGCAATTATTGCACAATAGCTTGCGCACAGCACAAGTCTGATTTTTACAAACACACATCCATTATTTTAATTTCAAATCCAAACATTATTGAAAATACGTTTTCAGCATATTTACCGCAAACAATGCGCTGTCACTTTAATTCACAATTCTTCAGAACGCAATACTAGACCGCAACCGTATGCAGCTTGAACGCTTTAATCCGTTGTGAGTGTGGAAAAATACACACTGCAAATGGAGGTATGTGAACGTGGCTTTATGTGTGTACGCTTCAAGTGTGCATGAGCGCCTGATTTCCAGGAGAGCGCGCGAGCGCTGAATGGTTAAACACTGGAAAGAATTAAAAAGAAATGCAGTTTACAAACTTTAGCAACAATACGACACTGATTCTATTGTGCAAGTAACAATTTCTTTGTCAACTGTGCAGCTCGCTTAAAGTCAGACGCGATGTGGTGATTGGAACCCATTAGCGCACTTCTGAGAGTGAAAGAGAGAGGGCGCGGGGTCATTCACTCGTGCTGTTTGTGAAATTACGGCTCACATAAGGTTTTCAAATTGCTTTATAAGTTATTAAATGAAAAAATATTAAATGTTCCTCACCTTCAGCATTATACTTGTTTTACCCACGCCAAAAAGAGACTGAGACGGTGCCGCTGCATGTCGTACCAAACCTCTCAGGGCAGGCGCGTCATCATCTTTAGATCGGTTTATGAGATCTGCCTTTTTAGAGACCGCCGATCAAACATCCCCAAGGGATTAACGGCCGATAATGATCGTTAACCGATCAATTGGAGCACCCCTAATATTATATATATTTACTTATAAATATATAAATATTTTATATAAAATCATATTTTGCCTTAATATATACATGTATGTGTACACATATATATACATAATAAATATACGCAGTATACACATAGTATGTAAACACAAACTTTTAGTTTGAATTGATTAATCACAACTAATTGTTTCGCAGCTCTATTTGTGAGTGAGCTCTGCCTTTAACAAAGTCAAACATTGTGATTGAATTTGTTGCCATTTGGAAATGGTAATTACAAAAAAAAAAAAAAAAACTTTCAAGTCTATATGGGAAGTAAAGCAGTTGGAACATGCTGTTAAATATGCATTTGGACATTTTGCTGAATTTTATGTAGTTTAACCTTCGGCCCTCATCCCCTAAGCTTTGTTTAATGTCCATTATAGTGCAGTCAATGAGCTCTTTAGCCAGCCGTAATCAATCCCTTACTGAGTGACCTTTCCTCATCCCATTAAACTACCAAGCACTTACCTTAAATCTATGGATGGGTTAAATAAGCTAAGTGAGGGCCACCAATCCTCTTTGCAGATATATGGCTTAATATATTCCCTTCCCAGATCCAGATCCTCTATGTGAATAGAAAGTCAGGCGAGATTAATGGGATAGCTCAATTGTCTCTCTTTCAGTCATCTTCTCTTTGTAGGCCGCCTTCTACAGCCTGTCCCTGTCCCCATCCAGCTGCTTCCTCAGTAACTTGGCCATTCACTTAACGGAGCCTTTTAATCAGGGGCCATTTGGAGTAGAGAACGGGCAGCTTGGACTATTGTGCCTGCACTGAATGCCTCCCAGGAGGCTAAACTGGAGGAGACACAGCAGTTTGTCATACAATGGGACTTAAATTAAATGAAAGTGCAATTGAACCTTGTTCTACCCAATTAGGATTTGAGGAATAGAGGATATTGATGGTAGGACATGCCACTAGACAGATTTTCAGGCCGGTGATTTGTGTGTTTCCTGTCATAGTGTTTACTGTTTGGTCAGGCAAAGGTTGAATGTTGTTTTTGAATGTGGAAAACAGAATAAAATATGAAAACCTATTGCTCTATTATGTCATACTAGGCTTGTAGTTCTTATTTTTGGGCTTTCTGTTGTTTTTTTATTGATAGCCAGTAGAGATGGAACTGGAGACAAAGAATGGGAATACAATGCAGGTCAGATATGAAATGTCGATGCATCACTAGTTTTCAGTTTAAATGGCCTTTAGTTCCCATGTGGGTGAATGTTTTATTGCACTGTGATATCACTTCAGTGGTTTGTAATATTGCTAGGCGTAAATGCCACGCGTGTCGGTGTAATGAATACTGTTTAGACTAAATGATTTGTGGCAGAACATTAAATTTGTATAATGGCAGACATTTCCACATGAAAGTATCCATGTTGACTGCTGCTTTCAATCTGGGAGGGGAAACGTCCCGCTTATAATTTATTCTCTCTCTTCCTTCCTTTCATAGTCTCTCTATCATTTACATTTCACACTCTGTCAACCCTAAAATTTCCACGTTTCTCAGCTCTTTACATTCTGCTCATGTCTGCATAAGCGCTGCTGTTCTCACTAACGTTCGCGCTTGTACGTGCAGGAAAGAGAAATGGGAGTGATTTTGGAGTGTGCACATACTGGCAGACTGCCAATCTCATCCCATCTCTGTCTCGCACGGCTCTTTGAGCGCTCTGTGTTGGGGTCTACAGTTGATTGATTGACAGGTGGTCTTCTCTGTTGAGCTTTTCAGGTACGGCTTTGGCATAAATCGGTGCCTGTTGGAGGGCAAGTGACAGCTGTGCTCTAGCCTGTCCCTCGGTTTTGGATAGGTTTTGCAATATTATACATGCACAACCCTGTGCTTACGTGTATATTATACAGCAGTTACTTCCAGCCCGTTTGTGATGGACAAGTGCTTAAATTAATTATAATCATAGTTTAGTATAGGAATTCCATTGTTGTACACTCTAAGGAAAATAGGTACAACATTGTCACTGGGACAGCTCCCAAAATGTACTACAAAACAGGTACTAATATGTACTTTTCAGGTACTAACATGCACCCTTTAAGGGTAAATATAGTACAAGAATGCACCTTATTGAATGGGTACCACCCTAATGACAGCTTTTGTACTTTTTTTTTTGTTTTCAGAGAAATAGTTATTATTCATTTTGTTTCATTAGTCTTTTTTTTTTTTTTTTTTTTTTTTGAGCTTTTTGAGCTTTTTGTTTTGCTTTGAGTTTGTTTTGTTTTTGTTTGTTTGTTTTTCTCGTTCTGTGGTTTGGATTGGTGTCTAATGGTCAGCTGAATTGTAACCAAACTATTTTTATTGGCTGAGCAAAAAATAAACAAATCACCAGACCATAATTTATTTATTTATTATTTTTGCCAAATTCTGAGTTTTCCATTAAATTTCTGGATTTCATTTTAATGCTTTTATAAAATTTTCTCAGATTAAAATATGATTTTATTTATTTCACCTTTTTTTCATAAATACTGTGTTATGTATTTACATTTTCTTGTAAATAAAATTCTGGTAGATGTTATTTGGTTAAAAAAAAATCCTTAAAATAATTGACTTTTAATAATAATTTAATAAATATCATTGGGCCTATATATTTCTGTCACAGTTTCTTCAAGATCTTCAAACAAATTCGGTTTTATTTTGTTCCAAATGTAATTTTTTTTTTCATTTAAATTTTTCTGGATTCTCTTTTTCTCTGATTTAATGTTTCTAGACATTATTTTGTTGGTTGAATTAAAAGAAAATACTCAAAGTATGTCTAATTAATTGAAATGATGAAATTTTACAACAGTTTAAAAGCCATTTACAAAGCTTAACAAAAAATGCATTTTTAAGGCCCTTTGAAATCAGTTTTAATTAATTAATTAATGTATTTATTTATTTATGCCACATTCTGTTTTCCATTATATTTCTGGATTTCATTTTAATGGTTTCATTAAAATTTTCTCAGATTAATATATTATTTTCTTTTTTTTTTTTTTTTTTTTTTTTTTTTTTCTCAGAAATACTGTGTTATGTATTTACATTTTCTGGTAAATTCTGGTAAATCTTTTTTTTTTTGGTAAATAATACTTAAAAAATAATTGACTTTTAATAATAATTTAATAACTATCATTAGGGCTATATATTTGTCACAGTTTCTTTAAGTTCTTCAAACAAACTTTTATTTTGACGGGTTGCTGTGCAGACCTTTACGTTTCTGTGTGTATGTGATATGACAGTAGTTTTTCTCAAAAGAAATGGCAAAATGCTCATGAAGTGACTTCAGAGCAGTTCTAGAGATTGTGTTCATGTACTCTTATATTAAGGCGGGAGAGGCTGAAAACATCACAAACATCAAGCGCACTTCACTATGTATGTATGTAGTAAACGAATTCGCGCCATTCCTTCACACAGAGACACGTAGAACATGCAGGTCTCTTTGCTGCTTAATATTCACAGACACAAGTCCATAGCGCATTTTGATTAATGTGTACTGACCTACTATTGATTTATTCATGTGAAATTTTGTGATATTCTGTGTTATACAGTAAATTCCATTTTTATGACTGGTTTCTGCGATTCTGTTCGCATTTTTTGCTTTGCAGAAATCATCAGCACTTATGTGATATTTCTTTAGAATTTCACTGTTTGCATTTGAAAGCAAGTGGATGAGTTTGTGCCAGCTGTAGCCAAAGTGAAAGGTATTTAAGAGGGAGCTGTTTATTCAAGCTACTTTGAATAGCTGACATACCTTTCAATTCCTGGAATTAATGATATTGCATTACTGTGAAAACACGTTACTGTCTCCCGTGAAATAAAAGATTCTGTGTTGTTGTGGCGAAGCAGTATCGATACGATCTGTCTCTGTCACTCCTCAGCTAACATTAAATTTAAACCGCAATCACGGGTCAATCTCTCATGCCCCATAAATCCACGAGCACCATCGCTTAATTGAATTGCCTGGTTTTGAGAACCCAAGGCAAGTCTAGCTCTCCCTTTCTCCATCCGTCTCAAGCATATCTTTCATCTCTCATCATGGGGTCCAAATGGAAACGCATCAGGCTCTTTGGCTGGAGAGATGCACCTTGTTCAACTCATCCCCCTATATACGTGTGTCTGTCTGTGTGTGTGTCTGTGTTTAGGCCCATATGCTCATTACGGCTTGGTGGTATGACAGTGTATGATGCGTGTCAGTAGAAATGTCAACAAATATCCATTCCTGCTGTCTGCTGCGTTATATCCGTAGCATGATTTGAAAAATCCGACACCACTAAGCAAAAATTGTATTCTATTTCTCAGTGATAAGTATGATTATTATTTAGTAGTATTTTTAGCCTTTTATTTTATTTTATTTTATTTTATTTTATTTTATTTTATTTTATGAAGTAATATAAGCCATAACATGAAACTAATATTTGGTTTATCATGTCAGACAGAATTTAAATATTGGAGCATCCATTAATAAAGAAAATAATTGAATTAAGTATTTACTTCAGTTAATTACCAAATAACATTACTTATCTTTTATATAATGCATTTTTAGGTTGAATTTCCTGCAGAAATAACTGTACTGTGATATTATATTGTTAACACAATATGAGATGACTCATATTGAGTTTATAGATTTGTTTATACCACCCACCCCTAATGCTCATGCATGTCATTGTAATGAAATGAGAATGCAAGTGTCAGACTCCATCTCATATACCACCCTAATTGTAACCTCCTGATTGTGCTGCCAGTCATCGTCAGGCTAAAAATAGGCGGCCTTTCCACTGCGGGGAAGCCAAGAGGTACGAGGCGCGCGTGTGTGTGTGTGTGTGTGTGTGTGTGTGTGTGTGTGTGTGTGTGTGTGTGTGTGTGTGTGTGTGTGTTAGGGCAGTCACCCAGAAAGTGAAAAGGGGTAAAGATGAGTAGAATGCAGTGAGACAGATTGTCTTTCTCCTTGTGCTTGAATGTAAATAAAACCTGTGGTAGTGACGACTAGATCTACAGAAACTGATGTGTGAATGCATCTAGGTTCATCTGAAACCCTGCTGCAGGAGGTCAGAGGGCCGTGAAGGGAAGAGAATGATGAAAGGGAAATGGACAATGGGGAAAAAATATGAAATGCTGAAGCTGTGAGGAGAAATCACAGTCAGCAAGCCAGCTGTGCATCAGTAAAGAAAATCTAATGCCTGGTGTGGTTATTTGCAGGCACACACAAACAATTATGGAATATTCAGGAAATAATATTTTAATATATATATAAATTTGTATATATATGCGGTATGTTATTGAGCTAATGCTTATATCGTTCAGTGGCATACGAGTTCTAATTAAAGTACAGTGTCTAGTAATGCTTCTTTCGGTAACAGGGTTGACAAAAATACTGAAACAGAAAAATAAGTGATAGAAAAATAGTCCAAAAATAATAAATTACATTAGCCTGAGATGGCACAATACAATTTCTTGTCATTTAAGGTGTCTTAATTTCATAGATATTTAAAAAATATTATTAATAAAAAACTTAAATATTAATAAAAAGGTACCGATTTTGTGGAATGACCCATAGAGAGAGAGACAGAGAGAGCATGAAGTATAAATTTAACCATAATTTTGGCACTGTTTTTTAAAAACAAGCTTTTTTTTTGCTTTTTTTTTTTTTTTTTTTTTTTTTTTTTTTTAAGTAGCTATGAAGTAGCAACAGATTTTTTCTTCCATATTGTAAACAACATTTAAGTAAAGTGGATTAGAACTTGATTGTATCCATCAGTTGTTGATTGTGTGTAAGTAGATCTGAGTGAAATCTTGCAGTTGATTGTAGGACTAAATGACTGGAGAAGTACAGCTTTTTTTATGGCTTTATTATGGAGTTATGACATTATGAAACAAACAAACAAACAAATAAATACTGTGTGAATGGATTAATTATTCACACTAAGATCAAAAATATGAATTTAGATAATAGATAAGGTGATTTTATTTTTTGTTTTATTTTAATTACATTTATTTTATTTTAATGCCAACTTTACATACAAGACAAAGTAGGCAAGTAGAAAAATACTTGTTGCATTAAAATGCACTTTACAATCTTTAAAATGTTTTAGTAAAAAAAAAATCTATTACGTAATATAAATTGAGATATTGTTTATATTAATTGAATTATTACTACTACTATTACTATTACTATTATTATTAGTAGTAGTAGTAGTATATGTAAAAAGTTGTCAAATTTAAATCTTATATTTATTTAGTCAATAATTTCAACAGTGTTGAAAACTTAAATCTGACCCTGGACCACAAAACCAGTCATAAGGGTCAATTTTTGGAAATTGAGATTTATACATCTTCTGAAAACTGAATCAATAAGTTTTCCATTGATTTATGGTTTCTGAGGATAGAATAATATTTGGCTGAGATACAACTAGGCTATTTGAAAATCTGGAAATTGAGGGTGCAAAAAAATCAAAATATGGAGAAAATTGCCTTTAAAGTTGTCCAAATGAAGTTCTTAGCAATGCATATTACTAATCAAAAATATAATTAAATTAAAAAAGAGATATGATTATACAAAATATCTTTATGGAACATTCTTTACTTAATATCTTAATTATTTTTGGCATAAAATAAAAATCAACCATTGTGACCCATACAATGTTTTGTTGGCTATTGCTACAAATGTACCCGTGCTACTTATGACTGGTTTTGTGGTGCAGGGTCACAGATTTTTATTTCTACATTTAAACATTTTGAATCTACATTTTCAGCTGCCATGTGAAGTGTCAAGGACAGTGGTCAGTTTCATTGGTTTCAACCTGTCACAGACATTGATAGTAATAGATGTTTCTTGAGCAGCAAAACAGCTTTTCTTTTTTTAATCAAATAAATGCTAAGCATTGGAGAATTCTTTCAAAAACATTTTTTTTTTTTTTTTTTTTTTTTTTTAATCTCCCATTCTTAGACGATTCATAATGCATTCATAACCATCTTTTTCCCCTTACGGGCTTACTCCATCACGAGTGTGTATGAATAGTGTATTCATATATCAGCCCTTCAAAGTGCCGCAGGGGAAAAAACGAGCCCAAATCTAACATGAAAGACCTGTAGATTACGTTCTGCTTGAAGTCCCCAAATGGCTGTGCTACAGGCACGAAAGATAGAAAAAAAACACGAGCAGAGGAATGGGGATGTGAGAACCCCCCCCCCCCCCCCCTCCACACACACCTCCTCCTCCTCCCCCACCCCCTCCCGTCGTGTGCAAGCGTGCTGCCAGTGCTGCAGTCCAGAATGTTTTTCCGCGTCCGCAGCTCTGCTGAGTTGTCACCCTCCGGAGCGCAGCAACAACAGAGGAGAGAGGGAGAAAGAAAGGAAGGAGAAAAGATTGTTTTGCAGGGATCCCAGTCACTTGACAAGCTGTATTTGTAGGATCTTGCACCATATGGGACAAGGTTGATGCTTTGCTGAGGCTACAACATCTCACCTGCGATCACTGACTGTGTTTAAAAGCTTTTTATCGAGGTTGATCGGTTTCAACCGATGCTGTGGTTCGTAGATGTTTTTTTGTGGCTTATCCTGGACAGCTGTCTCGAAGAAATAACCTGCCTTCACTGATTTTACCTGCGTTTGTTGAAAATCCTAAATTGGGAACTGAGAGGAGAGCTTTTTTTGCATCTGCATGGAATGAGAACAGAATTGAAATTGTGATTGAGGTATTTCAACAATGACAGTTTCTGTACAGCTAGTGAATCACAGTGTAGGTCTCTTTCTGGTCCTGTGAGGGGACGGTGCAGTCCATGTTTTGAATCAGTACATTGTTTGTTTGGTTTTACGGTTATTGCGTGCATGTGTCTGCCAGCATACGAGGAGGCTGCGTCGCTTTAACGACTCCGTGAGGCTTGTGTTTTGGCAGTAGATGTGAAACGTGGTCTATCCCGGCTGTGTCCTTCAGGACACAAAAGCATCCTTGTCAGAATCTGAGGTAAACAGCAAGGCATTCAGTGTAATTACTCAGCGCTGCCGTACGCACTTGCGCTTGTTCAAATGCACTCGTGGGAATGGTGTTTTCGCTTGAGTGAAAGAGTACAGAGTGTTCAGTTTGCCTCCTTGTCTCTTAGTAGGTCAGTAGGTTCATTTGTCACAAATTTGAAGTAAATTTCTTTGCGGTAAACAGTAAGATTCTTAAGACTTAGACTTGCAGGAGATGCAGTTTTCTTGTTCATGTTAAGCACTACTTTGGGTTTGATTTTGGATACTGAAGCTAGAATTAGGTTAGTCTAATTTTGTCCAACAAGGCAACGATCTCAAAACATTTTGACTGAAGAGTTATTGTAGGGTTGGGTTTGAAGTGATGTTGTGCCCAGCCTCTTGTTTCCCACTCCTGAGGGATTTGTCCCAGTTGCGATGCCTACTCGGTTGGCCTCGACAGCGAGGTGTTTGTGTCACAGGCACAAATCGACCGGTTTGTCATACCAAACCACTTCCAGGAAGCAAGGTGAGTATTGAAGATCATGGTTCTGACTTCAATATGTTATTGTCTTTTAGATTCCATGTATTACGGTACTTGTTCATTTGCTGTTTGATGCGGGAATTTACTAGATTTCTTTCTCTCACCCATTTTACTTGTTTCCATACATGTCAACTGGCAGCAAAGCATGCATTTACTGGTATAGAAAACCAAAAAAAAAAAAAAAAAGTAATTAGTGCTGTCAATCGCACATTTCTTCTTAAATTAATCGCAATCAATTGCGATTGATCCCACCTAAAATTCAAGTTTTTGAATATATACTTTTATATTACAATAATTTCACATTTAATTCTCAAATTGATGTAGAAACAACATACAGTATATGAAGAATTCAGATGCAAAACCAGCTAAAAGCCATCTCGGTCAAAAATGAGATAAAGATACTGAGTAAATGCTCTCTACACATATTATACGTCCATCAAATACTTTTTCTTCAAATTCGCACAAATACCAGCCTCAGCCCGATCAGAAGTACCGGTACTTACATAGAAACCTATACATCTGAGCCTGATAAAAATGCATTTTTGCTCGTAGTTTGATTCGCGGTTTAATATGAAGCGCCTGGCGCTGAAGTGAAGTTGGAGTGCGCATCTGAAAAGACGTTCGGCGACTAAATAAATGCACTTGTCAAGAAAAAGAGAAGCTGGTGTTTTGAGTGTGGTGGCCAACCAATCCCGCCCCTGCGTTAACTGTTAAATATTTTTAACACTGTTAAACTGCAAAATTTCATTGCGTGCTAATTTTGGCAGCACTAAATGTAATACAATATATAAAATATAAACATTTCGGGAATGGGGAATAAAGTCGTGCCACCTATGTGGAATGTTGTTGCAATGTTTACAGGAATATAATCAAGCTATTAAAAATACTTTTTTCTAATAATATAATGGTAAGAGGTGTAAACTCAAGGCAGAGTTTTGAGAATAAATTTGCGAAACCTCAAAGTTATAACAATAAAGTCAGAAAGAAACTAGCCTCGAAGAAGACATTATTAAAAAAAAAAAATTGTAAAACTTGTAATGTACTAAACATTTTGATAAAATTGTCCATTTTTTTTTTTATATATAAAAGGCCTATTATGAAATTTGTTCTCAAAACATTATGACTTTGACTAAAAATTGTAATTTTAATGTTGAACTAAAATGTCCTACTGTCTTAGATGCCATGGTTTTTTTTTTTTTTTCAGCTTAGTGTCGGTTATACTGTGTATATACAGACACATTACACTAATTGCTACGTAAAAACATTAAATGTAATTGAAGAACCGAGCGAGAGCAAGAAGATGGCAAGCAAGTCTTCCCCTCCCCCTCTCTAACCTAATTACTCAAGCTTTCACTGGGGCGATTTCAGCTTTGAAACTTTTAACTAAATTGCTATTGATTCCAGAGTGGGAAAGCGAGTGTCTAGGTTTCCACTGCAGCGGTTGAAGTGGGTGCGACAGCTTGCCACTGATCAGGAGAAATCAGATTTCTCGGTGCCTGATGCACAGGCCTTTCGTTTGGGCTATTTGAAGGCCCCCACAGAGTTGATTCTAATTATGACCTGAGCCGAGCAGCTTCCCAGCAGTGATGAGGTCATGTGCAGACATGGTGTCTTATAAGAGGGGACCAAGATGCTGGTGGCCTCACTTGGTCTCAAAAGCGCTCTCTCTTGCCATTTCATATGCGCTCACCCTGTCCTTGAGGGAGAAGGGAAAAGAGATGGTAATGATGCCATCTCGTCAGTCCTGGGTTCCGTCTCTGGGGATCTGAGCGCGGAGACGCCATCCTTTTCAACTGACATGTTGGTGATGGCAACTCAAGGTCCTCCTGCTTGTTAATGGAGGAGAGATAAGCCTGCCTCTCATTCATTGCTGTGAATAGGTGTATGGGAAGCATCAATAGTTTCTTGAAATGAGGCTACCTAGCTCTTCCCTACTGTCAACATTGTTGGCAGTGGCATCAGTCATTCAAGGTACCCTTGAACTGAGCGGTACTTGTAGCACAATGTGTTTATATGGGAGCTTGTTGTAACTACTAAGTTAAGCTTGCATACTATATTGCTTGCTTAGTTTTATTAAATAGTATTTAGTCTATTTGGCCTTAAAGTACAAAGATGGTAAAATGCCAATACAATTTATTGCAGCATACTGTTTTTAAGAACTAGATTTAGTTTTTCTCTCAAGGTCTAGGAGTCTTTTTATTGTGTGAATATTGTGTGAATATTTTATTGAGAAATATCCGGGCTCAGATGCCCTGTTTAGAAAAAAATAAGCTCTTTGGAGCTTATATGTTTTGAAAATTAAGCATTTTAGCCTAGGGTAAGATTAAAACCACCAAAAACCATCTGAAGACGGTGACTCCTACATGCCCTCTTCGTGTTCTGGTTAATTTGTTGATTTTAAAACACATTTCAATTTCAACACACAAAGAAGCAAATTAATAGAGTGTCAAATTCATTGTCATTCATCAAAATGAGCATATCCAATGACTTCCCCTCATGGCTAAAGTGGCGAGATATAATTTGCAACATAAATGCGGAAATGTGTAAATAATTCAGTAGCTAAGCTCCCATCCCAGGGTCTATGCATCTCCACAGGGCTAGCTTGGCACAGAGTCAAGGGTGTACTAGAAAGAGACCACTTCACTTATTATTTCATCAGGTCTCTAGAGTAATGCACGCTGGTGATAGATTTGAAGTTTTGATTAAAGTAAATTTAATTGGTAGCCAGTGGCAAATGCATGTTGTTCCTCCGCTCATTTTATCGGAATTGATTTTTTTCAATTGTGGGCATATTGGTATAGCTGTCGTTGACTGAAATGCACAGTTAATTTGTTCGCTCTAGAGGCTAATCAATCCAAGGTAAGTGATATACAGGGTTGTTTTGCAAAGTTCACAGCTGGAATCAGGTATATATCAGGAACATGTGCATAAAACCACACACTCAACAGTGTACCCTAAACAGACACTAACAGATACTATTCCTTCGTACTAGATACGCCAAAACCCTCAGCTCCAACAGGCTGCAGACAGAGGCTTTATCTCCACCGTACGGCCCTAGGATTACTGCTCAAAATCCTGTCATTCTCCCATTAAAAAGGTGGATAAGAGGATGACTGTCTGATTGGGAGGGAAGAGAGGGGACGCATAAACCTTCAACACCTCCAGAAGTCAGATTGTTTGATTCGTAAAAGAAAGGCTGGGAAATGAGGAAGGATTAGCGTAATGAATTTGAGGGTATTTGGACATAGGCCATGTCCCAATAAAAGACAGTTTAGAAAACCCAGTCTAACGTGAACGAGATATAATGATTCTTTCTCCCCAGCTGCTTCTTAACAGCTTTTGACAATAAATGTCAGTGTTTTAAGGCAGTTACAGCCTCTAGGGCCTTCTGGACCACTGGATAACGGCTGTCACTCATTGATTTTTGCTAGGCAGCCAGTGACTTACCACTCAGATTAATAATTAATTTGGTAGATATTGAAGCACACCCTTGGGGTGGCCGGGCATTGAGTGGGCTGAATACCCACACCTCCAGCTTTGCTCTAACCTGATTGTGCAATGATTAACCTCTAATTAATGAAGTTTACATAGATTTTCTGGAAACTTCATAAGAAAGAATCAGATAATGCTTCATAAAATGACTTTAAATGGAAGAACATCTCTAATTTATTTTCTTAGTTGAAAAGTGTTTGTATTTGGTCTTAGTTCTTCACTGTCTAGACATAATTGAGCTCGCCTTTTGTCAGAAAACCAGTATGCTCACTTCTTTTCCCGAGCTCATTCATGCAAGGATTTTCTTTCTTTGTCGCTTTGTCTATGGTCTGATGTTTTTCAGTTGAATTCTAAACCTTTACCTAATATTTGAGCTGAATACCTTGTTTTTAATGCGGTTCTGCTAAGCTGATGAAATTCCCTGGGAAGGCATTTATCGGGTTATTGTGGGATTTCACCTTTTGTTGTCGCAAGTCCAATCCTGTAGGCAAGTCAGAGAGATAAACGCTTTTAGAGTGAGTGAAGAAAGTCATGCAGTGTGCACATTTCCAGCAAAGTGAGCAGATTGGGGTAACATTCATATTTGACCTTCATTTATATTCCCTTCCTGAGATAATCAAAGAGAGCGCCTTGCTGTGCTATTCATTTTGAAGCAACACGATCCGTCCCACTCATTTTCCCAAACTGCATGGACACGTGCATAAAAAATGAGAGGGTTGTCACAGCTTGACACATGATTAGCAGGAACGTCGCTTCTCTGGCAAGTACACCCACGAACAGACTGATTACTCTATGCAATTTATGGATTCGCTTCAAATGATACTGACATATCTCAACACATGGCCTAGTTTCCCCTTTACCTTACCTATATATTGTTACCTGTCTCCTGTGTCCTTGACCTGCCCTCCTAAAATCCCCTTATCGTAGTTTTCCTTTTTTATCCTTTGTTCTCTCATAATTTCTCAGCCTCCCACTCACATTTCCTGCTACTCTGTCTTTGTCCTTCATCATCAGTTACTCTTTCAGTGTCATCCCATTACTTACAGTCCATGCGGAAAGTATTCACAGCGCTTCACTTTTTCCACATTTTATGTTACAGCCTTATTCCAAAATAGATTAAATTCATTATTTTCCTCCAAATTCTACAAACAATACTCCATAATGACAACGTGAAAGAAGTTTGTTTGAAATCTTTGCAAATTTATTACAAATAAAAAACGAAAAAAAATCACATGTACTTAAGTATTCACAGCCTTTGCTCAATACTTTGTTGAATCACCTTTGGCACCAATTACAGCCTCAAGTTTTTTGTGTATGATGCTACAAGCTTGGCACACCTATTTTTGGGCAGTTTCTCCTGTTCTTCTTTGCAGGACCTCTCTAGCTCCATCAGGTTGGATGGGGAGTGTCGGTGCACAGCCATTTTCAGATCTCTTCAGAGATGTTCATTTAGATTTAAGGCTGGGCTCTGGCTGGGCCACTCAAGAAGAATCACAGAGTTGTTCCGTAGCCACTTGTTTGTTATCTTTGCTGTGTGCTTAGGGTCGTTTCCTGTTGAAAGATGAACTGTCACCCCCAGTCTGAGGTCCAGAGCGGTCTGGAGCAGGTTTTCATCAAGGATGTCTCTGTAGATTGCTGCATTCATCTTTCCCTTGATCTTGACTAAGTCTCCCAGTTCCTGCCGCTGAAAAACATCCCCACAGCATGATGCTGACACCACCAGGCTTTACTGTAGGCATGGTATTGGCCAGGTGATGAGCGGTGCCTGGTTTCCTCCAGACATGACACTTGGCATTCAGGCCAATGAGTTTAATCTTTGTTTCATCAGACTAGAGAATTTTGCTTCTCATGGTCTGGGAGTCCTTCAGGTGCCTTTTGGCAAACTCCAGGTGGGCTGTCATGTGCCTATTACTAAGCAGTGGCTTCCGTCTGGCCACTCTACCATACAGGCCTGATTTGTGGAGTGCTGCAGAGATGGTTGTTCTTCTGGAAGGTTCTCCACAGAGAAATGCTGGAGCTCTTTCAGAGTGACCATCGGGTTCCTGGTCACCTCCCTGAGTAAAGCCCTTCTCCCCCGATCGCTCAGTTTGGCCAGGTGGCCCGCTCTAGAAAGAGTCCTGGTGGTTTGAGTGTCATGACAAAAGCTATGAATGCTTTTTTTTTTTATTTGTAATAAATTTGCTAAGATTTCAAACAAACTTCTTGCACATTATCATTATGGGGTATTGTTTGTAGAATTTGGAGGAAAATAATTAATTTAATCCATTTTGGATTAAATAAGGCTGTAACATAAAATGTGGAAAAAGCGAAGCACTGTGAATACTTTCCGGATGCACTGTACCCCGAGCGCTCTTTCAAACTCAATCTTCACTCTAGTATCTTTTCAATTGTTTTTTGTACTGGTGCTCATGTAAGTCTCATTTCTTGTTTTCCCGCAGTATGCCTCAGCTGGATGTCTGCTGTCCCTCCACCACAGCGAGAAGCCTGAGCATGAAGAAGTCTGCGAGTTCCGCCCGTACACCTGCCCATGCCCGGGGGCTTCCTGTAAATGGCAGGGCTCCCTGGAGGCCGTCATGCCACATCTCATGCATGCCCACAAATCCATTACCACCTTACAGGGTGAGGACATTGTCTTTCTGGCCACGGATATTAATCTACCGGGGGCTGTGGACTGGGTCATGATGCAGTCGTGTTTCGGTCACCACTTCATGCTGGTTTTAGAGAAGCAGGAGAAATACGAAGGACATCAGCAGTTCTTTGCCATTGTGCTGCTCATTGGCACACGAAAGCAAGCTGAGAACTTTGCTTATCGCCTCGAGTTGAACGGCAACCGTAGGCGGCTCACGTGGGAGGCCACACCACGCTCAATCCATGATGGCGTAGCGGCAGCCATTATGAACAGTGATTGTCTTGTATTTGATACCTCTATTGCCCACCTGTTTGCAGACAATGGCAACCTGGGTATCAACGTAACCATCTCCATGTGCTGAGGTGGCAGCGTAAGGCTTTATACAGTGACCCAAAACTTGGACAACCTCTGCTCCCTATCAGACTGCAGGTTCTGAAGGCAACGGTTGGGAGATGTATACATTTGTGTATATTTCTGTTCAAGAGTCATCCGCTAAAACAGCGCACACTTTCAGATTCACTAGTAGGTTAGTATGCTAGATGGATGGCAAGAGTCCTTGAAATGGAGAGTGTGGAGGTGTTAGCAATCAGCTGATGGCATTGGTGCAATTGGGAATTTCTTTTGCACAGCCCAAGGATACAGACACCTCAGCTTTCTGAATACACCTTTGATAAAAGTTCAGGTGTGGATGACCACCATCAGAATCAAAATGCTAACTTGGGAGAAGTCTAGGCATAAAGGTGTAACATTTGGCTCAGAAGCTTATAAAACATACGTGTACAAAAACTGCACTGACTACTTTGGTTTTCGTCTTTGGATATTGAGTGAAACCATGGAAATTGTACATGGCAATGTAAATCCTCTGAATTTCATGGTTGTATATTGGCTTGATAAAACAATGCCCATGGTGGAAATGCGGTGTGCATGGTGGAAATAAAATTCACTTGCAAAAATGACTTGCATAGCCACCATGTTTGTAAGGCAAGAATCTGACCTCTTCACTATGTTTGTTTTTTCTTCCTTTCTTTCTTTTTTTTTTTATATACTATGTTGTTAATGTTGCAAGACTTATTTAAGGACGATACTTAAAGTTTGTTATTTTGTGGTCCTCTGTTAAAGCTTATCCAGAGGAGAGAACTGCTTTGTGATCAACACAGATATTGATCATAAGCTCTATAAAATGACAGAACTACAACCAACCTTTTCAAGTTTTGTTACCCATAATCTAATGCCGCAAATATTCATCAATATATTTGTATATGATACTTGATGACTTTTTTATTTTTTTTTTTATTTTTTTTTTTTTTTAAGGGATAGTTGGCCTATAAATGATAAATCTGTTATTTAGTTACCCTCATGTTTTATAACATATATAAGTATTTGTGGAGCACCAAAGGAGAAACTGAGCAGAATCTAAGCTGTTCTCTTTTAGTACAATGTACATGGATGGGACTAGGGCTTGCCAAGCTCTAAAAAGGACAAACAAATGCAGACCATACAACCTGTGCTCTACATTGCAAGTCTTCTGAAGCCATATGATAGCTTTGTTTGAGGCAGAAACTGAAATTTAAGCCTTTTCTTTTTACGTAAAATTTTTAATTGTATGAAAAATTGCAGCTCACACATTTTGCTAGATGAATCCTTTACAGGTTTCAGTAACACAAGGGTAAAGAAATAACAGAATTTTCATTTTTGAGAAAAACTATTTATATAGGTGTCCCACCTTTGCTTTTTAGCGTACTTTGTCTTGTCAACAATGACTGTATGTAAAGATTAAGCCTGCGCACAAACAACAGTTTATTTTCTCGTTGATAAAGTGTACGCATTTAACTGGTTTTGTCTTTGTACTTTTTCTTTCCTTATATTTGAGGTTCTCTTTAAGGTTAAGAAAAGTTTTTGTAAATATATAAACAACTTTAGTTCTGTTGATATTCGTTGTTATTGTTACGTCTCTTACGAAATGATTGTTTAGTCTAGTTTTGTTTACTCTAGTTCTTTTAAACCCAGTAAGATCTGAGCAATTTCTCACTCTCCTCTTTGGTCAATGAACCCACAATGCCTTACTTGTATACTAACTCAGTCTTTTAGAGTCTGCCGCCTTCTAGGACTCCATGTCAAGTTCAGGTCACTATCCTCCAAACCTCCAGTGTCTTGAAAGAGACTTATAAAGTGGCATTATGAGTGGGAAGGACATGGCACGTCATTCTACTTTGCCCCCAAAACCTGCTGCAGTAACAGTTTCACTTACACTGTTCAAGTACGGAACCCAGCCTCTTTTTAAATACCTCTGATGACTTTGGACATGTCTGTGCAAGAAAAGCATTGATATCCCTGAATGTGGGTGGTTCTGTAAAGAGATCTTTGATGCACAACTGATGTCCTTAGCTCATCTTTATCTGTCTGCAATTTCACTCCTTCTGAAAAATAATTTAAAAATGTAAATTAAATGTTTTATAAATCTGTTGTGAAGCATTTTTTTCTGTTTTGTTGATCTTTTTTGCATTTAAGCAACCATAGGAAGAGATGAAAGTGTGTTAACGGTCAATGTCTCCGTTCCTCAGACATGTGGACAGATTCTCGTCCCCAGTGCTTGTTCTCGCTACATGCAGTTGTCATGGCAACTAAATATGCAAATGAGAAATCTAGCTCATTCATTTCTAGAAGAAAATTATTTTTTTTTTATTCTATTGATTAGTCTTGAAATACCTTTTGGCCACCTTTTGTAAATCAGTGAATCTGTCATGGAATTTACAGGACATGGATCATTCTAAAGATCTATAAAAAAAAAAAAAAATGCAGTTAAGCCAAATGAATAGTGACAGTAGAACTTCCATCATTTTAAGTTCTGCATAAAAATGTTAAATGTGTGTTAAACAGGACAGAGTATCTGCATGTAGATGGCAAGCCCTGAAGGAAGCTCAAAGCTACAAGTACATGTGGCATGACTTCTGTGGCATTGGGCTGACAATGCAAAGCTTGTGCAATAAAAACATAATTTAGTCTAAAAAAAAAAACTAACCATGTTCAAACTGCATATTTAGCTTAATTTGTTTTTTTAATTTCCAAATAATAGACTTATATATTCAGATGTCTTAATTCTGATATGACCGTCCACCAGTTGTAGCTTGTTGTAGCTCCAAGACAGAGACAAGACATACCATGTCAAAAGAGACCACCAGCCATCTGTCTCTCTCCCACGGCAATTTAGTTTCCCCTACACAGAACTGAACACAAAACTGAATAAATGCATTTTAATGAAGTGAGCAGGTGGTTTTCGTGAGTTGTGTGCCATGCCTCGCAATCAAGCCATCACCATCAATATTGAGCAGCGCATCCTAATGAACTTGCGAATAAACAAGTCTCTGTCAAGAACTAGAATACTTAACGTCCACGGCATTGAAATGATGAGGAGCTTCTTTTGCCAACCCAGTGATACAAATACTAGCATGTGAGTTTACAAGTCCATCAATATGAAAAACCACATGGAAGGTTAAAGTCACGATGAAACAAAAGTAGTGACAGATCCTTTTTTCTGTATGGCGAATTTATTTTGAAGAGAACAGTTGAAAATATGAGACTGCATAACTTTCCAAGTTCAACTTGAAAAGTGACCGTGACAGCGATTTTAATATATTCTCATTTTTATGAACCAATGTCGATTCGTAAGTCCCAAGCGATCTTTTGGTCTATGCTGTTTTCAGTTGATGAATGAACAGTACATAGTGCGCCTCCCAGCCAATACATCGCGATAAGCTATGCTTTGTTACTTTTGATATGAAACAAAGTATCAGATTTCGAATTCTGTCCATTTCATTAGGAAGTTCAAGCAATAAATACCGTTATGGCGCTCTTTAATGTGGCGTGATAGATCGTTGTAGCTTCTGTGTACTCCCCTTTTCTTAATCAAACCCACACTGCAAAACATTTGTGACAGTTTCGTTTTTGTTCTGGATCCAGTGCTCTGCTGCCACGCAGGAGCGCGCTCGCCACCAACTGGACAGGAGTGGGAATTACAGTTAGAAGTTACAATAGATCACCCTCAGTGTAATCTGTCAAAATGACGGACGACCTTCACATTTTTCCTTCACTGATAAAAAAAAAAAATCCGTCAATGACGGACAATTTTCGGTTAACGAGACCTCTGATTGTGATGTACATCCGAGAGAAACGGATTATCAAAAAAGAAAAAAAAAATGTAGGGAGGAAATTGGTTCAATCCATTGCCTGTTGAATAAATCAGCATATGAATATGAATATGAATTAGTGGTGCACTCAAGTCCTCCTGGGAAAGTGATATTTACAATTTGTTAAATCGTAATTATGAAGTTGGGTGCATTCACATCATTTTTATGAAGCAAGATGGCAATGTAACTTTTCTACAAAAAAAAAAAAAAAAGTAAGATTCTCTGCTTACTAGCATTAGTTCACTTCCAGAATTAAAATTTCCTTATAATTTACTCACCCCCATATCATCCAAGATGTTCATGTCTTTCTTTCTTCATTCGAAAATAAATTAAGTTAATTAAATTTTGAAGAAAAACATTTCAGGATTTTTCTCCATATAGTGGACTTAACTGGGAGCCAGCGGGTTAAAGGTCCAAATTGTAGTTTTAAAGCATGATTCCTCAGCATCATCCCAGCTGACTATTTTGAAGTTTGAGGAGATAATGAGACCTCTGGTCTCCTTTCTCACGTACTGACAGATCGGAAGCTTTAGCTTTAGTCTTTACGCTTTTTCGGCTAATGGTTGCAGGCTTGCCATCTAGTGGCTTTGCTTGAAATCTCTACTAATGAGCTGATGATCTGAATCAGGTGTGTTTGATCAAGGAGACATGGAAAACATACAGTATTGGGGGGCCTCCAGGAACGTGGTTGGGAACCACTGGTGTAGAGCCCTTTGAAGCTGCATTAGTACTGCAAGTTGGACCATCAACCTATTGGCTCCCATTTAAGTCTACTATATGGAGAAAAATCCTGAAATGTTTTCTTCCAAATCCTTAATTTCTTTTTGACTGAAGAAAGAAAGACATGAACATCTTGGATGACATGGAGGTGAGTAAATTATTAGGAATTTTTTGTTCTGGTGAATTGTGAATTATCCTTTAAAGCAGGGGTGCTCAACCCTGGTCCTGGAGATCGACTTTCCTGCAGAGTTCAGCTCCAACCCTGACTAAACACACCTGAACCAGCTAATTAGTATCTTAAAGAGCACTTGATAATTACAGACAGGTGTGTTTGATTAGGGTTGGAACTAAACTCTGCAGGAAAGTCGATCTCCAGGAACAGGGTTGGGCACCCCTGCTTTAAAGGGATAGTTCACCCAAAAATGAAAATTCCGTCATTACTCACCCTTATGTTGTTCCAAACCCGTAAGACCTTCGTTCATCTTCGGAACACAATTTAATATATTTTTGATGAAATCTGAGAGCTTTCTGACCCTCCCATAGACAGCTAGGGTACTACCACGTTCAAGGTCCAGAAAGATGATCAACAAAGTACTCCATATGACATCAGTGGTTCAAATGTCATTTTACAAAGCTACCAGAATACTTTTTTGCGCAAAGAAAAGAAAAATAACAGCTTTATTCCACATTTTCATCTCTATTTGTGGACGCGCGTTCACGAGAGCACCATGACGGGGCATGCGTGTGTCAGCACTGACCCAGACCAATAGTTTTTAATAGCTTTCATATAGCATGCGTCTTTCTCCGTGTGTAAACAAGGCATGGCTCATGTGTCCAATGTCATAACGCCAGATCTGGGTCAGCGCCGGCACCGTTTATATATGCGTATATTCTGGTCCACACTCTAGTCCAGTTGGTGGCGGCAATGCACCTATAAGCTGGTTTGCCAACCGCCAACAAAATACCAAAGAAGAAGCAGCAGCGCTGGCGCTGCCACACGCATGCGTCATGGTGCTCTCGTGAACCCGCGTTCACAAGTGATGAAGTAGAGACGAAAATGTGGAATAAAGCTGTTATTTTTGTTTTCTTTGCACAAAAAAGTATTCTCGTAGCTTTGTAAAATTACAGTTGAACCACTTATGTCACATGGACTTTGTCGATCATCTTGGTACTTTTCTGGGCCTTGAACATGGTGGTACATATCTGCCATATACGTGTCTATAGGAGGGTCAGAAAACTCAGATTTCATCAAAAATATCTTAAATTGTGTTTTAAAGATGAAATAAGGTCTTACAGGTTTGGAACAACATGAGGGTGAGTAATTAATGACAGAATTTTCATTTTTGGGTGAACTAACCCTTTAAGAATAAAGAATGTGCATCTGTTTTATTTATTAATTAATTTAATTTTTTATTATTATTTATTTATTTATTTATTTCTTGCTTTTGTAATGTTCATGAAGGTCCTGTAAATTTAATTGTTATATATTCTATCACAACTGTACAATACTATCATATTTTTACATGCTTCACATCGTGTCAGGTTCTAAGCAGGCGTATGCACTTTTCCTTGTGGCAGAGTCGGAGTACTACAGGTATTTGCAAATCTAAGCAATTCTTGCTGCTCGCTATTATCTAGTAAAGGATTTAAAGGTTGACTGGTGCTTTTTTATATGCTAATGACAATAATTAGGGGGCGTTTACAAGGCGGAGATCTGGAATCATTCAGCTGCAAACAATTTCAAGACCATTTGCTATTTATAGATTTCACATCTGGAAAATAGGCATACATATAGATTTTTTGTGTATATGTTGATTTCTCTGAATTTGAGAAATGATATTAGAAATGTAGAACAGTTTCTATTGAACATATTATAAATGAGGCCCCTTAATTTTCCACTCGTAATAACAACTTTGTGGTAGCGTTCATCTGCATTCAACTTGTGAATATAATATTTAATGAAGAATAGACTTTAATGCACCGTCGCTGGCGATTGTAAGAAAAGGGCAGGGTTTACTTTAAGCAGACTAAATAATTGGATAAAACTGTCAGATTAAAGGGTTAGTTCATCCAAAAATGAAAATCATGTCATTAATTACTCACCCTCATTCCAATGCCGTAAGACCTTTGTTCATCTTTGGAACACAATGTAAGACATTTTTGATGAAATACGAGAGCTTTCTGACCCTTCATAGGCAGCAAGTGTCCTACCACGATCAAGGTCCAGAAACGTAGCAAGAAAATACGAGAATAATTTTTGTGCGCAAAGAACACAAAAATAACTTTATTCAACAATTCTTTTCCTCAGCGTCACCCTAGCGCCATTTTGGAGAGTATCACTGCGCATGCGTGTGCTTTCCTCTGCACGTAAAAAACGTATGCGCGTGGTGCTGCTGGCATACAACATGCATGCGCTGAGCCTTGTTTACGTTTAGAGGAAAGCACATGCATGCGTCGTAATACTATCCACAATGGTGGCAGACAGGACGAGGAGAAGAATTATTGAATAAAGATGTTATTTTTGTTTTCTGTGTGCACAAAAACGATTCCCGTAGCTTCTAAAAATTATGGTTAAACCACTGATGTCACATGGGCTATTTTAACAATGTCCTTACTACGCATCTGGACCTTGATCGTGGTAGGACCCTTGCTGTCTATGGAGGTTCAAAAAGCTCTTGGATTTCATCAAAAATATCTTAATTCGTGTTCCAAAGTTGAACGAAGGTCTTGCAGGTTTAGAACGATATGAGGGTGAGTAATTAATCAAAGAATTTTAATTTCTGGATGTACTGTCCCTTTAAGAATTGTTGACAAAAACATCAACAACATGCATTTAGAAAACAGACAGGAATAATTTTCATTACACACTGACTTTAAACTAAAATTTGTAAACAAAACCTGGAACATAAACTACCCATCTCACAGAAATCACAACTATTTCGATAATACTGCATCATATTAGAAATGATTTCTCACCAAATTCTACTTTTTCGTTTTTAGAGTCTATTGTAATTTAATTTGTCATGTTAAATGGTGTTGCTCCAGAAAGCTTGTTTTGCTTTTAAACCTTTTCATTTAACTATGCTATTACATTGAGAAAGTAATGAAAAAACATGAACGTTTTTAAATCTCTACTTTTTGATAGATTATTCAAAACAGGGTTGGTGATTAATGTAGTCTAGCATGTGAGCATTGCCAGGAGGGACATCACACAGGGGTGACTGACAGCATACACTATTAAAGTTCAGTGCAAACAGATATTTGACCTTTAACCCCAAGCATTGACCTGAGTGCTTAGTGTCTGTGACAAAACAAGACTAATGGAGTCACATATGCAGTACTCCTGATTGGCCAATTATGGATAGCTCTTATTTGACTGTTCATGAACTGAACAGCTCATAGTAACTCAAGGTTATAACAGATTAACTTAAAGGTGGTTCACTTTATTTACTGTATTAAAAGCTGTGCTAAGTGTACAATGTTGTTCTACAAAAAAGCAATTGTTCTTTTTTTTTTTCTTTTTTTTTAATCAGGCTAGATAAACTTACAGCAACAGCCCACATTTCCATTCACACCACCAATATTTTCTATTCATGGTCATGTTCAACTTAGTGTTTAGTACTATTGAATTTTGTTTAATTATTCAGAGTATATCTGTTTAATTGTTTTATCTACTCTTGCTAGGTTATTGAATATGCTGTCATGGCTATAGCAAATATTATTATTCAGTTTTAGCGATTAAAATTATGTTTCCCATTCAGCAGGTATATGTGCACAACTGCTTGGTCTAAAATTGTTTTTTTTTTTTTTTTTTTTTTTTTTTTAAACTGAACACCCTTAACTGAATGTTTTTTAATAGTTTTACAACTCAATCCATAATGACTGGTGTACTTTGCCTCCTAATCTTGGAGTTTTTCAGGGTTTGTACAGAGATGTAAACATGAAATTCCAGGACTTTTTCAAGCAGGTCCTTTTTTATTTTCAAGGATTTCAATTAGAGATCTCACTTCTGGTTTGATGTTTTCCACTGTTTATGAAAAAAAGGAAAAAAAAAGATTTGCGAAACCGCTCCGAAATCCTAATCTGAAAACAAATGATTTGCAAACCTGTTCCGTACTCTTGATCTGAATCAAATGAATTGCAATCCGTGCTCCTAGGTTCCGATCTAAAGCAAAAGTTTTGCGAACCTGCTTCGAAGTCCCGTTCTGGGAACCCGTTTTGAAGTTCCAATCTAAATCAAATGATTCATGCTATGCGCTCTGAAGTCCCGATCTAAATTAAATTATTTGAAATTCGTGAAGTTCCAATCTAAGTCAAATGATTCGCAAACCCGCTCCGAAGTCCCAATCTAAATCAAGTGATTCACACCATGTGCTCCAAAGTCGCAATCTAAATCAAATGATTCGCACCATGCGCTCCGAAGTTCCAATCTAAATCAAATGATTCAGGATACGTGTGCCGAAGTCCCAATCTGAAACAAACGATTCACGAATCCACTTCGAAGTCCAGATCTGAATAATGATCTGAATAATGAATTAAGATCAGGACTCGGAGCGCAGAGCACAAATCATTCATTTCGCAGAAGGATTCAAAATCCCACTCTGAAGTCCTGATCTGAATCAAATGATTCGCGATACGCAAATTTCCAATCTAAGTCAAATGATTCGCAAACCTGCCTGAAGTCCCAACCTAAATCAAACTATTTGTGCTACGTGCTCCAAAGCGATCCCAATCTGAATCAAATAATTTGTGATGTGCAAAGTTCTGATCTAAATCAAATGATTTGTGATATGTGCTCCGAAGTCTCGATCTGAATTAAACGATTCACGATATGCAAATTTCTGATCAAATTCAAATGATTTGCAAACCCACTCCGAAGTCCCAATCTAAATCAAATGATTTGCGAAACGCAATTTGAAATCACGATCTGAATCCGATGGTTCGTGACACGCAATCCGATTGGAGCGCTTCGAAACGGTAATCATTTTGCGACGCAATAGTTTAACTGATTTATGACATTAAAAAGTTATGACATTAACTGAAAAAGGCAAAAAAAAAAAAAAAAAAAAAAAAGGTTAATTTAACTGCGTGAAAACATACGTGCTTATTGAAAAAAATTAAACACGTTCAGAGATACATTGTCTTTTAATCATTCAAGCACTTTTCAAGTGGGAATATTGCTATTTTCAAGGATTTTCCAGGCCTTACATTTCAAAAGGTCAAATTCGAGTACTTTAAGCACCTTGTACGAACCATGGATTTTATTTGACACTGTTAGAAAAGACATTTTTGGTCTTTGTACAATTTAAATTCCAATAAATTTTCAATAAAATGAGTGTACTGTGCATAATGTAATGCCAGGTGGCCATTATAAAGTGAATTATTCCACACGGATCATTAAAAACTCTAAACATTTATTTACATCTCTGAAGTACACACACACAAAATTGTGAAGTCCATTTTGTAACAACAACAACAAAAAAAGTACTATCTCTGCCTAATTTCGCCTGTGGTCTCTTTCACGACTGTGATCTCTCTGTTTGGTAAACCCTCGGTCATTTCCTCTGTCTCGCTCTCTTCTGTCTCTTTCTCTGTCCCTGTCTCTGTCTCTGTCTCGTTCCCTGTCTCTATCACGTTCCCTTTCTCTCTCGCGCTCTCTGTCTCGTTCTCGCTCTCTTTCCCCATTTCTCTCTCTATCAGCCCCTCTACTTCTGTCTCTTTCTCTGTCTCCCTCCCTGTCTCGCTGTCGCGTGTCTTCATATCTTTTATCCTCTCTGTTTCTGTCTGTCTTTTTGTCTTCTTCTCTATCCCTTTCCCTCTCACCTCCATACCTATCTCTAAATCTGTCCACCTCATCTGCTCTGTCTTGTGGATTCCTGTCCCTTCTGCTTCCTGCCGGTCCTTTCGTGGCATATTTCTCATATGCCGTGTCCTCCTTCTCCTTCTTCACTCTGACAGGAGAAGACACTGACGGCTCAGTCCTTGCCTCGTGTTTCTCTTCCTTCAGTGCTTTTTTCTTCTCTTTCTTCTCCTTTTTCTTTTTTTTCTTCTCCTTTTTATCTGAAGTATAACAATGTTATAAATTAGTCAATTAGTCAAATAACAAAAATATTGTTTGTTAAATACTAAGAAAAATAATGTATTGAAATAATCATATCAACTGTATTCTGAAGAGATATAACCTCTTTTCACCTTTTTTGGGCTTTTTCAGAGGTACAGCGTATTCTTCCTCAGATTCTGGCTCAGAGAAGGAAGGTGGGGGGACTTTGGGAGCACATCCCTCTTCTCGCAAACGTTTAGTGATATCATCAATGTCATCGGTGTCCTTGGGTGGTCGATAATTTGCTACATGGTCCACACGTATGGTTCGGCCCTTAATCTTTAAAGCAGAAAGACAAATAAAAAAAAAAAAATATGCAACACATGGGGTCAATTACATGACACTATTATTTCCCGATATATGAGTTCCTTTTTTAATGAATGAATGAATGAATTAAATAAAATAATATGACCTCCTCATAACAAGATGAAGATATGTTATATGAAAATGTTATCACAGTATTTTTTTTTCCGTATCATACAACACTGATATTACAATGTTAATTTACAATGTTAATGTTAATGGGGAACTAAATATTTATATGTTTGTTAGATCTAGGAAATGTAAACGTAACTTTGTTCACAATAAAATGCCACAGAGCAAGGTACTTTTTAATTTAGGACCCCATTAAATTTTTCATTTTATTTTTTTCTGGATTCTATGTTTTACGATTCAATACAAATTTATCATTTAAAATGTTGTCTAATGAAATTAATTAATAAAACTGTAACAGTTTGATTACTCTTTTAAAATGTGATCAAATTTAATTAATTTACAACAAAACACTGCATTATTTTGTCAAGCAAGATGCTGAACAACATAACTGTACAAGTTAATGAAAAATACCTTGGATGTATGATATTCCATAAATAATAATAATAATAATGTTTAACAGTATTTCCTCAAATGACTCATTAGTGTCATGTACTGACTGGCTGCTGTTGCCTTTATTATTATAGATTGTAAGATTATTCTGTATCACGTAAACAATGTCCAGAGCTTCTCATCATTATCGACATAAATGTTATCACAATCTCGATATGATACTGTTTTATCACCCATTCCAGGTGATGCAGTTAAAAAAAAATAAATAAATCATTGACATATTATCAGCTAAGCTGTTATGTTAGTTATTGGTTCAATGTATATTCAAACTAATGAATCCTTAACTTTAAAATCAGTATGACCAAGTTTTTGCCTTTAAAAAGAAAAATGCATTTCAAAATACAACAAATCTTATCAAATACACTTAAAATATTATTAAAATTGTATTTGTTATTGATTTACCTCTGAAAACTTTTTGATAAAATAGCAAAATATATTTTTAAAGTAGATGAAAGCAAAATTTTAATAGATCAATGTAACTCTTCTTATTAAATTATATATTAATGTGTTTCAGTAGTGACAAATTTGGAGAGAGGACAAATATTCCAAAGTTTTCTGAAAATACAATATTAGAATTAACTGCACAATTACTAGAAATGTGAACCTTGGATATTAGACAATTTGCATACATACAAAATTTGTGGAAAAAGACTTTTTCCCCAAGATGTTTCCAATGCCGACTTTGCACCAATTCAGTAGAATGGCTCATATATATGTGTGTGTGTGTGTGTGTGTGTGTGCGTGCGTGCGTGCGTGCGTAAGAACGTTAAAATGTTTTTTTTTTTGTTTTTTTTTTGACAAGTAGAACATATTCCATTAGTAAACACACAACTGAATAAGCAACTGAAAAAGCCTTTCACCTTGATTCCATTAAAGTTGTCAACAGCCAGAATGGTGCTCCTTTGATCTTCATAGCACAGGAAGCAGAAGCCTTTGGATTTGCCCGTCTTTTTATCTCGCACCAAATTGATGTTGGCAATCTCTCCGTACCTGAGAAGCACAGAGGAGGATTAAGCTTCACTAGGAGGAAAAAAACTGAAGTATTGACTTCTTTAGCAAGAAATGAAGATGTTTAAAATGTAGGGAAAAACATGGAGATGAGCAATTAGGACTTACTGAGAGAAAACACAGATGACGTCTCCTTCTGTCAGCTCATATGGAAGTCCACCTGAAGATTACAATATATTTACATACAGTGCAGTCTAAATAATAAAATAATATAATAAAATTTGTTAACAAAATGTTACATTTTTGAAAAAGTTCTCTTTTGGCAAATAAATTTGAGATAAAAACAACAAACATACATCACTTTGAAATCTGACAAGGTAAAATCAGCAATGCTGTATTGTATACTAGAATGGGCTTCAGAGAAAGGCTGAGACCATGCCATTTTGTACGAAAGCACACTTTTGGTGTGAAACAGGGTAATGCTGCCACCATCTGGCAGAATATAGCATATGCCAGGGATCTTCAACCCTGCTCCTGGATAGCTACTTTCCTGCAGACTTCACGACCAACCCTGGCTCAAAACACCTGTCAGTTATTTTCAAGTAATTCCGAACACCTTGTATAGCTGGTTCTCGTGTGCTTGATTAAGGTTAGAGCTGAATCTGCAGGACAGTAGCACTCCAGGAGCAGGACAGGGAGACCACTGGCTTATCCAGAGAGCATTTTAGTGTCTGTGAAGCCCACTGCCTAGTACTGTTTAGTTTTGTTAAATAGCCAACTGCCAACACAGCCACGATGTTAACCAGTCACTCACCGATAAAGACCCAGGCGCTGTCCTTATAGACTGAATGCCAGGACACACTGTCTTTGACATCAAGTTCAGCCTCTTTTTCATTCAGTTCATTGATGAGTTTCACTTTGGTGAGCGGACTACATATAAATAAAACACATAATGAACATACATTTACATACATTTCATTCTGTATAAAATGTATGTCTCTAATATTGTTATTCTGTTGTGGCGTCTGCATCATAAGATCAGTTATGATTTATGACTTAAATAATGCACTCATGACTACATTAAGTCTTTAAAAATTTAACTTCTTCAAATTATGATTCAACATTTTATCAAAAATATCTAGTCATAGCAATAAAGTAACCTCTAATAATGTAACAAGGACTTTTTTTCTTTTTTTTTTTTTTACTATGTATCCCGGAAAAGTAGTCGTATTAGTGTTTCCATATAATTTCCTTTTTGTTTGTCGGTATCCTATAAATTAGACAAAAATAATAACTAAATCGAGAATAAGTTACGTAGTTTACGTTCAGTTTTAGCAGATGGATAATTAGCATCTGGCTACTGCTGCAAAAACTGAGGCCAGTAATTTAGCTTTCACCTTGTGGCATTTTCTGTTCCAATCCTAACGAGTCTAGAAATTTTCTTAGATTAATTAGAAATATATGGCAACAAATGTAAGCGTGATATTTCAATTCAAACATTCAAAACATCACTTACTTCATTGTGACGAGGAGCAGTCACTCCGGAAGGATTTATTTCCACTGTCGAGTTTCGTAGTTCGCACGTGGTACTATTTTCTTCCGGGTTAGGAACAAAGGATTGTGGGATATGTAGTTGACTGACTTAGATTAATCGTGCTTTTTATCTTTAACGTTACTAATGGACCCTTTTCACAAGACTGTGATGACGCGTTTTTAAAGGTTATCATCATCATAAATCCTTGACATTTTTTCATATTTAGATTTTTTTTAAAAATGTATGTACATTTATAACACTATACTTTGTATTATATCACCTTTTTATCAAGATACAAAAATCTAGTTAATGCTAATGCGACGGTTTTTCTAATGCCGCGTCTATGGGAGCGACGGAGGAAGGGAGTCTCTCTCTATTCTCTTCCTTTGAAAGAATGTCGTGAAAACACTATCGTGAAGTTTTTCTTTTGTTATTTGAGCAAATGGGAATACAAAAAATATATTTGTGGTACACTCCCATTCACTGCTCTCGGATTTTACCCAACAATGACGACTTCCGCTATGAGTAGTGTGAGAAAGGTCCATTGCTTGTTTGTAACTTAAAGTGTGTTTCTAAAATTTTGCAATTAATATTACAGCTTAAGGACCAATGAACATATGAAACATACATTGATAGTTTTATTGTGATAAAATTAAATAAATTAGTAGCCTAACCCGTACACCAGTGGCAGGAACACTGTGGGGCCCTGAGAAGGAGCTTTGGGAAGCTCTGATGACTCCATTATTTACAACATGTTTGGGTGGTGCAGAACTTAATAAATGAAAACTAAACTAATACACATCCCTAAGTCCACAAGATGCTAAAACTATATCGCATCAAGCCAAGATGCCACATGAAACCAAGGCCTGCCCCACAAGACACTAAGGTTGGAGGGATGGAAGGGCCACGCAAAAGCCACTAGATGGCAAGCCTGCAGCCATTAGCCAAAAAAAGGCAACAGCTAAAGCTAACGCTTCCGGTCTGGCAGTGGGGAAGTAAACCAGAGCTTTTTAGAGGCAAGGGCTTATTATTTAATGAATCAACAGCCTATCTGCTACTCTTCGACATGTTTTACACTAAACAATACTTTTGGATTGAACTATTTTTAGAGTTTACCATCATTCCTATTTCATTCCTATGGAATCCATAAACTGCGATTGAGTGTCGGACAACTCTGACTGAAATGTAATGATGTCAAGACTGTAATGTGATTGGTTATTAAGGGACACGTGATCCAAGTTAGCTGTTACACTTTCTCCAATAGTGAGTAATACAGACCCCTATAGCATCTCCCTATAGCAAGACAATCTCTGGCCACGCATGTCAGCCTGCCAGTCGCAAGGCTGACCCTCTTCACCATGGCCTACTGGGACCTGAAACACAATTACAAATTTTACAAATTTCATAAGGTATAAATATACAACTTGTCATCTGTGCATTTTATGCGGATTGACTATATGACAGATGCAATGGTAACATAAGGATTCATGCTTTATATAGTCCAGTATCATGTTCAAAAACTCTTGGAATTCAGCTCATACAGAAAGAGCTATAAGCAGACAATTGTCGCAAACATTAAAACCCATATTTAATGATGTATATTAATAATTATATTAATATTTAGGTCAATAGTAAACCATTTTCTTTTTATTTTACTAATTGTAATTCTACTAAAACCAAAGCAAATACTAAAATAATATCATGTAAATATATTTGCATCATATTTAGTCAGCATTTTCAATCAAATTGTTACAATTTATTTATATAGTGCTTTTCACAATGAATATTCCACAAAACCATTTTACCGAGAATATTGCCTTATAAACAGGGGCTCTGTCGTAACCCCATAGGCCACATAACAATAATGATGACAAACCCTCTAGAAACATACAATGCAAACAGTGTTTAATTTATTGCAGTCATACACTTTACAACTGGAAAAAATGTGGACATAAGAACTAAGTGCTTTGGTTATATTTTGAACATACTGGGCCCTATCATACATGCAGCGCAATGCGAAGCCAGACACAACCAAATTGAGTGTTTTTTTTTTTTGCTAGTTTCAGCCTGACACAGTTATCATTTTCACATCCAGTGCCATGTTATTTAAACAGCTATTGCACTTGCTCCGATCTGTCGCCCATGGGCCTGCTGGTCTGAAAACGAGGTGCGTTCAGGCGCATTGTTGGTGTACTGCTATTTTAAGGCAACTGAAAATGATTGCGCCATTGACCAACTAAAACCTTGTCTATAATCAATGGCGCGGTATTTGTTTTATTTATTTAAAGGGGCGGGTGCACAATGCACATACACTCTGCCTATTACACACACAGTGATGCGCAGCAATACGCAAACATGCCAAATATTAAAAATGAAAAGATTACAATGTAAAAGATTATTATTGTGTACATGGAGAAGCCTTCAGTCTTTGCTCTTGCAAATTCCACCATGTAAATAGCGAATCTGCCATGGTGCAAGCGCAACTTAAAGGGAATGGGAGATGAGACTCTGGTTGGTTTATTGCACGTTTCACCGAAAACACACCCATGACTCATTAAGAGAGAACAGGTACAACCCTTTTGGACCATGCACCTGGCATACCGACTGTTTCTGTCCTTTGTTAATCTAGCAAAAGTGGATTCGGACATGCCCTAAGTACACCTGCACCATGCGCTTCAGACCATGCGCTTAGATCATTAAAATAGGGCCCACTGTGTTCATTGTAGGCAGAAAAGGAAAACAAGTAAATGGCGTCTGTTGTATTTGGAAGGACACTCTGGACTCCACATTCATTAAGGGATGTAGCAGTTATACAGACTTTTTACAGTTTCCTATGGCCAGTGGACTAAAAGGACATTCTCAATCTGTTGGAAACATTTTCAGGATGTTGTTCAGGAATTGTGACAGACCTACTGTAATTTAATGGTGTGGCTAGCACCTTGTCATGACACGTTACTGCCTGAGTGACAGTCGGGTGGTCTGCGGAGCATCTGTCCACTGTCTGAGAGTGTGTCACACGACACAACCCGACTTTAATATGAGCGAAGATCTCACAGATCTGGTTTCTCACCTCTCGCTGCCAGCAAGCATAAACAAGAGGATTTATTAGGGAGTTTGAAAGTCCCAGCAGCCAGAGATGATTTTCCAAAAAGTCATAAAGTTTACATGTTGGACATGATGCCTGCACAATACAGACCACAAAAAATGGGCACCAGCAGAGGGTGAAGCAGCCAACCAGCATGGCAACAGTCCGCAGGGCTTTCACATGACCCCAGTAACGGCTAGACGTCAGAAAGCGTGAGCCTGCTAACTGGGCACGGATGCGCTTCTGGTGGCCGCATGCAATTTTCAGAATGTCCATGTAAATATAGATGAAGACGGAGAGTAATGGAAAGAAAAAAAGACAGAAGAGGACAATGATGATCTTTGGTTCTATGACGGAGAAGAATGTGCAGACGTTGTGATAGTCTTCCTTCTGCATCGGTTCAAAAATGCAGGGTGAAAATGCCATAGTCACTGCGATGAGCCAGACAGGAACCAGAGTCCCAGCAATCATCTTATTGTTCATTAGCTGGGAATAGCGCAGTGGCAACTTTATAGCTATGTAGCGGTCCAGTGAGATCAAAAACATGGTGAGGATAGAGGCCGCAGAGGGTGCAATGACAAAGGTCATGCGCAACAAACAAATGCCCTTTTCCATGGAGGCTGTCGTTCCTTTGAGAGCATCAGTGGCAATACCAGTGATAGCCACACCAACCAGGATGTCCGCTATGGATAGGTTTAAGACAAAACACCAGCTCTGGCAGCCCCTCTTCCGGATGAGCAGGACCAGGGCAATAACGACTAAAAGGTTGATGGAGATGATCAAAATGGATCCCACACTAAGAATACAGCCAACGGCCACTACTTGTCTTTTTATCACAGCAGGGGTTGTGATCTCTGTACTGGGTGATGTCATTAAGTAGTTTTCCCTTATAGTTTCCAAGGATGTCTGCTGATGAGTCACATTAAAAGCGATCATTGTTGCCTCAAATGTCATTTTTTTAAATTTGAACATTAATAGTTTAAATGGACCAAGAAACTGATGTTTTCAAGAGGAAGAAATGGACACAACGATGTAGATTTTCTTTGCTCCCATTGGGAAAAACAAAACATCTTCCCTCTTCAGCTGCTGTTGTTTCGTTTGTCTGCCCCTTGTTCTGTCTGGCTGTCATCCAGATCCCATCAAAGCATACTTCCTACTTGAAGCGACTATATTCATGAACATGTGGTTATTTTGAATTTACATCCTAATCTTACCAAAGTGTAAAGACATCGGTAATCTATTGATCAAATCTTTATCCTTGACTTTTCATTCTCAGGATACATCTCAGATGTTAAGAGTGCTCCTTGCCTGAAAAAGTGATGAGAAGCAGTGAACTCCTTTCTCATGAAAATCCATTCTCAGTGGAAAAATCCAATAAATTCAACAGAAAACATATCCCAACTGAGGAAAAAATGTCCAGAAGAAGGATTCCAAGAGGGTAGTCATTCTTGTTTTCATTCTCGTAGTCATTCTTGCATCTTTCAGATTCGTTTGACTTTAGGATGAAAACAAAAGGTAATTTCTTTCATTTATAAAGGCGTGATGTGCCAGTGTCTGTTTCGTTGGCCGCAAATCTGAGATGTCTCTCTACCAGCGTGAGACCAGTCTACTAACTTTTAACATACTAAAACGGGGAAGAGAAATTAATGAACAAGAAGAGAGGGTTGGGTTTGGAGAGTGGGGTGGGAGGAGGGTGGACACTAAAAGCATGACCGTGATTACTCATGACTGAACAAACTTTGAATAAACAGAAGCACTCATGGGTGAATAAACGTTTACCGTATCCCAACCATTTTACATTTTATCATTACAGTCAGAGTCAACGCACAGATATGGATATATTTTGGGAATCAGACAAATCAGTTACATTAATTCCACAATAATGCAGCAACCTCTTTAACTTCCCTCTAGAGTCATGAGAATAAGTCAAAGCCCTGAAGTACAATAGACTTAAAACCCCAAAACTGTTTTTTTTTTTTTTTTTTTTTTTTTAACAATCTGCACATAGTCGTCCATTCCGAGGAAAGATCTTTTTATGACAATGCTACTACACAATAAAGCCCGACTCCCACTGGCCAACAATGCGGCGATGTTATTCATCCCTACTAGACTGTTCACTGCTATTGAAAGTGGATTTTGGTCAGCAGTTGTTGTGCCCACTGCTACGCTCTGCCCACAGAAAGCTCTTGGATGCGGTTTGTGACAAACTGTGCCCACCCTTCAACTACACATCCCTGCCCGTCTTTACCTTGAGCTGCCTACATAAGGAACATCTTGGGCTCTTTACAAGGAATACCAAAGATTGTTCAGGTTGTTTAGAGCACTGGGCAGAAGATGTCTTTAAAGCGGAGACTGCTTTCCATGTTGCTGTGCTGTGCGTACTGTTTGGCATCACTCTTCTGCCTTCACCCGGACAGAAACAACTGCGTGTCAAATGGTGGCCGGTGAGTTTTTGGTTATTTTTATGTATTTGTTAGGGACATTTGGGATTTTTTTTTTATTTTTTTTATGTAGACATATTTGACCCTGGACCACAAAACCATAAGTAGCACAGATATATTTGTAGCAACAGGCAACAATACATTGTGTGGGTCAAAATTATTGATTTTTCTTTTTTCTTTTTTCTTTTGATTTTCCAAAAATCATTAGGATGTTAAGTAAAGATCATGTTTCATTAAGATATTTTGTAAATTTCCTATCGTAAATATATCAAAACTTAATTTTTGATGACTAATATGCATTGCTAAGAACTTCATTTGGACAACTTTAAAGGTGATTTTATCAGTATTTATTTTTGCACCCTCAGATTCCAGATTTTCAAATTGTATGTCGGCCAAATATTGTCATACACTTCAATGGAAAGCTTATTTATATATCAGATCCTCTTGTTTGTATGAGATTGTAAAGGGGTGAGAAAGGTAATGATGTCATGAAGGAATGATTTTATCATGAAAGGCATTTTTAGAAAACCATTATGGGAACAGAAACTATGAAGCATCTAATCCTAAAATAGAATATTTTGAACATTTATGTTTGTTCATTTAGCAGACGCTTTTACCCAAAGCAATTTACAAATGAGATTCACAAATGAGTTTTCAAGAATGTTTCAGCTGTTTTTGTCCATATGAGGAATACATTGTATGGACAAAAGCACTTCTTCTTTTGTGTTTCAAAGAAGAAGTCATAAAAGTTTGTAAACCATAACAACTTGAGAGCGAATAAATGACAACAATTTTTATTTTTTAAAGGGTGAATTTTCCCTTTAATATAATAAATCCTGTGTATAAATAACTACCTGTCATGAAGTTCTTGCAATACAACATCTTCTGTGTTTTGTAGGAATCTGGTATCAGTTGTTCAGCAGCTGTACCAGCGTGTGATGAGGCTCTTACGCACCACTCTGTGACATCACAACTGCCTCAGACTAGAGGGAAGGTGAAACCACAACGATCATCTTATCACGGGATCAGCATTACTAACATAAAACTGTGGTCATTTGAGCGTGAGAACTTTAAAAGATATTCCCCAATATCATTAAAAGGTGCATCTTGTTTATAACGAGATTGTGTGTTCAAATTTATGGCCATAAAAAGTCATAAGAGAGATTTACAATGGATGGTAATGATACTTTATATGATCTCTTTGCAGGTTGAGGTGTTCATTGCGAACAATGCTGGCGTTTATTTGTAGAAGCACAGTTCTGTCAGAGATGGACAAATCTTGATTGCATTGCAACATGCCATATGCCATATCAAAGCTTGTGATCTGAATGAACAGAGAGTAAATAGTCTTTTTTTGTTGTTGTTGTTGAACAAAGAGACACTAATATAACCAGACATTAGATATACAAAGCATATAATAAATAATATAAATATGCTTAAAAAGGGCCTTTAAAATAACTAAGAAGTTATATTTGCAGTATTTAAAAGTGGTTTACATGTTAGATACTGAGTGACTGGAGAATTCAGGGTTTTCAATTAAATTATAACATTTACAAGCCCTGCTGTACAAAGTTTAACTGTAGCTTTTCACAAAACACATTTTTTTTTTTTTTTTTTTTATGGGGAAGGAGCAGACTGGTGATTACTATTGAGTCATAAAAATGTGAAAAAATGAAAATGAAATAAAGTTACTAAATATTGTTTACAACAGTTTTTTTTATCTCAGATTTTTTGAGTCAATACATTAACTGCTTAAATTAACATTTTATAGTGAGTTTATAAGGGGCATTACATGAAGGACCACCCACATTTGACAATTAATTTCTTTTCTTAAAAAATGTAAATCAAACCTAACTGCTTGCTTCAGGGGCAGGGTGACATTGAAAAGGGGAGGGGGTGGGGGGAGTGTAGTCTCTTTCAAACTTCCGTGCGGGAACTTCCGGTAACGGTGAGTTGAGTTCCTGCTAGAGACACATGATGGGAAACTGAAAGCCATACGTGCGCTCCTGGAGTTTGACTGCGAAAAGTACAGTAATCCTACATGTGGTCGAGACGATGGAGTCCAAAATAAAATAACAGAGGTGACTGAAGCACCAAACCACAGGTATGTGAGCTCACGAGGCGCATATACTAGTATGTCGTGTTTACTCAGTTTTGTACTTTATAATGGTGAGAGTAGTTCTGCTCTACCTGGCTAACAGTTACAAGGCGTCAATGTCCGATACAGAACTAAATACATTGATTTTTCATGCTACGTCCATAGACACTTATTTATATTCGTGCGTTTGGTGGCTATAGGCAGCTCTTTTTATTTTTAAACGGTAACTAAAAAGTTAAATGTTACACGGTTTGATCAAAATAGGCGAGCCGTTGCTTGCTGTCACTCAACTTCCTTGGCGGCGGAAGTAGGTGGAACATCACATCATTTCGACTAATCGGGATCGCCGACAGAATTATTGACAGCGTTTACAACCAATAGGATTTCCGCAAATTTCCTATGGCGCTTGCAATGAATCTTTAATGCGGTTCGTCTATTCCGGTGCACATTTGTCTATGCATCTGACAAGACAGGCTGTGACACAGACGAGTAGCGCTATGTTGTACAATGTGAGATTAAAACAGCTGGTTTGCTCCTATTTTGGCTTTCTGCTGTTTTTAGTAGGACTCCATCAAGCCGAAGGGGCCGCAACAGAAATGGCAAACCTGAACTGGAAGCCGTTTGTCTATGGGGGAATGGCCTCAATTGTCGCAGAATTCGGTGAGTCTGTGCACCTGCTGTTTTTACATCATCATCATCATCATCCATTACAGATCACTTCTTTATTAAAGCTGCATAGTGTACGTCTTAATACATGTTAATATATCAAATTGAAGTGCATTAATGCACATTAATATTTAGGAGAGAATATAGATTTTTTTTTTCTTCCAGAAGGTTAAATGGTTATTTTTTTTTTTACATGTTCAATAACTAATATATTGAAACGTGTTACTACTTTTTGACACACTTAAAAGTAAATAATCATTAGGCGGCAACAATAAAATATGTGCATTAAAGTATTTTTTTTTAATTAGTAACATGAATATAATTATTATATGATATGTTATATCATCATATATTATTATATATTATTAAATACAAAAAAAAAATAAAATAATATATATATATATATATATATATGTGTGTATATATATATATATATATATATTATTACTGTCTGTTGCTACTATTAGTTGCTGTACTGAAATATACTGTAATATAGATATGTACAACTTTTACAGTATTATCTTTGGAATCACGATCACTGTATTTGCCACGTTGAAAGGACTGTGAAATGAGCCTTTATTGTCAGTGCATGAAAACTCTTATTCAGCATAACATTTCAGAACATGAAAAACAACATTCCCCAACACACGTCATACAATGAAAGTGTCTGAAAAGAGAGACAGTATACATTCACAACCAAAGATGCTAATAGATAAAGTACTAATATACTTATTAAAGTATTTACAGATTTGTTATTAAATCACCATTGATCATTTGATAATTACATTGTGCAGGTACGTTTCCCATTGATCTCACAAAAACACGACTCCAGGTTCAAGGGCAGACGCACTGTATGGAGGTCCGATATCGGGGCATGTTCCACGCTTTGTTCAGGATTGGCCGTGAAGAAGGCATCCGGGCATTGTACTCTGGGTAAGTGTAGATTATCTGAGTATTTTTGAGTGACAGCAAATGCTGCTTTTGCAGTGGATCATATTTGTTTTACTTCAGCATAAGTGTTTTACTGTATACTTTCTAAAGATCATAGTTGTGTTCCTTTTTAAAGGCATATTTGCAGCCTATGCAGTGGTTTAAGGGGTTTAAATACAGCTGATAGCTGTAATAAACTCTAAATATAGATGATATTTAATTCACATGGTGTACTCGGGTCTGTAGAGGAGCTGAGTCAAGTGAAACTGGCCCACTGCTTTGGCATGAGCTGACTGCAGTCGTTCAAGTTTAGCTTAGTCGCGTTGTCACTGTGCATCTTGTTTTTTAAACCATCATCTCCCATATAGCTTGCAGTTAGTAAGCTTCTGTCATTTCCTATCATTTTCTATTTAAACATTTTAGGTTTATGCATTCATTATTATTCATTTCAATTTTGTTAGCATTTGAACTCTTTTCACTTGTCTTGCGAATAAATCTGTCTGATTTGCGAACGATTCTTTTCAGTGAACCTGTTGAAACGCTTTGCGAATCCCACAGGATGATTTATTTGTGAATTGGATTCACTTATTCAGTGATCCGGTCAGAGCGAGTCTACAGGGTTACTTTATGGTTCAGGGTTATTTGGTCTTCGGGGTTACTTGATTATTACAGCCATTTATGCTAGAGCAGGATTGGAACTGATGTTTGTAGGGACTGTAGTTCTCTATGAGCATGGTTTGAGATCCCTGATGTTCTTTGTTCACCACTGATCACAGCATTTTGGCATTGTGGCAGTTCTAAATGTAGTTCTAAATGTATGTAAGGGCAATTCATACTACAAGATTGTAAGACTACCTGAATCACTGCGGTGGTCGCACTACAAAGCAAGGTTTCTTGTCATCTGTGCACATACTGCACAACACAACTAGGGTTGTAACGGTATGAGATTTTCACGGTATGATAATTGTCTCAGAAAATATCACTGTTTCGTGGTATACGGTATTAAACTATCATTATTATTATTATTATAATCATCAGCTACAATGACCCTTAAATGAATAAAAAGAGAGATGATTTTTGGTTGAACATGGTTTATTGTAACAAACTTTTTTTTAATGAAAATGCTCTGCTTGTACAGTATTTTCTGTGCGTGTGTCTGTTAATTTTAGTCCTTGCTTCCAAGAAATAAACCTGTGAGCTTTTATTTTGACGGAAACTGCAGTAGAGCTTTTATTTTGGCGGAAAACTCCAGCTTCAGTGCAAACAGGTTTACAAACGCGTCTCAAATCTAGTGAAATATTGTAAACATCTGCCCATTAAAATGTTGGAAATTATGCTAATGTAACAATGCGTAACTGGTTGCCTTTGCATTCTCAAACGCGCGCTAAACTCACGGCAAAAACAATGTTCACCGCATTGACTGTCAATCAAAGAGTCACTCTGACGCGGCAAACATCAAATCACGAACCGATCGTCTGACTCTGAATGAAGTGCGTGCTTCACAAACAAGCAGCGAAACAGACTTGATGAACGGATAAAACCATATAACGCTTAGTTCGTTTGACGGACACTTTTCCAAAGCGATGGCACGAAACACAACGTTAAAGACGTATATGTTAAAATGACGAGTATAAATATTTTCGGTTTATTATGAAACTGTGGCGGGCCGCCACACTCTGGTTCAGTAGGGGTTCGATCTTCAACTGGCTGGCAGGAGCCGCCACTGACAGGTCATGTGACCTGTCAGTGGCTGGTGGCAGCTGCCAGTCTCATTCTGGCAGGTCACGTGACCTGCCAGTGGCGGGCTGGTGGCTGGCAGTTTCAACCGCTTTAGATCTGTGAGTATAACGCGTTCTCTGTCCCTCTCGCTGCAAGGAAATACACAATTTTATTGTTATGAATGTATTCTTATGACTCTGTTCTTCTGTATGATTGACGTTTTAGTTTTTTTTTTTCCACAATTAAAGCAGTCAAATCAACGTGATCACGACTGGTTGATTACTGACGCCTCGCTTAAACTCGGAGCGCTCTCGCGGCTGTCTGACTGAGCTGCCAATGGAAGCGACAATAAGCTGCCAGTTGAAATCACGGCCATTTAAACAGTTTATTCATAATAAAACTCCTTAAACGTCACCAAATTAAAAGACTAGATCTATAAGAAGATATTAATGATCATGAAATGATATACTTCCTTGTAGCAAGATAGGTAGAGAACGCGTTACCTCGGTGCGCTCTTGCGGCCGTCTGAGCTGCCAATTGAAGCTACAATAAGCTGCCAGTTGAAATCACGGCCATTTAAGTACTTTATTCATAATAAAACTCCATAAAATGTAGATAAATTAAAAGACTAGACCCATAAGAAGATATTAACGATCATGATATAATATAGTTCCTTGTAGCAAGTGGTAGAAAACCCGTTGAACTCTGAGCGCTCTCGCGACTGTCTGACTGAGCTGCCAGTGGAAGCCACATTAACCAACCAATCGGAATCACCGCCATTTAAACACTTTAATCGCGCTAAAAGTAAAGAACTGAACGGGTTCACAATAAGAAATTAAGCACAAAACACAAAATCTTCCGATAATCTGTTGCTGCTGAAACATGTTGAGGCATACTGCCAGCTGGCTACTGGCAGCTGCCAGTTAGCCCGCCACTGGCAGGTCACGTGACCTGCCAGAATCAGACTGGCAGCTGCCACCAGCCACTGACAGGTCACGTGACCTGTCAGTGGCGGCTCCTGCCAGCCAGCTTAAGATTGAACCCCCTCTCCTCTAGTTAATGAATGGGAAACACTGACTAGATCTACTAGGCGAAACGGCGCTGCTCATTCATACAGAGACACAGGATATAGAATTACAATATATGGCAGCCTTTTTGCGCTGTATGTTCACAGACACGCACATCGCGATTTGATTTACTGCACAGCTATATTTTGATCTATCTATCTATCAAATCGCACATTTTACGTGGCATCTGTATTATACTGTAATTGACTCCAGTTACATGACTGGATTCCGGGATTCCCTCTGCATCACAGAAATAATACGGCTTTAAGTTATAAATGGAACTTACCTTTATCTTCACGGAGGGATGGTGTTCGCGAATATGGGAGAACATGTTCGGCGTATTTCCTCCTTTTGCGGCCACTCTTCGTCCACATTTCTTGCAAACTGGATATCCATCTTCAAGGACAACCCCACGATCATTTTTCGGATACCCAAAATATTCCCATACTGCAGATTTTAATTTTTTTTTCGGCGGGAGATAGAGATAAGAATTTGCAGCCTCTGTATCGGACATTTTCGCCGCTGTGCAGGTATGGGTGGAGTCTAAGCAGTCAAGTGGTAAGAAGTTGCATATACACAGCAGCGCGGGTGAGATCTGGTTTCATTTTTTTTTTTTTTTCAAAACCGCGGATAAGCAAATGTGCATGATATGATAATCATACATGTCAATATCACAATAAACCGCCATACCGGTATACCGTTACAACCCTAAACACAACTAGGACTGAAATGATTGTCAAAATTGTCAACCAATATTTTTGTTGTTGAATAGTAATTTGATTTCATATGACCTAATGTAAGGACCTGCAATAGCGCGGACAAGTGAGGCGCAGTAGCGCAAGAACCAGACGCTGCTGAGAGCGGAGTTTAGATGAATATGTACAGAATCTATGTGCTGCTCACTTTCTTCTGAATAACAAAATAAACAACACAAATGACAGCAGTGAATAAACAGCAGTTAAGAAAGCCTCTGATCATAGTGATGTGGATAAGTTTGCAGCTCTGCAATCAGAACTCCAGTCATGCTTTTATTTAGCATGTTATTATATAGTTCTATAGTTGTATATACGATATATAATTATATAGCGGTTTATACAACAGATTTATTTAAACAAGCAGGTTTTCAGTATTAAATATGAAAAATTAGTGTCATTTTCTGTTATAAAGCAGCTGTTAAGTGTGGAGCCCAGCTAATGATTTTTATTTTTATTTTTTTTATTATTGAATAAAAAAAAGTTAACTAATAAATAAATAGTATTATTACATTTAAAGTGATAGTTTGGTTTGCACAGATTAAAGATACATCTAACTCAGCACTGTTTTGATTATTATAACACTATAGAGTATTTTAAGAGATCTAAGATTGTGAAGGAAAAAAAAAATTAAAATTAAACCACAAAACCACGTCATCTCATTTTTGTGTGCCAAATATTTATTTGTATTGTAAAAAATAATTGTATATATTTGTAATTGTACAATAGTAATAATTGATTGACATTTTCTGAAAAGTTCAAGGGAATACCTTATTTTATGTATTAGTTAGAATATGTGTAACTCAATATTTTAATCAACTGTAAAAGCTGAATAAAGACTGATTCATCTGTGGAATAATCAACGATTAATCAATTAATCGTTGTAATAATCATTAAATGAAGTAATTATCAAAACAATTGTTTGTTGCAGCCCTTAACACAACACTGACAAGGTGCATGAACTACAAAATATTCGGTTAAAAGGTGGCCCTGACCGTCAGAAAAAAATGTTTTCTCACATAAATTCTCATGAGAAATTACAGCGATTAGGACACTCCTTCAGAAATGGATGATCAACTCGCATATTAAGTGGTCTGTGCACTTATTTTATCTGAAAAACAAAAGAAAACATGAACAAGGAGAATATAATACAGAAACATTGGCTCAAAGTATGTGGGCACCTAGGGCTGTCTGTACTGTAGAAAGAGCTGGAGGTAATTAAACAGTAAAATGATACAGTGTAATACATACACAATATATGCATTTGTTACCTTTTATTTTTTTTGTTAATTGGTTTGATTTAATTTGTGGCTTTTCATTTCGGTTCATAAAGACATTGAAATTTTGAGCTTGATAATAACGTTTGTGACTGCTTGAGACGCTTTTGGATAACTTTGCTGACCTGCTTATAATTAACACGCTTTGGCGCTTTTATGAGCTTGCCATAAGAAAAATATTGTCCTTTTTTTAAAGTGCTGTAACTTTGTGACTCTAATACTGTAAAAAAAAAAAAAAAAAAGTTATTGAATATGCAATGAAATGGGGACGATGCTGTATTTGTCTAGCAAAGATAGCTCTACGTAAAAATAAATAAATAAATAAATACATTTCATATGTCCTGATTTCCTTGTGGAGTCAACTGTGGTAGAATGTTCTACTTCTGTTGAACCTCTGCACAAAACTTTGCATATGCTTTGCATGGTTTTTTTTTTGTTTTCTCTCTTCCAAGCATAGCTTTGCGAATGAGAGCATTTGACAAATGTTTGCTTTGCAAACTTTAGTTGTTTCCATCACTGACAGTGAAAATATTCATGCTCTTCACTTTTTAGATTACTTTGAGAAAACAGCAGTTACGTCAGAAAGTGTATATATTCAAGCTTAATTTATGTTAGCCTCTACATTAATAAATCGTCTTAGAATTATAAGGTTCTATCTGCATTCTGAGCATATTGAGCTTCAAAGTTTTTGCGTTCCATAGACTTCGGTAGATAAAACCATTTTTTTTTTTTTTTTTTTTTTTTTTGTTTAAATGTACACGGCTTACAAAAGAAACCTCACATAATGTAAATCATTATGTGTCAAAAGTTGTCACCAAATAAAAATATGCGAATAGCTCAATTTTGACAAAAATGTCAGATAGAACTTTATAATTCTGAAGTGACGAAATGCGCTGGTTAGCCATTGCTTGGTCTTGTGATGTATTTTTAAACACTAATCTATTTAGATTGTCATTAACCTCAGTATGGAAATAAAGCATTGACCTTGAAGTTGTGTTCTTTTTTTTTTTTATTATTATTATTCACAGAATTTCACCTGCACTCCTCCGACAAGCATCCTACGGGACAATCAAGATCGGTACATACAACACACTGAAGAAGCTGTTTGTTAGTCGCCCAGAAGGTGGGTTTATGGGATGAATCCTTTAATACTGTTCATATTGTACAAGATCTTTTCCATACAACATTACATTATGAGAATAGAACATCATGCTTGCCACTTGTTGTTGATATTTTCAATGGCATGTCGTAGTTATCTAACTGTCATCAAAATATCTAAGGCATGGTGTTGAAGTCCTTTTTTTGACTCCCTAAACCAGTTTTGCAGGGGTAGCAGACTTGAAATTTGAGCATTTTATTTGGATTTTGCAATCATTGTCTGTTCGCTGACGTATACATTTCCTGAACTGTAACAAACTGTATTCTACGGTGGCCGAGAGAGCTCAACGCGCTGCAACTTAAGAAAACACATGCAAACAGAAAAAAACGACAACAAATCAAGAAAACATCTTCATCAGTTTGACAACACAGGCGCTGCAAATCCTCGCAACGCAAACACAAATACGGAAACGCGCTGCAAATTCTCACAACACAACCAAACACAGAAACGCGCTGCAAATAGCACGGATCACAACGGAAATGTTTCAGGGGGACCTCAAAAAGTGACGGACCCAGCTGAGACATGATTATTATTATTATTATTATTCCGTTTCATCATCGAACAAAAAAACAAGGCAACATTTCAAATTGCAAATTCAACTGCAAAAAAATAAATAACAGCAGAAAAAGAAAACACCCAAACTGAACACAAACATACCAAAAGAAAGAAAGAAAGAAAGAAAGAAAAAGGAAATTCCAGGGCAGTTACATACATTTGAAAAAATTTAAAATTTGTTTTGTTTTTATGAGCTTCTTATTTTGAGATCTCATAATAGAGAGGGTAATGAGATAATGGTTTCTTCTGACTTACTTTTAACTTGTGAATATAAAACTTTGCTAAGATAATTAAGAGATTTACAATATAAACCTGTTTATCAGAAAAAGAGGGGTTTTGAAAACAAAGTAAAATATCATGAAAATCTAAATTAAGGGGTTTGCTTAATTTCTTTGTTATGTCTATTTTAAAGCCAGTCCAAAATGAAATAGCATAAGTGCAATAGAAAAATAAATGTTCAATATCTGGACCTGATTATTTTGTTTAACATACTGATCATAGATTCATTGGTCTTTTGGATATTAGACTAATCTGACGAATTACACACTTAACTGTGAAACGTTATTAACTTAATTGCAAATAAATAAATACATGCAAATAAATATAACGTTCAAAGTTCACGAAAAAAATGCAACGCTTTATTAATGGATATAAAATCAGGTCAAAATTCAGGTCCCAGCCGGGTCCGTCACTTTTTGAGGTCCCCCTGAAACATTTCCGTTGTGGTCCGTGATATTTGCAGCGCGTTTCTTTGTTTGGTTGTGTTGTGAGAATTTGCAGCGCGTTTCCGTATTTGTGTTTGCGTTGCGAGGATTTGCAGCGCCTGTGTTGTCAAACTGATGAAGATGTTTTCTTAATTTGTTGTCGTTTTTTTCTGTTTGCATGTGTTTTCTTAAGTTGCAGCGTGTTGAGCTCTCTCGGCCACCGTAGTATTCATTAATTGATAGCTACTTTATAACTCTGTACGGAAGCTCTATGAGACAGGCAACGAATTGTCTCCAGAGAATTATCTACGCCTTAATGTTCTGAGTGATGTAGACTAGTCACTAACATGTCAGACAGCAAGAAGTAAACGTTGCACACATCCAGTCACATTTGCTTTGTAACAAAATCTAGTTGCCCAAGTATGAGGCCATTATCATTTGTGAGAGGAAATGCATGATTAGCATGCATAGGTTAGATTAGAGTAGCAATACTGGTAACAGATTTACCAAAATCAATGCTGAGCATTAGTCCAGTATACATTTAGTTGCCATGGGTAGTGTTTGTGTGGATATGCATTAGTAATTGTTAATAGTTGCCTATGAACACGTTTCAGGAGAACAATAAATTCTGTCACTTATGTGCTAATCCGAGTTTGTCCTAACAAGCTGTGATCACAGTGAGTGTCACAATGTTTGTTTCTATTTCTGTGCCGTTGTGATGAGTAGTCCTGCTCACAGTGAAATTTTTTGGATCAAGGTCTTGCTCTCACTTTACTGCAATTTGCATAGTGATTAGGGCTACAAATGCGATGAATGCTAAGAAATGTAATGATTTTTGTTAGGATTATCTTATAATTCTGGTTTAAGTATTCCCTCAATTAGAAATATTTTTTAAGAATAAATGAAATTTCAGATTTTAGCTGAACAGATTTTACAAATCAAAAATGCATAGATTTTTGTAGGTTCTACAAACAGACTACTTTCGATTTGAATGCAGTATAATAATTATCTGTATAATTGTTTAGAATCTGACATGGTGAAAGTTTTTGGCACTGAAAAGAGCGGTCATGTAAGAGCCACTTGTTCAGGAATTATAACTATAATTGTCGAGCTGTATGGTCTTTAATTTTTATTTATTTATTTATTTTTAAGGGTTTAATTATTGAAAAATGCTTCAAACCCATAACACTTTTGTTCATTTTTGAAACACAAATGAAGGTATTTTTGATGAAACCAGAGAGATTTCTGTCCCTCCATTGAATGCCCATTCCACCAAAGCTTCAAAAAGTTCATATACAGATTTTAAAAGTAACACATACTGTACATATTGTTTAATCCTATAAAGCCGACTGTATTAAATTTGATGTACAAATGACTAAGGCCACTGAATTATTAACATGCTCAAAACTTGAAAAACCTGCTGTACACAATTTACTACATGCCTTCTGTTGTCTGATTGATAATAATGTTTTTTTTTTATAAACATACCCCACATATGTCTTTTTGCTGTAAAATCTTTATTGATTTTTATCATTTAAATTTATAATCAAGTTATTGTGTTAGTAATATTTCAAGATGAACATGCTCCTGCATGTTTAAAATGTAGGTATCAAACATTCTACAACAGGCTTTTGAGGAACTAGTATTTGTACATCTCTTAATCAACACTGTATTGCATTTTATTTTTTGTCCCCACAATAAAAAGAGCTTTAATTTATAACCAAGCATTTAAATATCATCTTGCAAAGACACATTATTAATATTATTGCGATATAGACTGGCAATTAATAAATTCACTCAGTATCATTATCTCATTTTTGACTGAGGTGGTTTTTAGCTGGTTTTGCATCTGAACTCTTCATATATATTTGTGTATATGTGTATATATATATATATATATATATATATATTATATATATATATATATATATATATATATATATATATATATATATATATATATATATATATATATATATTTGTGTATATATGTATATATATATATATATAGACCAATTTTGAGTAGACGTCACATTGACGTCACTTGCAGCTGCGCACGCATAGTGGTTGCAGAAAAACACTGGTAGCAAGTGGAGGTAAACGGGTAAACTGCATGGAATAAGAGAAAAAAAAATATTTTTGTGCCTTTTGATGTCAAAATCGGAATGCAAATAATTTTTATACAATACTGTAGTCAAAGACGCCATTTGAAGCTAAACGCAGACGTTTAAACGGACATACTATGGATGAAAACTATGATTACTCTACTTTTAAAGCATAAATTTGACTATTTCTCCTCACAAATGCAAGTTTATATCTAGTAATTCAGACTTTATAACTCGATTTAATAAAACTAATGAGCTTGTTAATTCTGTGGGGAAAAGAGGCAGAGGTGTGGGATATAAGCCGAGGGGAAAAGAGAGAATGACGATTAGTTTTTCCTCTAGATTTGTGGGATATAAACTCGGAATTGCGAAAATAAAGTCAGGATTTTGAAATATAAAATCAAATTTACCTTTTTTATTTTTTTATTCCATGGCTCCATAGGCTGTCAATTGAACCGTCCATAAAAACGTCACCCAGGTTTATATATATATATGAAGAGTTCAGATGCAAAAGCCCCTAAATCGTGTGTGTGTGTGTGTGTGTGTGTGTGTGTGTGTGTGTGTGTTTGTACATAATACATATTATATATATATATATATATATATATGCTCTGCAAAAAAAAACACATTCCCTATGTCAGGTTTTACAGGGCAAATAGTCATGAGAAAAGAACATGGTCGCTTTAAAGGATAAACAAATTTAATTAAGACTTTTATTCCACAGTGAAAATGCTGGATTTGCCTTACTGAGTATGCGTACAACCTTAAAAATAGCTCACTGAGACAATACAGATGGAACAGACATGATACGTTTTTTTATGATAACTAAACATGCGTCATCATTTTCAGAAGCCTCTGTTTTCACAATCCACACTACAATGTGAAAACTGTGTTTTCAAATTACCCACTTTGGAGAGCTTTTTCAAAAAGCTCAGTTTTCTTTGACAAAAACGTTGTCCCAGTGTGGACGGAAAGCCAAAACAGAGAGGAGAAAGATGTGTTTTTAAACAAAAACATTTTAATGTGAACAAGGCCTAAGCGAATGGTGCAGTTCTCAATTCTAGTTCTCGCACATGTCTTATGCCTTATATATATCAGCTCTTTAAAAGAGGGCTCCATGCATGAACTGTGTTCCGATTGACATGGTCTCTACACAGTGTTCCCTACTCCCTGAGGAGTCAGTTCATTCACGGATTTGCACTACGCCATGGCCTACAGCATCTTCCTACACAGACGAAACTTAGTAGTATGACATAATATACCTCTGTAAATACATACAATTTAAATTTAAATCTCACACACTTTAATGCCCTTTAAATGGAATATATACGCTTGCTTTGAAACGGAATCATGGCGGAATATCCTGTGATTTTTCACTTCGCAGGGCAATTACAGTTGAATAGAACAAACGTCTGAAGTGATGAGACGCATACAATATGTGCTGGGCGAGGTGCAAGGTGGAATTGAGAACAGCCGTTTTATACGGTAGGATTTAAAACAGTATTTTAAGGAATATTTTTTTTGACAATTAAATTTAGCATTTAGCTAAATTTTCCACCACATCTCCACAAGCCAAGCTCTACTAATACTGAACTACAAAACAAGGTGTAACCACCATTACTAATGTGCGGTCCAAACAAAAGGTGCTGAAGCGGTACACAGACACGTCTCTAGCGTTACCTTATCTGGTGCTGGCGCCAGCGGATTTCCATCTGACATGGTACAAAATCTTCTCTTCTCTGCAAACAACATCTAAACTATTTGAATCCCTGCCATAAGCTCTAAAAGAAATCCACAGTTAGGCCCAAAGTGGCTTTTTGTTGTATTGAACAGGCTGTATTTAGACTCGTTTGGCCAATTTCTGTTGCTTTCACTCTGCATACTTTTCTAAGGATGTTGCCACTTTGTGTCAAGACTTTTTTTTTTTTTTTTTTTGATACAGGATTAGTTTTGCATGCCAGTGTGGGGGTACCAATGCCTGTTTTGCTGCCAAACTAAACGGTTGTTCTGACTGTTGGTCACATTGATCAAGGAATTACTCTCAATATAAATTTGATAACCTCCTGTTATCATACTACTCTAATCTCATTCATTCATTCATTCATTAATCTATCTTATCTGCTCTTATCTTTTTTTCAGATGAGACTATGGTGATTAATGTGTTTTGTGGTGTGGTGTCTGGAGTTCTGTCGTCCTCTTTGGCAAATCCAACTGATGTGCTTAAGGTAAATAAAATGAAATCTGCATCTTCTTAAAAACCAATACCTACAAATGCATAATAATTTGAAACGTTTTAATATAACTGCATATATAATTTTTTTTTTTTCTGTTTTTAATTTATTAATGTTTTTAAAGGAGAAATTTACTTCCTGAACAAAAATGTACAGATAATTTACTCACCCCTTTGTCATCAAAGATGTTCATGTCTTTCTTTCTTCAGTCATAAAGAACTTATGTTTCTTGAGGAAAACTTTTAAGGAATTATCTCCATAAAGTGGACTTCAATGGTGCAGCTTTAAATTGCTCTAACCGATCCCAGCTGACGAAGAAGGGTCTTATCTAGCAAAACGTTCGGTCATTTTCAAAACAAATTGACAACTTATATACTTTTTAACCTCAAATGGTCGTCATGTCTCTTCTCTGTGATGCACATTCGTAGTCTGTGTATTCTGGGTCAGTACAGTTAGGGTAAGTCGAAAAACTCCCATCTTGTTTTCTTCTTAAACTGAAGAAAGAAAGACATAAACATCTTGGATGACAAGGAGGTGAGTAAATTATCTGTACATTTTTGTTCTGGAAGTGAACTTCTCCTTTAAGTTATTTGCATATATATATCCATTTATATATCCATTAGGTTTTTGTAGTTGCGTAATTATCTAAAAAACAAGGTGACTCTAAGATAACTCTTACATAACCTGAGTTATTTCTGATTCTGAATTAAAATTTGACAGATATATTCTGTAGTAAGAGTCAGATTTTTGCAGCTTAATACCATATCGCTTAGAAAATACTATTTTCACTTAGTGTAAATAGCATTTATTGCCATTTGCATCTAGATTAAATAGCATTAATTAAATAGCATGAATTGCACTTAGTACAAATAGTCACTGCCTTTAAAAATTAATACTAGGCGAGCTGAGACACGTATAACAATGAAAACAAATATTATTATACATCCAAACACTACATTTAAAAATGTGGGGGTCAGTAAGATTTTTAATTTTTATTAATTTTAAAGCAAAGAACACATTTCATTGACAAAAAAATGACTAAAAACATTCATAAAGTTACAAAAGTTGTTTGTTTGTTTATTTAATTATTTATTCACTTAAAATTTTTCCATGACGGTAAGAACCCTGGCATTATTTTAGGTCAAGGTCAGGTTTATTTATATACCACTTTAAAAGTAACATGAGCACTGACCAAAGTGCTGCACAACAGATAAAATATGACACATCACTCTACAACAGAGAGCCATATTTAAAAAAAAAAACAGTTACCCATAAGCCTGAGAAAACAGATATGTTTTAAGAGATTAAGGCTAATTTAAATGTAGATAATGTAGGGTATGATCTAATAGGGAAAAGTAAGGTGTTCTGAGAACTGAGAAAGCCCCATCACCTTTGGTATTTAATCGAGATTTTGGAACAGTCAGTAACAGTTGAGAAGAGGATCTGAGCATTCTCTGGGAAGAATAATGATGAAGAAGACCTGAGATGTAGGTGCACAAATACTAAAACCTTAAAATCAACTATACTGTACATGTAACCAATGAAGTGATGCTAACAGAAGCGTAATATGCTCCCTCTTTTTCGTCAGCATCAAAAAACGAGTTGTGGTGTTCTATACCAGTTGTAGACGTGAAAGTAAGGACAGGCTAAGTACATTAAATATTATGGAATATTATGTAAAAATAGGTATTTTCTGCTATTTGTATTACTTGTTGCAAATAGTGGCATATATCTGCACATCAGTATAGTAGTACATTATAAAATAGTATGCAATAATAACATATTGAGTGTAAATTATCATTTTTATTAAAATTATTAAATGGATGCCGCCTTATTGGGGCAATAAAAGCGCTCCCTATACCTACCCATAATCTTAACAGATGAACACACGTAAGGCACTTTATTCTCCACTTTTTTATTATTTCCTCCTCTTTTTTTATTGAAAATAAATGCTTTTCCAATGGGGGAAAAAAAAATGAGATAATGATACTCAGTGAATGCTCCTGACATATTATACGCCCACCAAATACTTTTACTTCAAACTTGCTAAATTCCAGCCTCAGTCCAATCAGAAGTACTGGTACATACATAGAAACCTATACAAAGTAGCCAGAAAGAAATGCTCAATTTAAAGAAATACGTCAGATGGATTTAGAGGCTTTTGCATCTGAACTCTTCATATATATATATATATATATATATATATATAAGATTTTAGAGAGAGAGAGAGAGATAAAGAATTGATGATTAACAGACCAATGTATAGTCCACAACTTTATGTAAAGTTTTGTCCATATATTCAGACATCTCATGATTGCCGTTTTCTCATTTAGATACATCATTTATGCAAGTACACAAACTCAGCCAGAGCATTTAGCTTACAGTTATGAATTGCAGGCTAACACATTTTGTTAGTATGAAGTTAATGACTAAGCTTTAGTACAAAAAAAAATGTACTGTGGGTCCTCCCCAGAAAACTTTTACTGGAGTAGATGCCATTTCCTGTATTCTGGTGCCTTTTAATTAAACAATTGCTTTTATAGCCTAAAACAGTTACCACACACCTGGCAAGGTTTCCAAAATATAACACCGCATCAATAAATATAGTAAGTTGTTCTGCCAAGCATTTAATCCACAGTAAATGCACGGCTCAGACAAATTGTACGTAATGTGTATGACTGCAATAAAATTATGAGATAATTATTCCTTCATGAATAAACCTCTTAAGTAAAATTGGTTGTGTGTATTATTATAGATTATGCAACATTTAATTTTGTTTTTTTTTTTTCCCTAAAATTATATTTTACAATTATTATTATTTTTTTATTTATTTATTTTTCTGGTTTAATAAGGCACACCTGTGATAAAATAGCAGTGGTTTGGGTGGACTTTCGGTATCACCTTCACTTAAAACGAAACTAAACTAAACTAAAATCCTGCTCACATGAAATAAGCCTGTTCCTAAGCAGGTTTGAGCTAACAGACCTGTTGCTCCTACGGGAGAACCTAACAATCCTCACATCATCAACAATAAATCCAGCTAGCTGAGCAATCCACATGTGAAGAACGGACCCCTGAGCAGCAGTTGTGCTAAGATGCTTTGTTGACTTTGCTGTGTCGGAGGTAGTGAAAACACGAAATGGAGTTTAATTTATATGGACTCTGAATGAGCCAAGTGGAGTAGATTTGAGGAAGCAGCAGCGTGGAACAGCATTTAGCTGTGTTTGGCTGTAGTGAAAAAATGTGAAATTGAGTTTAGTTTATTAGGGCATTCCTGAGGTGGAATGTATTCAGCTGACAGCTCTCTGAAAAGTGAACAGATGCCCATGTGGTTCCAGTGCCCATGCTTTAGTATGCATGCTCATGGCTCTTTGTGCATACTTGCATTACATGTTTCTGGCCTTATCTTTAACCTCACTTTTAATTTTTACACCACCGATCCCACAGAGTTGGTTCGCTTTTTATGTCCTATTATTTCCCTTTTTCAGATTCGCATGCAAGCTCAAGGGAGCCTGTTACAGGGAAGCATGATGTCTAATTTCATCAACATTTACCAGACAGAAGGCACGCGAGGCCTGTGGAGGGTGAGTGCTTTCATTATATCTCATCTTTCACGTTGGTGGTGAGATTTTAAAATTCCAGCTTTTTAAATGTTACACATTTGTAGGTTTTCCTTTAATACTGTGATGTCTTTGTTTTTAGGGAGTAATTCCTACTGCACAGAGGGCAGCCATTGTGGTGGGTGTAGAGCTGCCAGTCTATGACATCACTAAGAAGCATTTGATTCGTTCAGGCCTCATGGGAGACACTGTGTTCACTCATTTCATGTGGGTGTCAATATTTGCTCGTTTGTTTTAGAATTTGATTTGTTTATAAATGGAGGCGCAAACATTGACCTCAGCAACGTGATCCATATTGTTTCTTCTGTTTATTTAGTTCCAGTTTCACGTGTGGTCTGGCAGGTGCTTTGACCTCCAACCCAGTGGATGTGGTGAGGACACGTATGATGAATCAACGTGTGCTCGCAGGTAACCCTCTTTACAAGGGCACCCTGGATGGACTCATGCAGACATGGAAAAACGAAGGCTTTTTTGCTCTCTATAAAGGCTTCTGGCCCAACTGGCTACGTCTGGGGCCCTGGAACATAATTGTATCCTTTGACAATAAAATATGTTGTTTTGACTTCATATTTTGACTTTAAAGGAGAAGTCCACTTCCAGAACAAAAATTTACAGATAATGTACTCACCCCCTTGTCATCCAAGATGTTCATGTCTGTCTGTCTTTCTTCAGTCGTAAAGAAATTGTTTTTGAGGAAAACATTTCAGCATTGTTCTCCATTATACTTTTATGGTGCCCCAAGTTTGAACTTCCAAAATGCAGTTTAAATGCGGCTTCAAACGATCCCAAATGCGGTTGTAAGCGATCCCACCTGAGGAAGAAGGGTCGTTTCTAGTGAATAGATCAGTTATTTTCATAAAAATAATATAATTTATATACTTTTTAATGTCAAACACTCATTTTGTCTTACTCTGCCTGAACTTTTTTCTGGTTCATGAGAGTTAGGGTATGTCAAAAAACTCCCATCTCATGTTCTCCCTCAACTTCCAAATCGCCCTATATTGCTGCTTTACCTTTTTTGTTAAGGGTGTTTGATCTTCTTTGCATGTTCACTTTGCAAAGACTGGGTCGGTACTTCTGCAGCGTTGTAGGATGATTTTTGAAGTTGAGGGAGAAAATACGATTGGAGTTTTTCAACATACCCTAACTGTCTTGAAACAGAATACACTGAGTTCAGGCAAGACAAGACAAGCGTTTGAGATTTAAAAAGTATTTAAATTGTATTTTTTTTTAAATTAAAATAACTTATCATTTTGCTAGATAAGACCCTTCTTCCTCAGCTGGGATTGTTTACAACTGCATTTGGGATCGTTTGAAGCCGCATTTAAACTGCATTTTGGAAGTTCAAACTCGGGGCATCATAGCAGTCCAATATATGGACAAAAATGCTGATACGTTTTACTCACAAAACATAATTTCTTTACGACTGAAGAAAGAAAGACGTGAACATCTTGGATGACAAGGGGATGAGTACATTATATGTAAATGCTTGTTCTGGAAGTGGACATCTTTAAAAAATGTTCTTGGTTTTGTAGCGTTTGCATAGTCCAACCACTAGAGGTCAGCATATCACATGACATTAGCTGTCATTTTCACCCAAGCCATGAGACATATTCTTTACTATGCAAGTTGGTACACCATTTTCTGTCTGTTTTTAACTGACAGCACGTAATTGCAGTCCTCTGATTGTTGGCTGTTTTCATACATGCATATACAGAGTGGTCTTGTGTAATGCTAAATTTCTCTGATTTTAGCATTAGATCACTTGCCCACCAATGCATCCTTTGCAGTGAATGAACGCTGTCCGAAGGAGAGTCTGATTAAAAATGTATTTCACAACTAATCCACACAATTCCAGTCCATCAATTAAAGGTATAGTTCACCCAAAAATGAAAATTCTGTCATTAATTACTCACCCTTAAGTTGTTGCAAACCTAGTCTCATGTAGCCAGACTTTCAGACTGACGGCAGAAGCTCTGGGAACCTTGGCTGCTCTGAATGGCTAAGGCCCACCCAAGAGGCCATATGACTGACAGTTATAGCAACCAATCACGTTTCACATACTTCTGAAAATCCATTGTTTAGTTGATCCTGATAGGCTTTCATCATCAGAGTTGTAAACACCACAGCTGTCTTCTTCCATGAGGGGGTTTGTCATCAAGCATCTGTGTTTCCAGGTGGAATGTTAAAGGACGTGACACAGACGTCTTCTGGAAATCCTGTATGATTTAAACAGTCCGATGGTGAGTTTGAAACTCCTGAAGTGTTTCCACCTTAAAGGAGAAGTCCAATTCCAGAACAAAAATTTACAGATAATGTACTCACCCCCTTGTCATCCAAGATGTTTGTGTCTTTCTTTCTTTAGTCGTAAAGAAATTGTTTTTTGAGGAAAACATTTCAGGATTTTTCTTCATATAATGGACTGCTATGGTGCCCTGAGTTTGAACTTTCAAAATGCCGTTTAAATGTGGCTTCAAACGATCTCAAACGTGGTTGTAAACGATTCCAGCCGAGGAAGAAGGGTCTACAGTTTAAATATTTTAGTCTCAGACGCTCGTCTTGTCTTGCTCTGCCTGAACTCTGTGTATTCTGGTTCAAGACAGTTAGGGTACGTCAAAAAACTCCAATAGTATTTTTTCCCTCAACTTCAAAAATCATTACAAAATCATACTACGTCGCTGCAGAAGTACTGACCCAGTCTTTGCAAAGTAAACATGCAAAGAAGATTAAACACCCTTAACAAAAAAGGTAAAACGGCGATATAGGACAATTTGTAAGTCGAGGGAGAACATGAGATGGGAGTTTTTCAACATAGCCTAACTGTCATAAACCGGAAAAAAAACAGAGCTCAAGCAGAGTAAGACAAGACGAGCGTTTGACATTATAAAGTATATAAATTGAGTTTGTTTTAATGTGCCGTATGCATCAGACGTTCAGCCAGCGGTCTGTGGGCGTGACGTCTGAGGCTGAGACCAAACCTGTAAGATCTCATCTTCAGAACACAACTTAAGATATTTTTGAAATCCGTTGAAATCCGAGAGCTTTCTGACCCTGCATAGACAGCAATGCAACTATGACATTCAAGGGCTAGGAAGACATGGACAAAATAGTCCATTTGACATCACTGGTTCACATAATTTTATGTTGTTTTTTTTTTGCTCAAAAAGTATTCTCTTTACTTCATAAAATTACGGTTGAGCCACTGATGTCACATGGACTATTTTAACAGTGTCTTTACTCATTTTCTGGGCCTTGAATGTATTAGTTGTGTTGCTGTCTATGCAGGGTCAGAAAGCTCTCGGATTTTATAAAAAAAATCTTAATTAGTGTTCCGAAGATGAACAAAGGTTTTATGGGTTTGGAACAATGTGAGTGTTAGCATTTATTGACAGAATTGTCATTTTTGGGTGAACTATCCCTTTAATATCTTATGAAGCAAAAAGCTGTGTTTTTGTAATAAATTCATTATGACGTTTTTAACTTGAAACCATCTGGCTGAAATACGTTCATAATCCATAGTATTGCTTTCTCTAGTGAAAAAATGTGTTGTCTAGTCTGAATCTGGAGAGAAATATGCACAGATCAAGCACTGTTTACAAGCAAAAACTATATGTTGGTGAAACAAGGGATGGACTGTGATGGATTATGATGCTTTTATTGAACTCTGATTCTCTATTGATGGCACTCATTCACTGCAGAGGATTCAATGGTGAACAGGTGATAAAATCGGTTCTCAAAATCGGTTTGGACGTAAAAACAAACTCATCTACATGGATAGAATGATAGTGAGCATCGTTTATAATAAACATTTGCACTCTCATGGATGACGGCATACTTTTGCCAGTAGAAAGAACTCAAGTGCTTTCATTTGATATATGTGACCCTGGACCAGAAAACCAGTCATCAGTAGCACGGGTATATTTGTAGCAGTAGCCAACAATACATTGTATGGGTGAAAATTATCTATTTTTCTTTTCCTTACTTCAGTACAAGTGGTGATCTTGCATACAAAAATATGATTTATGAGCACCACTGCCGAAAAGCAGTGCATGATATGCTGAACTTCGCTCTAGGCAAAACATAATTCATATTATGACAAGCATAATATTTGTGTGTGGGTGGGGGTTTACACATGCATCTGATTGACTGCTATGATCTTCTTGTGATCCTTGACTTAAGTTTCAGTTCTTCATCACCTTTGAGCAGCTGAAGAAGCTTCCATTGTAGCTGAGTTTGTGACTTCACTGAGCTGTGTGTGTGTGTGTGTGTGTGTGTGTATGGGGCTTCTGTCCATCCCTTCTCCATCACCCACCTTTAAGTATTTTTATTTAGTTTATTAATTTTTGTTTTCATTTGCATTGTACATACTTGATCTATTTTGCACCTCAATGCTTTATTTTTTTTCGCTCCTGGCAGCTATCCCGTCCGTCAGCACCATGTCCACAGGCCCAGTGGTGTTTTCATAATATACGCTTGGTCGGCTAGAAGCCGCACAGGTTAATGTTTGAGGTAAAGGGCTATAGCGAAAACTGGAAACCACCAGGCATAGTTTCTCCACACTGGCTTAAGAGTTTAGCATCATAGCATAGTGCTTAAAGTTACTAAAAACACATCCGTCAAGTGGGGGATGTAAAGCAATAGTTTAGTGTAGAACTGAATGCAGTTGGTGAATATAAGCAGGAATATTTGAGGTCCACACACTTCAAATTAGACATTATCCTTGTAATTTAAACTGTTCGCATGTAAACACAGCTTCTGTGATTAAGAATGTATTTTGCTTCTGTAACTGCGGATATGAAAGAAATTTCCCATGTTGTAAACTTTTATGCAGCCCAAATTAATACCAAAGGAACCACTAAAGGGTGATGCGGTCTCATATCCTGGACCTTTGAGCTCAATGGGCCTTATTCATAAAACATGAGCCAAATTCAGTGTAGTCTAAATCATTCACAAGTCTGTTCTTACGCAAGTCATCGCATTTAATTTAACACTGCACAGAAATTTTGTTATGCTTGTTTTATAAGGCCCAAAAAGTGCGCAAAAAGCTTCTTTTATCCCGTATCATTTCAAGGAGCTCTGAAAAGCTCCATGAAAATGTGTGAGAAGTTTATGCTTGAACATGCACAGAATTATAAGCACTTGTGACATTGCACAAGTTTTTATTTTCCTTCTTTTTTGCTGTGATGTCTTCATTGTACATTTGCATGCGTGTATGTAGTGTTTGTATGTTTGTGTGTGTGTGTGTATGCTTGTGTTCTGAGAAGCACATGTAAAATGTCAAATATTTTGGCAGCCGTCAAAGTGTGTAAATACTGCTACTGTACGATAGAATAAAAGTTAGCATATATAGTTTTTTGTTTGTTTGTTAATTTTAAACCAGATTTTGTGGAAAAGGGTGTCAGTAGCATTTTGAGTGCTTGCCTCTTTGCCAAAGTGTACATGTATTAAACCTGAACTGCACTGTTGATGCTGGTTTTTAAAAGTGACACATTATTATTGTTATTATTGGGAAAGTACTGTTACATATTTATCATTGTATGTCATATTTCAAGCCTTACCACTTCCTGCTTTTATATTTATGCCTTTGCCTGATTGTTTTTTGCCTCTTGGTGTGCTCGCCAAACATGAAGTGTTCAACTTCTGCTATAATTTGCTGTCTATATTGTTCATAACCTTTAAACATGCAAATCAAACTGTACTGTAAACTAAGCAAACATTCTTGCTTAAGTTGTATGGACAAGGTGTTCTTCATATTACTTTAAGGGGACACGTTTAAAAGGTTTAACGTATGTAACGCGTGGGGTATTCAGGGGTTTTCATGTTTGTTATACTTGCTTTTTTTTTCCCAAACTTTGGCTTTTGCTAGATTGGTGACTACAGCATGGTGCATGATATATTCCTCTCTAAATAACTTTTGAAAATGCTTATTTCATTATGTGTAGCAAAGACCAAGAACCACATTTATTCATGTGCCAGTGTTTTTACTTTACAGTTTAATGTTAGTCACTCATAGATCACAAGGTTGAGAATCTCTTTGCTGTTGTGCTCCCTCAGGTTTTTTTTGCTTTGCAAATTTTTTTTAATTTATACTGTTTTATTATATGAAAGGTTCTTTTGTGTAGAGGTACTTTAAATTGGTGAGGTGTTCGTTTGGATGTATAATGGAAATCAGGAAGAATTTTCTGAAAACACTTGAACAGTGAGGGAAATTATAGAATTCATTACCCAAATTCATTTGATTGATGATAGATCATGAAAATGTGCAGAATGAAATGGGTATATACACACACTAATTTGGAAATTGATTATTGAACAGTAAATATTTTATCACGTAGTGACTTTAATCCACAGCACAGCTTTTTTATTTCATTTCCCAACGTGCAGCAAACCCATCAATATATTTTATAATTGCTTGCAATTGCCAATTTCTTTGTGATCCACTATGTTGGTTAAGGTTCTTTGGTGAACACAGACATTATTTATTATGATCCGTTGCTTAAATAGACAATGAATTGTATCAAAAATGCTTTTTTTTTTTTTTGTGGATGGTTTGATTTATTTTGCTTTGTCTAATGTAACTGTGCACCCTGACAATAAATACAATGTTCACTGAAAGTTGTTTGTTATAGGTCCCATTTAGTCTCATTGAGGCGTATGATCAAACAAAGGTATGACTTATTCAACAACAACATCATATTATCTTTTTTTCTATGGTATACTTTTTTTATTATGATTGTATACGTGTTTAGTAGCTGGGGTGCATGCAATACTATAATAAACTGTAAGATTAAGTTTCTGCATGAGTTGTTAATGCAGAGGTCAGAACCATTGGATTAAAAAAAAAAAGTATGATTCATCTTAATGATAGTATAAGATTTTTCTGCAATGGAAGGAAACTATGCACAAGCCAAAGGTTTAGCCTGTTCCCTGGGGCTGTACTCACAAAACATTTTATTTCACCACCAAGAGTTCTCATAAATAGAAGTAAAAATTGTTAGGTAAGAGTTTCTCTCAAAAACGTATTCACAAAGCTGTTGAGACCAACTTTTACTATGGAATTGCTAGGAATCTTAAGCTAAGAGAAAGGGTTGGGATGACCTGGGGATGGGATTGCTATGGATGTCATCAAGCTTACTATCTTCTCACAGTGACTGACAGGGGATGGGTCTCTGTGAGTGATTTAAACAGAAATATTGTAGAACAAGGTTTCATGTTGCGATATTCAAATAAAGACTTGAAATAAAGACATAATTTATAAAAATGTTTTATAAATGATGAAAATGATATTCAGATCATATTTTTAAAATGTAGATTTAGCATCACTAATTTAACAAATATAGACCATTTCGTCAGATGTAAACATACTGGTCCCGATACACCTCCTGTTTCTTTTTTTTTTTTTTTTTACTTTACACAAACATCACAAAAAAATACAACCAACATAACATTTGACTGGATGAAAATGTTACATTAGCACCTTTAAGATGTATTTGTATATGTGAAATAAAATAAAAAAACAAAAAAACAGGAAGTGCTTCTGGACCAGTGTTGTTTACAACTAGCAAAATGGTCTGTATGTTCAGCTTATTGCAAGCCCCTTACATGTCTGCATCTCGTAAACATAAGCGGTTATGCATATAAGCAACCTTCCAATTAACAGACTAGCATAAACATGGCTGATAGTAATTCATGTAGATCCAATGAGTCTTTAATAACTCTTTAATACTTCAGTACAAAACAGTGCTGAACTTGTGATTTTTAAATGTCTAAGTATAAATCCAAAAGCAAAACAAGAGAAAAGAACTATATTAGGGAGTGGGAATGGCTAATGAGTCAATAGCCACAGACACACTATAGATAAATTCAGTCACCTTTTACTCAATCGCGTTCTGTACACACATGACTCCCTAAAATACGGGAGTGACAACCGCATTAATTCCTGAAAAATACAGGTAGTGACAACCGCATTTGCAGAAATTCTACGCAGTGTGTACAGAACTGAACAGAACAACTAGTTGTTAACAGTGTTGGGGAAGTTACTTTTTTAAAGGTAATGCATTACAATATTGCGTTACTCCCTAAAAAAAATAACTAATTATGTTAGTTACTTTTTATGGAAAGTAATGTGTTGCATTACTTTTGCATTACTTTTTAAATCTGTGCAAGGCTTGCTGCTTTGTTTTTAATATAAAAATGTAAAAGCCCTTTCATACCAAAAATTTAAATGAATAAGCCTCAGGCAGAAGCAAAAGTAAATTGACGCATGTACAGAAGAATGCAGGACAAGAAAGTTCAACACTCTTCAGCAATAAAAAAAAAAAAAAAAGCACAAATGTTAACTTACCTACAGTAACTTTTGCTTATTAGTATGGTTAAACTGGATCATTGAAGGTCAGCAGCAAAAACTTTGGTTAATAAAAGGGGATTAAATACATATAGGATTTGTGATATTTAACATATTTAATTATTTGCAGGTTTGCGTCATTCTGAGTTTGTATTTCAGTTTTTATTCATCTTGAGGAATACTTGAATCTTTTTTTTTTTTTTTTATCTCGAATGAGTAAATGCATGTTTAAATTTAGAACTACAGTAACATCATGTTTACACAGCGCTTTTAACACCTTTGCATTTACTACCGATTTCTCTCAACTTGAGGACAGGAGACTTAATTTATTGACAGGAGTCAATAAATAGGAAAACAAAGTAACTGGCTTTACTTATTTGAAAAAGTAATTTAGATATTTTCTTTAAAAGTAATGTTACTTTACTAGTTACTTGAAAAAAGTAATCTCTATTACTTGTTACCCCCAACACTGGTTGTTAATGATGTATTTAAAAGCACATCATGTGTCTGTATGTGAGCTGCAAGAAAATAACAGTGGAAGTTTTAACTTTAACACATTTTGACACAGAGCTAGTTGCTCTGCAGTAAAGGGTCAGTGTTGCCAGATCTTCAGAGACTAAAAAACAACAAACAAGGACAAGCACAAGCTTTAGTTTTATCAGCTAAGACCAAACAACATGCCTAAAAGCGATTGTAAATATGAGGACATGGCAACACTGCAAGACAGCGCTCTCTAAAGCAGCTCCTGAGCATAAACAAATCACAGCGCGTCTATCAGCAGTAGTTCAGTTAAAATTGACGAACAAAAAGAGTCTTTAGCCGAAAAATGGTACATAGCCAATGAGTGATCCTCTGCAGCCATGGTTATAGTGGTAATACCATGTCATTTTCATTTTAAAAGTGTTTGTTTTCCACCAAATAACAGAATCTTTCTATGAATTATCTCAATTAATAAAAATGAAGAAAAAAATGCATATCTTCTTTAAAGTGTATTTTATAATGTTCCCATTTAATATAAAAATGGAAATATGAATACATTTCAGCCAAATAAATAATACAAATAAAAATATATCATATTCCTCCAAAACTTCTAAACTAAACAGAAAGTAATATTACATGTGTTGTTTGAAAGGGGGGAAAAAGTTTTACTGCCTTTTTTTTTTTTTTTTTTTTGCTATGATATAGAAAATGGGAGGAGGAGTCACTTTATTTATTTATTTATTTATTTTTACCCCCCGATAAAGTTAAATCCCTCCAAGCACAAGCTAGTTTCTGGCTTTAGGCATAATCAGCTAACCCAGACGAGACAGTTATGTCTTGCAATGAGCAGTCAAGAATGATATGAGAAACAACTGAATGTGTGAGTAAATTACATCATCCAGAAATAATTATAAGTAATTATTGAGGATAAGTTATTTACTTATATAAAGTTTTCTGTGAGGATTAGGAGACCAGAAATGTTGTCTAGGTAGATAACTCATTAGGTTTCAATACAGCCACTATAAACAGGTGAAAAACGTCAGCTATAACCTCCTCCCTGTTGCTTCGTTTCTTCGATACTAGGATATTTGAGCTGAGGGAGGAGTGATTAGGAAAACACGCCTCTCTTCTCATTTATACAACTTCACTGGAGGCACTTCAGGAGTCGGGCAGCGGCACGCGAAAAGGGCTTTGCTAATTTCACCAAACTCATTTTTATATCGATGGTATTTCTTCTTTAATTTTCTGGACTTACACAAACGCAGAAATGACTCTACCATACCCCCATAGTGTAACGACACTGAAGACAGTGACCGTCGCGGAACCAAGCACACAGACTGTCTTGACATCCTCTCCTGTCGGGATAAGCGAAGGTTCGACGACTTACCGAACCGTGAACATCGCGGGAGCTCAGCTGCAGCCGGTCCAGTACATTAACAGCCAAGTGGAGGGGAACGTGATGTACGGGGGCGCACGTTACCTGGTGCCTGTGCAGCAGCGGCCCGCGGAGTCATACGTGTACCTGAGCCAGGCGCCGCGCGTCGTACAACCTATGTACGTACAGAACGTTCAGCCCGTCAGCGTCAGCAGCGTGAGTAGCGTCGACGAAACCGACGTCTACAGACAAGTAGTAAGTGTTCCTTTTTAATTCCTCCCTTTCCTTTTGTTACATCAGAATCCAAAGGTTACATGCCATGAGAATATAATTGAATTAACATATAGTATTCACAGTGTAACTGCTTACAGGTTTCCAGGTAACGTTAGTTTGGAAAAATGGAGAAAATGACCAAAATTGGCAAAAGAAAAGATGGTCCTGAAAAGATGCTGTCGTGTCAATACAGCTGTATTGAAGTTAAATGTTCGCACATAATTTAATTAAAAAGTTTTAGGTTTCTTTAGCGCCCCCTATGATCAGACGTTGTTTGACATGAATCTGGACATTGCGCTTACAAGATACAGATCAAGTAGCCATTACGGGTCACACCTACACAAAAATCTTTAATTAAAAAATTCAAAGTGTCAGATATGACCTTTTAACATGCAGCCACATTTTTAAACCTAATTAGTTTTTTTTTTTTTCATCAGTAAAATTTGGTATACAGCTAAATTTCAATAATAATTAGTCTTGTAGAATTTAAATGTGACCCTGGACCACAAAACCCGTCATAAGGGTCCATCATTCTGAAAGATGAATAAATAAGCTTTTGTTAGGATAGGACAACATTTGACCAAGATACAACTATTTAAAAAATCAGGAATCTGAGGGTGCAAAAAAAATCCAAATATTGAGAAAATCACCCTTAAAGTTGTCCAAAATAAAGTTCTTAGCAGTGCATATTACTAATCAAAAATTAAGTTTTGATATATTTATGGGAGGAAATTAAAAAAAAATATCTTTATGGAACATGATCTATTCTTAATATCCTAATGATTTTTGGCATAAAAGAAAAATCGATCATTTTGACCCATACAATGTATTTTTGGCTATTTTTACAATTATACCTGTGCTACTTATAACTACTTAGGGTCACAAATGTGTTGATGTGAATTGGGGAAACTGGGGGTGGTTGACAAGGGCCACACGGGCCAAGTAACTATATTTAAGTAACTATGGTTTGGAGCTGTAAGTACAACTAAATAGATGTTTGTTATCTCTAGCAGAGGTTTTGTATGTTGGTTTAAAATATCTAGAAATGAAAATACTGTCTTCCAAACTAAAATTCCAAATTTCGTAATATTTTTGCTAACACAATAAAACGTGATATATAATGTACAGTCGTCAACATTTGAAGTGGATCAAAACCTTTCATCAAAGCTGTCCTAAAACCAAAACAATACCTGTTCTTGTCTTAGGACAACTTTAATTAACTTTTTTGATCCACTTCAAAAGTTGACTACTGTATACTGACTGGTATACATTTAGGGAAATCTATACAATTAGCATAGATTTAAATGACAGATTGAAAGCAAGACAAGATTTTTCATGGTCAGTTTGGATCATTTTGTTACATGTATTATGTTTTATAGGTTTTCTTTTTTTCTTTTATGTATATTGTTTAACAGTTTAAATTTTGCTGAAACACCTGTAACATGCTGTTTAAAATCAGGTTCTGTTCTGGCAAATTGCGCCATTTAATACCACACCCTGCTACTGATCATTGTATGTTTATTGAACTGTATCTTTTTTTTTTTTTTTTTCCCTGGGCAATAATGGTGTACATTCAATAGTTTATTTGTAGTCAACAAAGTTTATTCACAACTATAAGCTTACCTATATATGAAACTTGCAAAAGTATAAATCACTTGACTGTGTATTGCCAATAAATTAACCTAAAATGTTTAATAATACTATAATTATAAAGTATAATTATTATAACATAGTAATAATATTATAAAGTTAGTTTTTTTTTTTTTTCGTTTGTACTAAACATACCAAAAACATTAAATCTTTTAAGGATACAGGTTATACAAGTAGTGCACAATGCTTTTATTTTTATTTATTTTTTTATACCTTTTAGCAAATGACACTGCATTTAAGAAGCAATTATTCATGAATGTTTTCTTCTTCTGTATTCAGAACATAAATGGACAAACGTCTGTCTGCAGCCAGTTATCCAGTCCAGTCAAGAGCCCTGAACCATTTGAGGTAATGAACTAATGTTTATTGTGTATGCAAACAGGCACACAACATTAGCATTTAAGGCTGAAAACTGTTTGTATGCATTCATGTGGTTAGCACACAAACACACACACCTATAGTTACCCTTGACTTGACTTTCATTCCTTTAAATGGAATACACAAGCAATAGGTACTGTATTACGCACACTTTCTTCTGGGTTTGTTTGTGCCGCTGGCTTGTGAGCTAAGCTGGGAGAACAAGCTTTAATGTAACCCAGGCTTTAGTGTGTGTGCAGTTGCACGCACATGTGAATATGACAACAATTTATGTGTTTGAGCACAAGTGCAGTACCTGCAGGGTTTAGGGTGTGTCCTGACAGAAAGAATGGACTCAGTAATTCCCAGAGGTTAACGCCCATTTAGATTGGGCCCGACAATAGTCGTAATATTGCAAGAAAAGTGTTAGAGGGAGTTGTCCTTTAACGCAACTGTTGCTGTCAGCAAGCCTGCAAGTGATAATAACATGACAGGTGTATTTTGGAAGAGCTACCAAACAAACACCTTCCGTTAAATGACAAAATGTTATTTTAACATGCCACAGAGCTGTAATCACACTAATAACATTTTTCAAAAGTTACTGTACCTGTTTATTAAGAAGACAACAAAGATCATGCTTGAGATATAAAATTACGATGTGAATTAAGTTCAGTCTCTAACATTTAGACATTTACTTCATTCATGACCAACTTTTCACTGTACAAATTTGCAGGTCTTTTAAACATAAATGTTGGTACGCAGCTGAAGACAAAACATGCATTGGATTCATTTTTTACAATGTCAGGTTTCTAGCAGCTTTATATTTAGGGGGGTCTGTATAGGTGCTGAAAATTCATTCTTTTTGTTTAACCCACGGATGTGAAGGTCTAGTGTGTGCTGTGTAAGGTTGAGTCATCAGCCTTTCATGAAGCAGTTTGAAAAGCATTACACGCAATAATTCAAGGAGGGTTGTCATAGGGTTGTGCTTGCAGACATGCTGGGACAGGAGTTGGGAGCTCATCATCAGCTTCAAGTTTCGTACAAAAAGGTGGATTTTGTTGTAATTAGGCGTCTTGCACTCAAGCACACTCGGGTTAGGTTTAGGTTTAATGTTAGGTTTAGGTTTATGTTAGGTTTGTAATGTGAGATAGCATTGAAAGCTGGTCAGGAGTTTCACATGATGTCATTATGATGTCATTGGCCTGATACATGCAGTGATGAATATAATTGAGTTTAAAGTTCCTGAGTATTTTAGGAGAAGAAAGTATAACGCATAACTTAATGTCAAGGTTTTTTATGGTGAAGTAGAAGAATTGAAGCGACTAATGTGAACTGAACTCCTTGGTCAGCAGCAGATTTGATATAATACAGAAGTTATAATAATTGCTGAGCTGTTGTTACTTGTTAAATGACAATTAATAATCAAATATTTATGTGCATTTGAATATTTCATACTAGTTACATAGGATTTGAGCTGTTGAGTGAAGACGTTTGTCAGGGATGTATTAAATGTGTGCAGGAAAAAAATAGCTATTTAAAGTGATAAATAAAACATGTATGCATTTAGCTGGCAAAAGTGCTATTTAATCCACTAAATTATGTCAGCAAACACGTCATGTTATCTGTAGTAGTGGATTGAGCTAGCTATTTTGTTGACTATTGTATAATATTGCAGTATTTTACAGATTAATTCTCTGCTGTGGATTTTCCCAAAGTAATCATTTTACATAAATTTCAAATGTTTTTAATTATTCCAAAACTTAATTTTGCCTTATATGCTACCACTCAAAAGTTTTTGAGCAGTAAGGGGATGTTGATGTTTTTAAAGAAGTCGCTTCTGCTCACCAAGCCTGCGTTTATTTGATCAAAAGTACAGCAAAAACAGTAAATTTATTGAAATATTTGTACTATTTAAAATAACTTATCTAACTTATATATTTTAAAATGTAATTTATTCCTGTGATTTCAAAGCAGCACAAAAACGTTCATTATTATTATTATGTTAAAAACAGCTGAGCAGAATTTTTTTTCAGGTTTCTTTGATGAGTAGAAACAACATTATCTGAACCAAAATCAGCATGTATCTGAAATAAAAAGCTTTTGTAAATTACAAAAGCTTTTTATTTCAGATAAATGCAGGTTTTTTTTTATCTTTCTATTCATCTAAAAATGTGCTCAACTGTTTTAAGTATTGATAATAATAATAATAATAATAATAATAATAATAATAATAATAATAATAATAATGCATGTTTCTTGAACAGCAAATCAGCATATTAGAATGATTTCTGAAGTATCATGTGACACTGAAGTCTGGAGTAATGATGCTGAAAATTTAGCTTTGTTCACAGAAATAATTTACATTTTAACATATATTCAAATAGAAACCGGTTATTTCAAATAGTAAAGATTCTTCACAGTATTACTGCTTTTGCTGTATTTTGGATCAAATAAATGCAGGCTTGATGAGCAGATGAGAATTCTTTAAAAAACAATAAAAATCTTACTGTTCAAACACTTTTGACTGGTAGTGTATATACATCATTTAATAAAAGCACATTTGGAAATGGCTTCATGATTTTATACATTTTTAGTGAGACTTGGATTTTTAAATGGATGTTTAAATTAAAAAGTTTAACTTTAAATTATAAAACTCATTACTTGACTGTCTTTTTCCCATGATTTGACTGCTTGACAGCTCATGATTTAGGCTTGACTCTTGCAAAACAGTGACTTGGAGCGAAATCTGAATGCAAAACCATGTTAAGTTTTAATTTAATGGAGCAGAGGAATTACAGAATATAAAAATAAAATTTTCCACGTATAGTTCTTCAGTGCATGAGAGCATTTGAACTAGGTGTTTTAAAATCCTAGGTAAGACAAATGAATTATATTTTAAAATGAATCAGAAGGAAACAGGATTGCTTGATTGATAAACAGCAAAGTTACTTCAAAATATTCAACAGCAGTGGAAAAGGTTCTTTGCAAAGGGAATCAGTTTATTTTCATTTAGAACAAGGATCACCTAATGAAAAGTTTGAAATTATATAGTTTAACAGAACTGATCTTTTTTAATGATGTTTTATAATGCTTTAAAAAAGTACCTTTGTCTCTTCAAATGTTAAATCTCTCACTTTGTCTGTATTTCTCTCCACTGGCTTCCTGTGGTCAGACACAACTTGAAAACCGAGTTCCTCCTTCCTTTCACTGTAGACCATGGCAATGACCTTCTGTTCTTACACTGGAACAGAGAAGCTTTTGGCTCACACATTGACCTATTTTTGCAGACAGTAAGGTATTGTGGCAAGCCAAAGCCAGAAAGGAAATACAGGCGCAGGTTTAGGGGCAATGATTGCGATGACAGCGATGTCTTCGTACAGCGTCTTCTCATAATTCTTGCGAATATGCTTATCAAAGGATTAGATAAGATATAGCTGTTTATGCAGCTATATATTTACATCATCAAAGTGAAGAGACACTTAAAGCTACAGTCCCTAATTTCTGGGTAATTATTAGATGATAAAAATGTATACCATTTTGCCCGCTCAACCACATGTGACTTTCCAGAACCTGTTTTTCAAAGTTTAATGACTTTAAAGTTTATACAGCGTTTGAAAAACAAGAACACAAGACTGTGTCCTGTGTGAACTGATTTGGACTCAGTCTTGGAGTTTACATATATAATTAATTAGAGAAAAATTATGAATCAAATGACAGACCTAATTATGATTTCATGCTGTTCATTTTTAAAGTTAAAACCCCTACAGCTGATTTAAAGGCCAAGAACAAAGTATTTTTCAGATTTTATCAACATGCTGGTATTTATGTTTTTTGTGTGGATTTGCTCTAATGTTTATTTTAGGATTACAGATTGCAACTTGATAAAGCACTTCCTGTGCATTCCTGTGCAGAGTTACTCAATGCTGCTGTGGGAATCGAGGTTGCAACATCACAACCAAATAGTATTTGCATATAAGAGTTCAGGTGATCTCGAAATGGGAATTTGTTGAACTTGAGTTCTAGTTATACTACCTCTAGTGAAACTAGGAGCACTAAACTCTATTATGTGCCCTTGCTTGCTGTGAGCTGAACCTGCTGCAACTTGTCAGACGCTAAAAGTTGCTAATGTCCAAAGTACATTTCAATCATTGATAATTTCTTATCTTTGTAATCTTGTTAGAACACACCCAGACACAATCTTTAATTCACACAACTCTGCATTTACTCATGCACAGCTAATCCAATAAAAGTCACAAGTTTAGTAATATGCATAACTGTTAACAAGCTCGGCTCTTTGTTGTTGCAGCTTCAAACCGGTTTCGGCACAGCGGTCTCAGTAGTTAGTCCACACACACACCCAGTTAACACTGTCACTGCTGGTCTTCCTGCCACAGAATGTGTGGAATGTTCTCAAGGACTGACACACCCGCTGTCAAAAACACTTGTCTTTTTTGTTAGAGCGCTCTAAACAGATGCTAATGCCTGCAAACACCTGGACAAGTCATTCCACTGTCATTTGTATTACACATTTTCTAAAATATTATTTACGTATGCAAATAAGGCATTATCTAAATAAATATGCAATATTTTGCATACATTTCCAGAACACAAACACTCAAAAAGTGTATTTTGGATGTTTTATTTCCTGTGGTCTGAAACAACAGAAAAGCCCAATATCTCAAAGTAGAAAACCAAGGAGTGATGGCTTACAATTATGTCAATGTGAAATATTTAAACCTAAGATCTTATGTGGTGTTTGTTCATTTGCAATTCTGGATGAAACCCTGACCCTGACAGTGAACCCTCAGTGTGTGATTCTCTCCCACGAATCAATGGAATCCAGCTCAACCACTCAGACACGCCTCAAGTTCTGGATGTTACCAACAGAACTGACAGAACTGTTGCTCTGCGCCTTGCATTCAGTGCCGTGGCATAAATCATTTTTAAATACTACCTTAACACTGCTAATGCTTTTAGAATGCAAAAACATCAATCGTTATGAAACACTATTAACTAGGAATGAAAGCACTATTAAATATTAATGCACTATAGAAACATAGAAAATTTGGCCAATAATTATTTTTAAAGGGGTCACTGGATGCAAAATTCACTTTTACATGTTGACTAAACATAAATGTGTGTTTGCAGTGTGTGTACACATCCATCCTATAATGATAAAAATCCACCCAGTACTTTTTTTATTTTTTATTTTTAAATCAGACTAATAATATCAGGCTAGATTTAAAAGCATAAGATCCCAGGCTCTCTGCAAATCACTCTTCAAAGACACACAGGCAGAACAGAGGCTTATCAGCGACATCATGAAAGATGACGTTAGTGGAAGGTTGCATGCACCGCTGTCAGATTACCTCATGTGTCATATACCTGTGAGAAAACTTCACAGTACAAAACACATAGTATTACAATAATATCACCTTCCATTCTTGCTCTGCCATGGCTCTGCAGTGTAGTATCATGTCTACACGAACAAATACATATGTTGTATTGCAAATATATATGTTGACAGGCAGGTAGGACAGCCTTGGACCAAAGGATATGATAGGACGAACATTTTATGGTCCTACGCCTTCCACAGATGATAGAAATACTATAAATAAGACCAATTCACTTAGAGATGTTATCGGGATGTGTAGAAACTTTTAACCAGCATAACAAAAAAATGTTTTGAACCCTGCCTTTAAAAGAGCAAACAGACATCAAAACATGATATTATGATATTTTACAGCAGAAATGATGGATGACTTTTTGATTAACATGACAGAATTTATTTATTTATTTATTTTCCCCCCATTGCAGAATGTAACTATATTACCATCCAACACTTTATATGTGGCCCTGGCCTACAAAACCAGTCATAAGGGTAATTTTTTTTTTTTCGAAATTGAGATTTATACACTTGAAATTTATTCTGAAAGCTGAATAAATAAGCTTTCCATTGATGTATGGTTTGTTAGGGTAGGACAATATTTGTCTGAGATAACACTATTAGAATATCTGAGGGTGCAAAAAAAATCACCTTTTAAGTTGTCCAAATAAAGTTCTTAGCAGTGCATATTACTAATCAAAAACTAAGTTTTGATATATTCATGGTAGGTCATTTACAAAAATTTTTCATGGAACATGATCTTTACTTAATATCCTAATGATTTGTGGCATAAAAGAAAAATGGATAATTTTGACCCATACAATGTTTTGTTGGCTATTGCTACAAATATACCCATGCTACTTAGGACTGGTTTTGTGGTCCGGGGTCACATATAAATTTGGGTTGGATATTTAAAGTATGTCCAATTGTTTCTGCCTACATACAGTATACTCCCACATATAAATACTCGCACTATAAAAATAAAATTGAGTTGACATTGAAAAAACAGAACAATGCAAATAATTTTAAAAATGCTTGTACTGGCTGGTCATGATGTGCATCTCCAGTGCTACTGATGCTTTGCATTGTTCGAATGACAATGTATGAAATGCAAAATTTGCATAAATACCCATGCACCACTCCCCAGGAGGCCTTAAGTATTTACGGTCCACTCAGTTCAAGGCATGTAGTTTTGTTTGCTGCTTTTAAGAGTGTTGCTAGATAAATCACTCAGACAGGAGTGTCTGATCAGGATTGATACACAGGGGTGTGGTGTTTCAATTACTGTTCTTCAAGGTGTGGACTGGCTGATGTCTCTCACTTACAGCATAGTGTAAAGAATTTAACACATACTTGAAAAAGCTAACCCTCATTTCTTAGCATACATAGATTGAGGGTGTTGGCTTCTTGTGAAGTTTCCTCCATTTTGACGTACTAACTGTTATGTTTCAAGGAAAAACAGTGTTAATCCTGCAGCTGATTTGTTTGCTTAGTTGATTAGTTGGCAAACTTACAGCATGGTATATTTTGTAACTCAACTAAAGTTTTGCACTCCCACTTAAAATATCATGTTTTTTTACAACCACATGTTTTACGCCTTTTCCAGTCGGAGTTGGTGGAAACTTCAAGCATTCAAGAGGAAGTTGTGGACCTGAGAGAAATAAACAATGGCCTCTGTGAGATTAAGAGGGAGGTTATTAATGTGGAACCGGTCGCCAAGATGGACAACCGCTTCTTTGGCGAGCTTCTTGCCGAGGTTTACCGCAAGAACTCAGATATTCACACTTGCATCTCTGACCATGTGGCCAAGATCCGCGGAAGGTGAGGCACTTCTCTCCTTCAGAATTGTAATGTTTTTTTTTTTTTGTTTTTGGTTAATGGTTACTTCATAATTAATACATTTTCACAAGCTAATTAATAAAATGGCATCCCTCAATTACAATTAAGATGTAGTTGTGCTGTGCAAATTGCATTCTTAGCAAATTCCTCTTTGTGTGTTTTAATGGAGATGTTAAGTTGAAGATTTGCATGCAGATAACCCTAACCAACCATTAACCCTGTCAATCTAGGTGATTGATGACTCAACACACACTGAGAAAACCTATTGCAGACCATTATCTGAAAGGAAATCTGTTTACTTAATCTACAGCCACTTTCTCAAATGACTCGTTAGACTAATCAAAAACCTGAAACAACTTGTCCAAAACTGTCTAAGAGCTCATTCACTCATTCCAGTGATTCATGGCGAGTTAAGAGGTTATGAATTTTACACCTTGGAAATGATTGTGAGAACAGCAACAGCTCTGGACGCCTCTGCTTTAAGGCTCTCTTTTTTTTTTTTTTTGACTCATTCATATTGTTCTTTGTCTATGCAGGAAACACCTTCTGGACCCCACCATTGACTACAAGGTAGGGAGTGGCAAATTGTTCAGTTCATGTGAAGTTGGCTGAAAGTTTTCCATGTTGCATAAAGGATTTCAAGTTTCAGTTGATTAATTTTAAACCTTAAAGGGTTTACAAATGAAAATTTTATCATTAATTACTCACCCTCATGTTGTTTCAAACCCGCAAGACCATTATTCATCTTCGGGACACAAATGAAATTCGAGAGCTTTCTGACCCTGCATTGACAGCAATGCAACTACCATGTTCAAGGCCCAAAAAGGTAGTCATCGATAAAATAGTCCATGTGACATCAATGGATCAAGCTTATATCACGTCGTTACTGGACTACTGTAACTCACTTTATGCAGGGATCTGTCAACGGCAACTATCTCGATTACAGCTTGTGGAGAATGCCGCAGCTAGGCTTCTGACCGGCACAAAAAAAAAAGGGAACACATTACTCCGGTGCTATTGTCTCTCCACTGGTTACCAGTCAGGTATAGGATTGATTTTATAGGTTTTTAAAGCTTTACATAACTTGTCCCCAAATTATATTATTGACCTCTTAGGGTCTCATACACCAGCTAGGTCACTTAGATCAGTACAACAGTCATTGTTGAATGTGCCTTGGTCAAAAAAGAAGTCAAAAGGGGACCATGCCTTTTCAGTAATAGGTCCTCAACTATGGAACAGTCTTCCACTGTACATTCGGCAGGCTCCGTCTATAGAGGCTTTTAGGTCCCAGCTGTAAACATATTTTTTAGTCTGGCCTTTGAAGTAGGGAAAGTTTGATTTGGGAACCTTTTATAAATGTTTGTTTTACTTGTGTGTAAGTTGTTTGTGGATTTTATTTTTATTCGTAATTTTGTGAAGCACTTTGGGCAACAATGTTGCATTTAAAAGTGCTAAATAAATGAAGTTGAAGTTTAAGAAAAAAAAAAGTAAAAAAAAAAACATGAAAAAACTAAAATAACGACTGCTTCGTGCAGTGAAGACTGACATGGAAGAGAAGAAATCATTGAATACAGTTGTTATTTTTGTTTTCTTTGTGTACAAAAAGTATTCTTGTAGTTTCATAACATTACGGTTGAACCACTGATGTCACATGGACTATTTTAACAATGTCCTTACTACCTTTCTGGGCCTTGAAAGTGGCTCCCGGATTTCATCAAAAATATCTTAATTTGTGTTTCGAAGATGAACAAAGGTCTCACGGTTTGGAACAACATAAAGGTGAGTAATAAATGACAGAATGTACATCACTTTGGTTCCCACTTTCACCTTTTGTCACTTTTGCATTTGTTAAAAAATAATGTTTATACACACAGTAACTTTTCTAGGATTAGAATGTCTTTCAATTTTATTCATTTCGTTTTCATATTTTTGCTAGGGCATAAAGTAAAATAATTTATGGGTGACAGAACTGTCCTGATATCATATTGAAGAAAGAAAAGTCATTAAAATGAAATTATTAATAAGAAAACCTTATTAACTAACTCAAAGTACATAATTGTTTATTATTCATTGTTATTATTTTATTTATTATATTATTTTTTAGAAAATAATACAAACATACAGCTGAATCTTTTTTTTTTATCATTTTTTTTTTTTTATATTATACAAGTATATGTGACCACAATACCAGTCATAAGGGTAACATTTTTGAAATTGAGATTCATACATATAATAAATAAGCTTTCCATTGATGTATGGTTTGTTAGGATAGGACAATATTTGTCTGAGATACAACTGTTTGAAATTCTGAAATCATAGGGTGCAAAAAGTCAAAATATTGAGAAAATTGCCTTTAAAGATGTCCAAATGAAGTTCTTAGCAATGCATATTACTAGTTAAAAATGAAGTTTTGATATATTTATGGTAGAAAATGTACAAAATATCTTTATGGAACATGATCTTTACTTAATATCCTAATGATTTTTGGCATAAAAGAAAAATCAATCATTTTGACCCATACAATGTATACCCATGCTCCTTAAGACTGGTTTTGTGGTCCAGGGTCACATATTGTATATATTTATATATACATATGTTAAACTTGTCAGAATCTAACCACCAATACGCAGAAAATGCGTAAAAATGTCATGTGATGCCAAAAAAACATAATAATCATTGTAAATATAAAACAGATCATGTTTACACTCACATGTATTGTAAATGTTTATTTTTTTCATTATTAAACATTAATATCATATAGTTGCTACAGCTCTTTGTTGAAGAATGTATACACCGAAATTGTTAAACACATATGTCTGTCTGTGTGTGTGTGTGTGCAGGTGGAAAAAGAAGAAATAGAGAGTCTCATTCCTAAAGGAGTGTCCGAACTGACTAAGCAACAAATCCGCTACCTGCTGCAGGTGAGAGCTTATGGGCACATTAAGAATGTCTGCCCTGCCCACTCCCATTCAGCCCCACCCACTTCTCAGAGCACTCCACCCTCAGACGCCTCTGCTGGCAGCACTAGATTATTCATTTATGAGCCAGGAACACATGTCCCTCCAGGCACAACGGAGCCTCAGTTAATCTGTATATTCACAAGGGAGCATGATAGAAGTCGATATCTGCAGAGAGTTATTTAAAGTTGTTCAGCAATATAGAACTGAAAGATGTGTGACACATTTAATTTTACTGAGTTAGGTAGATTAGATTAATTGCTTTCATTTGTTTCATTTGTTTTTGAACAACCGCTAAGTTTGATAGAGAGCTGTCCTCAAAAAAAAAAACCAAGATTACTTTATGTAAATATGATTAGTGAATAAATATCTTATTATAAATTTCTTTTTAAAAAAATTATCAGCATATAATGTCAATACTTAGTTTTATATCATATTATATTATATTATGTTATATTATATTAATTATATATTATGGTTAATGCATTGTAAATACTGAGTAGTTTCAGACACAAAGTAACTGTGTTTCTCTCATCTAGACTCGTATGACGGCTGATAAAACCATGCGTCTGTTGATGGCCACATTCAGCAGTCTGCGAGAGGAACTAGTGCATATGCAGGATGATCTCAGGGTGAGTATGATTAATTTACCACTAAACCAACCAAAAGCCTCCGGTCCTGTAGAGACAGTCCCCAGTTTCCACTGTAGATACGGTGATGAAACATAACAGGTTCTGCCCTGTAGGCGTGCGTTTGCATTTATTCGAACATATGATGTAACAGCTACACAACAGCCCTTCAATATTACGTTAGCTTCATTTTGTTGCAAATGAAATTATTTTATACAAAATGTTTTCTTTTAAACACGGGGAAATTACCAGACTTCATATGTCAACTATAATGATAAGCATCTCGTTTTTGCAAGTACAAATTCAGATTATTGTGGTATGTCACAAGTATATCACAAAAAGTCAACCTGCTTTGTTGGTACAGCCAGGGGTAACTCTTCCAGAGCTTTCATTTCCTGTTTGACTAAACAGAGCTTCTGCTCAGTTAAACATAAACCATCATCGAGTCACCGCAAATACATGCATGTCTTTTCAGTCGCTAAGCCAACATGGTGTGGCCAACAGCTACTAAAGACTACAGTAATGACGTCAGTGACTGTTTTGTCATTTTCACTAATTATTCACTCACTCAATAATCATCTGAAGTTAATAACTTATAATTAAGCTTTTTGCGCGGTCTTTTTTTGAAACTAGAAATATTACAAATTGCTGATTGAGCAACATAGATGAACAATGAACGTTCTGTGCATGTATGCAAGCTTGCATAAATGTATGACATCTGACTGTTTGTGATTGGTCAGTTGTGGCCCTCTGGTCATATATTTTAAGATTATAACAAGAGATGAGTTTGAGAAGTTTTGATTGTGATTTAAAAAAAAAAAACATTAAAAGATATGTCAGTATGCCTATAAAATACTACTACTCGTAAAGGTACTGTAAAATTAAATTATTATTACTAATACTATATTAATGGAGAAGTTCACTTCCAGAACAAAAATTTATTTGTAATTTACAGATTTACAGATTTATTCACCCCCTTGTCATCCAAGATGTGTGTCTTTCTTTCTTTAGTCATAAAGAAATTGTTTTTTCTTGAGAAAAACATTCCAGAATTTTTCTCCATATAGTGGACTTCTGTGGTGCCCTTGAGTTTGAACTTCCAAAATACAGTTTCAATGCAGCTAAACAATCCCAGCCGAGGAATAAATGTACAGTTTATATATTTTTGAACCTCAAACGTTCATCTTGTCTATTCTTTGCAATGTAGGACAATTTTGAAGTTGGACAGGGTTGCCAGGTTTTCACAACAAAACCCACCCAATTGCCACTCAAAACTAGCCCAAAAGTAACCCAATTGCGTTTTGAGGGGAGTCCCTCGGGAAAAATCGTGTTTTTGGGGGGTAAAATACACGTTTTTTTGGCAGGATTCCCCTGGTGAAACTAGTATCTCAGGGGCTAAATATTACGTTATTAGGGTTGCTTCAACCCACGGACATGAAAAACAACCTGTGGCAACAGTGTTAAAGCAGCCCATTTATGCGGGAAAACTGTGAACTTGGCAACACTGAGGTGAAAATGAGATGGGAGTTTATCTACATACCGTAACTGTACTGACCCGGATTACACAGAGTCCGCATGCGCATTGCAGAGCTAGACGAAATGAGCGTTTGAGGTTAAAAAGTATATAAATTGTACTTTTTTTTTTTTAGAAAATAACCGATCGTTTTACTAGATAAGAGCCTTTTTCCTCAGCTCGGATTGTTTAGAGCCCTTTGAAGCTAAATTGAAACTGCGTTTTGGAAGTTCAAACTCACAGGAACCATAGAAGTCCACTATATGGAGAAAAATTCTGTAATGTCTTCCTCAAGAAGCATAATTTCTTTACAACTAAAGAAAGAAAGACACGAACATATTGGATGACAAAGGGGTGAGTAAAATATCTGTAAATTTTTGTTCTGGAAGTGAACTTTAAATAATAACTTTTACTATTGAAATATACTTTAAAATGTAAAATATTTAGGAATAAGAATAATAATATAGTAATAATAATAATTACAATAATAGTAATTATTATTACAATAATAATTACAATAATAATAGTTACAAAGCAAATGGAAACAGCCATCAAAGCTTCTCTTTTGTTGACACCTGCAAGTTTATAAGCGCTTCTTATTTCGAGATTGTTGGCGCATGTCGGCTTCCCAAATGTATGTTTTAAGCAACCCAAATTTAGAGCAGATGCAGTGATAATTTCATGTGGAGCAGCATTTATGTGAACCAAGCCACTATGAGACACTGAAAACACTGGATCATAAAAAAAATCAAAATTATGTGCATTACTCTAAAGCATGCAGAGCATATATTAATTTAATTAAACTGAAGCCTGTGCGTTTTGATAATCTAGCCATTTCGCAATTTCATTTTATTTTATTAATTGTGCAGCTGTAATTATGACCATTTTACTGTATATGTAATAAATGTCCCTTTCTTCTCACAAATTGGAAAAAAATAAAAAATAAATAGATCAAACTTGAAGTAATACATGTATTTTATTTAAGTTTTGTAGTTTGTTCAGGGGTTTTTTGAAGATATTAGCCCATCCTTGTTAGCAGACGTATTTGCATGAAACATGTTGCTTGAAACTTAAAGTATGAAAAGCATTTCTCTTTTAAAAAAAAAAAAAAATTACAAGCCTGTTTTTACTACCCTAACCATGCACAGTTGGTTGTATTTGGATTTATTGTGTGCATTTTATTGTGCAGCGTCTGGAGAGTGAGAAGGAGGAGCTTGAGAGAGATCTGAGCTTCAAGGCAGATCAGGCTCTGCAATATGACAGACTACTGGAGACTGTACGTGAGCACAACAGACAACTGCAGGTAGTAATATAACTTTACTTATTCGCCCATCGTCGCTTTTGCAAAAAAATAAAAAATAAAACCAGTAACATTCAAATCATGATATTGTATGATAAATGTAGATCCATCTCTGATCTGATCTTCATGTTTTTCTTGCTCTCAGGCGGCTGTGAAGGAAAGTAATAACTCTCAGCGTACTCTAGAAAGTCAGGTACTGAACTTGCAAAGCAAAGACCCCAGCAAAGACTTCCGCATTAAAGAATTGGAGGGCATCAAGAAGGCCCTGGAGCAGGAGAGCGAGCTGCTCAGGAAGAAGGTGGGCAAATCTCAAAATTATCTCAGTTTTTATGATTTAGTCTATATTTCAATTGCATGTATTTAGTAAGTGACCAAAATTAGTCATTTTTGAGAAAGCAAATCTTTCCTCTATTTGATTTATATGCACTTACAACATACTAAACCAAACAAAAAATGTGACCCTGGACTACAAAACCAGTCATAAGGGTCAATTTTTTGAAATTGAGAATTATACACCATCTGAAAGCTGAATAAATAGGCTGAATAGATAATAGGCTGAATAAATAGTTGAATAAATAGGCTGTATAAATAGTTACATTAATGTATGGTTTGTTAGGATAGGACAATGAATGTGCAAAAAAAAAAAAAAAATGTTTTACATATAATTTATATATTTGCAGTAGAAAATTAACAAAATATCTTCACATAACATGATCTTTACTTAATATCCTAATGATTTTGGCATAAAAAAAAAAAACAATTGATAATTTTGACCTATACAATGTATTTTTGGCTATTGCTACAAATATACCCGTGCTACTTATGGCTGGTTTTGTGTTCCAGTGTCACAAATGCTGTTTTTACAAAATTTTAAAAACTATTTATTTAAATAGTACTTACAAAAACTTGTTATGAACTTGTAAATTTAATTAAACCTGCATGTTGTTTCATGAACAAAAAAATTTGAATTTTCATAAAATATGAATTAAACTGATGGTTCATTGAGTCACATCGGTAACCGCTTTGTTGGCATGTTTCACTAAACTTTTCAATAAACGAACCGACACAGAGTCAGTCGTTCGTGAAACAGACTACACTGGTCACACTGCATATTTTCTGTACAGTGACGTGTGCAGCAAAGGCAACTCAAAAGATAGTTCATGGACATTAAACTCAGCACAGTCAATTTACACTACAAACTGACAGCTCAGATAAAAAAAATGTGATGTGACAGTATTATGTTTCAGTTGTTAAATACAGCGATAACTCCTTCCCTCATTGTCTTCCTATTTATGTGGATTTATGGGTATCTTTTTCACAGCTGGCAGGGCAATGCAGTAGTTCCACTGTCCAAATCAAAACACAGGAGCTATCCAGAGAGTATGAACAGATGCTGAGAGATCTACGAGAGGAGAAGGACAGAGAACTCAAGAACCTGCGGGTAAAAAGTTGCTTATAGCTTTTTTAAAAGGGATCAAGAATAATATGATAAAAACTTAAATGTTCAACAAATAGACAAACTATTTCATTCAGTAATATAGTTAATTATCCAGATTGTAGGCTGTGCGTGTTTGCCAAAAAACTTGTGTTATTAGTATACGCTACCATTCAAATGTTTGGGGTTGTTAAGATTTTTGGAATGTTTTTGAAAGATGTACCAGGGCTGCATTTATCTGAGCAATATTACAAAATTTGTAATATTGTAATATAATATTACAATTTAAAATATCTATTTTCTATTTAAATATATTTTGAAATGTAATTTATTCCTGTGATGGCACGTCTGAATTTTCAGTAGCCATTACTCCAGTCTTCAGAATTGCTTTAAAAGCAATTGTGCTATTTAATATTGTTGTGGAAAACTTGAAACATTTTGTTAGAAATTTTAGGATTCTTTGATGAATTAAAAAAAAAAAAAGAATTTTGACAATTTGAAATTAAAAATGTCTTTACTGTTACTTGCTATCAATTGAATGCATCCTTATTGAATAAAACTATTATTTCTTTATATAAAAAATTAAAATGATCCCAAACTTGTGAACGCTAGTGTAGAATCTGGAGTCAATACATATAAAATTCAATTCTGTATTATATTCAGTACATATACATATATTTATTTGTATTTTTCTAGACTCAGCTTGTAAAGATCCAGACCGAGCGCACCACAACAACACACACCTCTGATAGTGGCTTGGAGTTGCGTATTTCTGAGCTCCTGTCCAAACTGGAACAACGTGAAAGTCTCATTAAACACCAGGAGGAGGTATTGTCAACACTACTATACAGATATAAAATGCTTTTGTCAGTGTTGTTTTTAACAAGCACGCAAAGCAGTTGTCGTCAGTACTGCCATGTGATGCGGCTTGGTTAACATTTACCCAAGGCTTTCTTGAGTGATGGCTGTCATCACTAACCAAAATTTGACAGCTTGGAAGCCTGTTGTAAAAACATAACGCTCAATGAATTGAATCACCACCTTTTTTGACCTTTTAATTTCTGTCATGCTATGTAACAAATGCTGTCTGTCATTCTGGAAATGGCTTAGCAACAATTTTAAATTTAAACTCTGACTGAACTCTGTCTGTAAAGTTTTTAAGATTTAAGATGTCCTGTAAAACCCAGGAACAAGTCAAAAAATTAACATAAGAAGTGACTTTTATGCCAGGTTTTAAAGTTTGGTGCAGCTAGAACATTTATTTAACCCAAGTTAAAGATTGTTTCAGTCATGCGTTCTGTACACTATTTTATTGTTGTTGGAAAAAGGCATATTTAATAATATTATTTCAGCAGACTGTATTGATGTTTAAGGAAAACAACATGAAGTCTGTTTCTGAACAAATCAGTAAATGAGGAGGTTTTCATAAGGAGCAGCAGTTGGCATCATCCAGTAGTTCACATTCTTTTGTTTTCTTCCAGCTCTGCTTCACCTCAGCTTCATTACACTTGAAGAATGTGAATTCATTATACAATCTGAACAGATGCCTCTCCACTTTTGTACTTGAGTTCTTCATTCTGACCTTTGACCTTGCACTTTCAGGAAATCAGGAGACTCAAACAGCAGAAAACTGACAACTCCAGCAGTACGACAAGGACTGTTGTTACCAAAAGGTGTGTGTATATGCGTTTTGATTGCATATGAATGCTATGTGGAAACTAAACTGCAGTTCAGTCCTAATGGTCTTTGTAAACTTTTCTTATCATGAACAGATACATGAACCAGTACCCTATTCTGGGTCTGCTGAGTGACGAGTACCAGTACACACCACCCGTTAAAGAGGACAGGACTGTCATCATCGAGAGTACAGGGGTCTCACGAGTCATCTAGATTGTAAGACTTAAAATTATTTGGAAATGGATACTTTTCACTAGGTATAGCGTAGAAATAGGTTTTTACCATGGTCATTTAAAAAGGGGTCATATGATTTATTTGTATATGAAATTAAAGATTTTAGAAAAGGAGGGCATTTACAGAGAGACCTTAAAGATACAGCAACCACAAACATTTCCCACAAATGTTCTAATACAACTAAGGTCTAAATTCATTATATAACTTATACAGTTGAGGTCAAAAGTTTACATACTGTACACCTTGCAGAATCTGCAAAATGTTAATTATTTTACCAAAATAAGAGGGATCATACAAAAGGTTCAAACGCTCACTGATGCTTCAGAAGAAAAAAATGATGCATTAAGGGGTGTAAACTTTTGAACAGAAGATGTGCACATTTTTTCATATTGTCTAAATACATATTTTTTCATTTAGTACAGCCCTTCAGAAGCTACAGATGATATTTACATGTTTTCCAGAACACAAAATAGGTTAAATTTACCCTGATCTTCAAATTCAAAAGTTTTCACCCCCAGCTCTTAATGCATTATGCTTCCTTCTCGAGCATCAGTAAGCGTTTGAACCTTCTGTAATAGTTGCATATGAGTCCCTCAGTTGTCCTCAGTGTGAAAAGATGGGTCTTAAAATCATACATTGTTGAAAAAGGTTCAAATACTCAAAATGCTGAAAAACCAAAGAATTTATGGGACCTGAAGGATTTTTCTGAAGAACAGCGGACATTCAGCGAGGGACTCACAAAAAAAAAAAAAAAACAGCTATGGATCATTGAGGTAACAGCACAGTATTAAGAATCAAGCGTATTTAAACTTGAATTAGGTCATTTTTATAAATTCAACTATTATTTTCTCTTGTTGACTATATGTAAATGTCTGTATGTGAAATATCTTATTCAGGTCAGTACTAAATAAAAAAAATAGATAAAATAGAAAAAATTAGAAAGAGTAGACTCGTTCTGCAAGGTGTATGTAAACGTTTGACCTCAACTGTATACCATATCACATACACTACCATTAAAAAGTTTGGGGTCAGTAAAAAAAAATTTTTTTAAGAATTTGATACTTGCATTAAATTAATCCAAAATGACAGTAAAGACATTATTGTTACAAAAGATTGTTTCATTTCAAATAAATTATGTTCTTTTGAACTTTTTATTTATCAAAGAATACTTTCATACTTTTAACATTACAAAATCATACTGACCTCAAACTTTTTTTCTCAGTGATACATGTATGTTTCCTGGAAAAAAACAAAGGGTATAGTATTAAGAAACTGTTTGCTTTAGTTGCACTAGAAGTTTCACATCATTTCCATTATTTCACACCTTGTCCAGAGCATTTATCTTAAGCATGTGTTTATATGGGAACAGAACAATGAAGTACACTGTTCAGTAGTTAATAATAGATCGCTCCCTGGCCTAGAGGGCCAATGCTAAATTCTACTTGAGCATAAATGAATGAGGCTGTCATTCTGTCACACTTTTTGCCAGTGACCTCATTATTTTACACATAATAAAAGCTGAAAAAACTAAATGATGCAATAAAGCAGATTCATATTTAATCACGCTGCTGCTTAAATAATTGTCTTGCCATAAGCACAACAAAGACAACAGAGGTGCTGTGATCTTGCACCAGTTATAATTTCCAAGACAAAACGTTAAATGCAACATATGCTGTATATTTCAGCATTACAGCTCTTACTGTCCGGTGAATGTTTCCATCGACACCAGCAGTGCCAGAACATCTTCACAAAACGTGTTGAGTTGACAAATCTTGTAGTCATATTTTCAGAATGGATGAACCAATTTTTCAAAGTCTCATTGAGGGGCGTACTTTCTGGGAAAGAAGCCAGTGTGTCTGTATCCACTGAGTTTCCACATATTCGCATCAGAATGAGGACAGACTGGGCTGAAATTCAAGGTTTACTACAAAGAAAGTCAGAGACGTTTGCCAGCAACATTTTATCGTTCAGAAACCATAGTATAACTATACTATCAAAATCAAAACTACTAATATACAAAACAAATGATTAAATATGAAAAACTAGAATGCATTCTTGAGCCATAATAAATGCTGACAGAGAATTTCTGATATCCGATAGCATAGTTATCAGTAAGTGAATAGGAATAAGTTTTCCCACTAAAATGTGTTGCTGTGTAGTGAATTCCTCCCTTTGTGTTCTGTTATTACCAATCATTGAAGAACTGTTTCTTTTTGACAGGTATGAACAGGAAGAAGATTTAGAGGCGTCCCTGTTTTCCCGTCCAAATCTCATTCCCTCCCTCTCTCCCTGCATGCTGCCTTCTTTCCAGTGGCTCCTATTGGTGATGGTGGTGCTGACTTTTTAGTTTCTATGCTTTGGAATTGGACAATGCCATATCAAGTAAGAGCTAAAAAAGCATTTAATGACATAAAATCTTTCAAAAGCGTCGTTTATTAAAATACTGCGTGACTACTGATTTTTTATATATATATATATATATATATATATTTTTTTTTTTTTTTTTTTGAGTGATCTCTTCATATAATGCACCACAACCTTCAGTAGCCGCTAACCAACACTACTGTAAATATTTGGACAGAAATGATTTGCAATCATATACCTTGACTGGAATAAAAAATTGAGCATTGACATGTCATGTTAAAGGTGATTGCTGGTTTTGTTGGTTTTCTTGTTCATTTGGGTGTATTAATTATGCAGATTTTATTCTGTTTTTATTGTTATGTCAGAAAGGTGATGCTTTATGTAAAAAATGATGTGATGCTTATGTGTCATAGTGGTCGACCGATGCATGTTTTTTAATGGTCCATGCAGGTATATGTAGAGCAGGATGACCCACTATATAGATTTTTTTTTTATTTTCTGATGTTTTTGAATGTCTCAAAAAGGATGCATTTATTTGATCAAAATAAAGTGAAACAGAAAAATTGTGATTTCTTTTTTTTTTTTTTTTTTTTTTTAAATAACTGTTTTTATTTCAATATTTTTACAAATATAATTTATATACATGATGGCAAAACTGAATTTTTAGTCTCATTACTCCAGCCTTCAGTGTCACATGATCCTTCAGAAATCATCCTAATATGATTTGTTCCTTAAGAAACGTTTATTATTAGCAGTGATTTTAAAAAAAGGCTTTCCATTTTTTGAGAACAGAAAGTTCAAAAAAACGGCATTCATTTGAACATTGTCAAAGTTTTTACTGTCGTTTTGATTAATTTAATGCATCCTCGCTGAATAAAAGTATTAATTTAAAATAATAACAAAACTAAACCCAAACTTTTAAACAGTAGTTCACACACAAAAAAGAGAAATATTTTAAAACATAAAATCACGTTATCTGTTTACAAAGCTGTCAGATGTTGTAACTGACACAAGGAGGCGCCAAAACAGTAATCAGTCAATGCCAAATATCTGCTTATTTATTGGTGTGGCTGATTCTTCGGTAAACCACTAATATGTAATGTAAGCTGGTGAGGGGTTTTACTGCTTTAAAGTGGTTGATAGCACACGGGGTAACAGTGATTGCTGCAATCTAAATTCTCACAGCTATCCTATATATAAACTTTGGTTAGAAGTCATCTTTTCAAATAAAATTACCAAACAAAAACTCTGCTCAGTAAACGCTGGCAGCTATAGGGCCTCCATAAACATTTCTGTTTTTATAGTCTGAAACTGTTGGGATGTTTTTATCATGGTACGTTGAATGTATTTTACAGTATCTGCATGAATCAAATAGGGTTTATTTTCTACTTTATTATTCTTCATAAGACTCTGACACTTGAAGGGACATTGCTGTGTTTGAGTGTGGAGTTTTCTAGGTTTACCTTTATTACAGTGCAATTGTTAGTGGTGTGAAAGAAGAGAGTGGCAAAGAATGAGTGGTTTGTGATGTCATCATGTGGTGGATTGTAGCATTACAGGTAGCTTGGATATCTAGACATTTTTTTTTACATATATATGTTTTGTGACTATAAAGAAATTCTTCTCTTAGACTTGTAGAACAATGCTCTGTTCAAAGAAAATGATATTTGTTGTGTGATATCCTGACTAAATGCATCTACTGAAATGTGTTGGAGTGCCCCTTTAAATTCTTTAACATTACAATCACAGTGTTGCATCTGCAGCATTTATCTCTTTTGTGGATGTAACTTTACATCTTGTAACTCTTTGTGCTTGAAATAAAGAATATTTTGACCTCTTGACATCTATTGGTGTTTATTTCTGTATTAATATTAACTAGTATTCTGCTTTTTTTCCTTATATTTGGATTGGAGTTCTATTTAGGAGTTTTTCAAACAATGCAATAATATTTTTTTTCTTTTTTTTTTTTTTTTTAATTTCATTGTATGTTTTTACTTTAATTTCACAGTAACACTTTAGAATAGGGAACACATATTCACTATTAACTAAGAGTTTTCCCTCAATAACCTAATTTGCTGTTCATTAATAGTTAGTAAGGTAGTTGTTAAGTTTAGGTATGGGGTGGGTTAAGGTATCTAAAATACGGTCATGCAGAATAAGGCATTAGTGGTTTATAAGTGCTGATAAACAGCCAGCAAACTAGTAATATGCATGCTAATAAGCAACTAGTTAATAGTGAGAATTGGACCTTAAAATAAAGTGTTACCAGTTTAACTTAGCTTTACCAAATTTGTTCCGTTTTTTTAATGTCTATATAGTTTTTATTAACTTACCGGTTCTATTAAACTAGCTTAATTGAAATAGCCTTTTCTATTTCAGTTCATTTAGCTTCATGTAACGAAACGTTAAAGATAATAACCGTGGAATGAATTGCGTTAAGAGTAAATGCTGGCCGTTACTCAAACGGAAGGCTGCATCCTCCGGAGGTCGCCTTTGCAGGCTGCATACGTCATGAAGATCTTATTTTAAAATATTAACACTTATAAATTTGACCATTATTCTTAGTGAAGCGTAAATTGTTGTAATATGCTTATGGCTCGTGAATGTAATGCTCAGTTAACTGAAATAAACCAGGCTTGATGACGTATGCAGGCTACAAATGCGACCTACGGAGGATGCAGCCTTCCGTTTGAGAAACGGCCATAGAATCAAGAAATAGCTAATCTAGTCAGCAGAGGGCGCAAAACAACAACTTTTCCTTTTTTATCACAGGACAGCGATTAAACTTCCCTTCCATCTGCACAATGAGGTCATTATATCTGAAAGGGCTTGACTACCATTTTGATTCATTCATATCATAAAATGGAGTAAATGAAAGTATTTCCCTGTAAATGCTACTTGAGGATAATCCTTAAAGTTAATTTCAAGATTCAAACAATGACAATGACCTTGCATATCTTTTTGTTATTTGGTTATTTAGGCAATGTGCATTTACTGCAGTTATGTTAAAATACAAAAATGTAATTTGTTAAATATAATATCGCCAGTGGTCTATATAAGAGTGTTCTGAAAGACAAACAGTTCGTTTGGACTGTACTGCAACATTTACAAAGATGAGATGCTATAACAGATAATGACATAATCAGAGATCAAATCGACTCAAATTTGGCAGAACCTAAAAATCCAAAAATCAGCCCATACCCATCTACAGCACTTACAAAGACTTTAAGAACAGACATCACCCCAGACTAATGACATTTCCCCCTTCACTTGTTCGCTAGCGCTCTCTCTCTCTTTCTCACTCTCTTGCTCTCTCTCTCTCCGGATGATCCCACGGCCCTGCTGTGTTGTACAGTGCAGTGGGAGAGCAGGGGCAGTAATGCAAAGGCATTGATTATGGCTGATAATTCAGAGCTTTGATGTGGATAATGCAGCCCATCTCTTCCTGCACTGGCCGTGCACTCCCAGCCCCTGGGGCCACAGAGGATATTGGGTTTACAGACACTGCTCAGTCTCTCTCTCTCTCTCTATCACTCAGTCCATCTCTCGTGCGCACTTTTATGTGCTTTTGACTTTGGCAAGATGCAGTATTTTATTATACAGCTTTGCATTATAATACTGTATTTTATTAACCTTTAAGCTGATTATTCAAAAGGAAACACTGAGGTTTTTGTGTCTTGGTTGCTTTATGCTTGTGCCTGTGTTTGTGTGTGTGTGGTTCAGGTATGGCAACATCCAAAATCCTTATGCTTGTGGGGATATTTTTTGGTCCCCATGAGGAAAACAGCTTATAAATCATACTTTTTTTTTTTTTTTTTTTAACATCTAAAAATGCAGAAAGTTTTCTGTGATGGGTAGGTTTAGGGGTAGGGTTAGGGTAAGGGGATAGAAAATGCAGTTTACGCCTATGGAATGTCCCCATAAAATATGGAAACCAGTGTGTGTGTACCTGGTATTTATCACGTTTTGGGGACCAAATGTCCCCACAAGGGTAGTAATACCAGTAAATTTTGACCTTGTGGGGACATTTGTGAGGTCCCCATGAGGAAACAGGCTTATAAATCATGCAGAATGAGGTTTTTTTTCAGAAAGTAAAAGTGTGCACAGTCTCCTGTGAGGGCTAGGTTTAGAAAATACGGTTTGTACAGTATAAAAACCATTATGCCAATGGAATGTCCCCATAAAACATGGAAACACAACATGTGTGTGTATGTGTGTGTACTTGTTTTTGCTACATTGTGGGGACCAAATGTCCAAATGTCCCCACAAGGATAGTAAAACCCGAAACCTGCGGTCCTCACAATGTAAAAAAATGATTAAAAATAGTAAAGTTTTCTGTAAGGGGTAGGTTTAGGGTTAGGGTTGGGTGAGGGGATAAACGGTATCATTTGGTCAGTATAAAAACTATAGAAGTCTATGGAAAGTCCCCACAATTCACAAAAACACACGTGTGTGTGTGTGTGTGTGTGAATACCTGTGCTGCATCCTCTGAGGATGCTTGTGTGTGTGTGTCAGGATGTGTTTCTCTTGTGTAAATCATGTGTTCCATGATCTTTTTTCCTCTGTTTCTCCAGTGTGTCTCCACTGTATTTATTTGGTTGTGTCTGTTTGTGTCTGGAATCCTTTGCATGCTTGCTTTTTTTTCATGGGCTGTTTTTCCCATTTCCCGGAGACACTGATTCATGTGAATGGACGCAGACCCGTTTAACAAAAGAAAGGAACTAACTTATTTTTCATTATATTTTGAACAGTAGTTGACTCGGACCTGACGAATGCTCAGCTGGTGCTGTTTTTGCATAAACAGACAAATGTCATGCAAAATATGTTTATATTGCATTTCAGATGGAAATAACACATCATTCTGCATCTTATTTGTCCTTTTGTCCCTGTGGATTTAAAACACACATTTTACACTCTCACTAATTTATAATTTATAGAATTTGTCTCCTAACAATGTCCAACTGTAGAAATACATGCACCACAGTAGTGCTAGTGTTTGTTTGTTTGTTTTTGGCATTTTACTGATACAAAAACTGTCATTTCCACCACGTCAAATGATGTATTGTGTAATATAATTAACGTAATTATGTGGTAGAAATGACACTTTAAACCTATCAGGAATAAAATTCACTTCTTGGAAATTCACACGTTGGCATTTTTTGATACAAACATAGCTTGTTTGAAAATGCAGGAAGCGATACAAAATATTCTGATTGGGTAATTTCTGAATTTATTTATTTATTTATTTATTTTTTTACTTCACTTTGGTAATATTTTCACAAGCAACTGTTACATTTTCAAAAGTCTTAGTACTAATATCACAACAGATCATCAAAAGTGCACTTTTTTTCAAACATTTCAGCATATTTTCAATTGTCTTAGAACAATACACAATCACAAAAATATCCTTTTCACTACAGAAATTAAGTGTTTCATGTATAGAAATGTTTCATTCATGGTAACTGGCTTTCTTAAAGCTCTTACTATCAAACTTTTCATTTGCATGTCTTCTCATTCAGTTTAATACATCTACATAATACATCTACATAATGCATCTATTATTTAATCTAACTCATCTTAATGGTTAATTAATGAATCATTTGGTGCATCTATAGATAGATGTTGATTTCCATTCATTAGATATAGTTTCTAAAGAACTTGTTTGCAATTTAGGGATAACCAAATGTAATGAATTATTTTTAGATGATAACCAATATTTTTGTCTGTGTGTATGGTTCAGTTAACCCTATCATTTTGGGGATAAAATGCAAAATGTCCCCACAAATTTGGCAATACTTAAAATCCTTGTCCTTGTGGGAGAATTTTGAGAATTTTGAGAAAAAAAATAGTTTTCATAGTGTCGGGGAATAGATTATACAGTTTGTACTCTTATGGAATTTCACCATAATACAGTTTTTCTCAGTTGCTTTAGTGCATTTCTTAGATCAGAAATAAAATTCTCAAAACTACTTGTTTAACCAACACCTGTGCACATCATAAAAGCAGTTTATCATTCTTTTGAACTAGTTGCGATTGCTTTGGTATATTCATGCACTTTGTCTGTGGTTTCCTACATTATCAGCTGTCAGTGTCATGTTGCTTAAAATGTAATACATAGTTCTCTGTGCAATAGTCTTGCCCCTCATAACATCTAGTCATTAGTTCATCGTATAAGTCATTAAATGCAAAATAGTTGATCTAGTTGTCATAAACTGTCAAGCATATTTTCTACACATTTCTATTAGTCTTTTTGTAAATTTGACTATGAAGAGAATGTAGATAAATCAATGATAAACCAGTTCTCTGAAATTCCTCATACGATGCTGCACGCAAAAGCAAAGTTTTGCCTACGGGGTGTTTCCTGTGTTTGCCTTTCTAATTTTGTATTTTCGCCTTTGTGCCCATATTTCTATTCTTTCTTTCTTTTTTTTTCTTTTCTACAACATGGCTAAGCATGTCAGACCACTAATACATTTTTTTTTTTTTTAATCAGTTTGGTACTATTTTTATATTTTTTGTAAGATGTACATTTTCAAAACTCTTAGTACAAAACTTTAAATTGATCACACTTGTAACACAACTAGTCATTCTTTCAAAACCTGATCTCATGATTTCATTGTAGCTGCACATATTTTCATTCCACGTAATCACTGTATCAGAACACAAGATCATTGTGATATGTATTGAGAACATTTGGTTTAATCACCAAAACCCAAACGTAAGATCTTCTTTCAGTGTAATACTTTTAACAATCAGTTCATTCAAGAGCAAACAATGCAAGATACATGTTTCAAATCACCTTTGTTACGGAAATAATTACAGTAATATAGGCAATAACTGTCATGTTAGAAAATACACTTACATTACATTGCACATCTCACATGAAATCCATAATGTTTGTAAAAGTATTTATCCAGTGTTTAATCAAAAGGTGTGATGAAGATATGACATGGCCATACGATTTTGTACAGAGTTTACTGTCAATACAGTTTTTTTTTTTTTTAACTTGCTTTGGTACAATTTTCATAAAACATCTGTTCAATTTTCAAAACCTTTAGTACTAATATCACAACAGATCATCAAAAGTGCACTTTTTTCAAACATTTCAGCATATTTTCAATTGTCTTAGTACAATACACACGATCACAACGTATCCTTTGGTGTGATGAAGGTATGACATGTCCATAAGGTTTGTGCTAAAACAGAGTTTACTGTCAATGCTGTAAATGTCCTCACTGTGCCATATGACTGAATCTATGCTCTAGCTGAACTTTTCAGATGAAGGGTGAGTTATAGTAATGTGCAATCTTTGCCATGGCAATGCTTCTATATACAGCATCACATGGCATAATATAAAATGCTGTATTTGATGCCATTTGTCTTCCTTTCTTCTGATACATCTCTGATCAATCTCTGATCAGTCCCTCCCCCCTGTGTCCTGCTGTATGTTTAAAAATAGCAAAACACACAGTTTTACAAATGAGGATGTCCTGAAAGGGAGGTTTTAGGTGATTTTGTCAAGTTTTGCATACTTTTAGGTACCAATTTAGGTACCAAAATATGGTTACAGTAAGTAGGTATACACACATACACAGTTTTCTTATCATTATGGTGACATTCCATAGGAGTAATGGGTTTTATACTGTATTAAATATTAGACAAATGTATTATATAAACTGAATGACAAAACATGCAAATCAAAAGTTTGACAGTAAGGCAGTTACAATGAATGAAACATTTATATAGATTTGTGTAATGAAAAGGATACGTGTGATTGTGTGTATTGTACTAAGACAATTGAAAATATGCTGAAATGTTTGAAAAAAAAAGTACACTTTTGATGATCTGTTATGATAATAGTACTAAAAGTTTTGAAAAGCAGTTGCTTGTGAAAAATGTACCAAAGCAAATAAAAAAAAAAAAACTGTAAAAGTTTAACTGTGAATCCTATCCAGTCTCTTTCAATCAATATCCAACATACAGTAATGTGTAAGTTTGTACTTTTGAAATGAATATGGCATACATAAGAAGTGCAACCTTTTGAATTTCAATGCAGTAACTGTCATCCAAACTGTTGCCATAGTTTACATCAGGTAATACTGACAGTTTGCACTGTTATATTGACAACAAGACAAAGCATTTTGATTATCTTGCTTGTGGACAATGATGGCACTGATGTGTTCATTGACATAAATACTTACTTTTGAATTAAGAGGTTTTGAGTAAGGCTATTGCAGGTAATCCTTTGTGTGGTGCTGTTTGCACAAATTGTTTTGAGAAATGCACATACTTCTTTGCAAATAATAAGGTTGATTCGAGAAATGCACCAAAGCAACTGAGAAAAACTGTAACAGAGTGCAGTTATATTGACAACATGACTAAGCATTTTGACTATCTTGTTTGTGAATGACACAAGGACTTTTCATTCTGATGGCACTGATATGATCACTAACATAAATACTTTTGAGAGATTAAATAAAGATTTTGAGTAAGTTACAGGCTATTGCAGGTACAGTAATCCATTGTGTGGTGCTGTTTGTATGAATTGTTTTGAGAAATGCACATACTTATTTGCAAATTGCACTGATTTGAGAAATGCACCAGAGCATCTGAAAAAAACCGTTAATTGAATTTGGTACCAAACGTAGATAGATAGATGGATAGATAAATAGATAGATAGATAGATAGATAGATAGATAGATAGATAGATAGATAGATTTTTGGGGTGAACTAAGGGCATCTTGAAACTGCTCAACAGAGACTGTAGCAAAACCTTTGAGTAAGTTTTTGTGGATGTGCTATTAGGCCCTGTCCACTCTACACTCAGCAGTGAGAGAGACTGATTCAGACAGAAGTGCTTCCGCCCCAGGTTCATATTTCCTCACTTCTTGCTGCACTTCAATAATTAATATTCATAATCGCATATCATGTCAGCAGAACACCCTCAGCTTCCTCTGCGGAATGACTGATCCCATCACCAACATCATTTTCCATTGTCACATCAGCATATATTAGTAGTTTTATTCTACACTGTTTGCAGCTGAAGTTGACAACCTCTGGCCAGCCTCCTGTCACACGATGTCAGTGGGTGGTCACCTAATACAATTATGAGTAAAAAAGGCAAAGAAGCAAACTTTTTGCAATATTATATATGTTTTTGGCTGGTCAGATTTCTGAAAATGAATTTGCCACTCTAGATTTGGTCCAGTGGATATCTATGAGCTTTTTTATACTGACTATCAACAGGGAAAAATGCTGCAATATTAATAACATCAAACTATATTGTTTATTAATGCATAATTTATTAAAACTACATCACATGAAAGTCTCATCAGCTTTTATGTTTTTTAAATATTTTAACATTGCTTCAAATATAAAAACTTAAATAATACATTAACAATAATGTTTTTCATGTATCTTTATGTTTTTTACTGTATAAGTTGTCCAGTTTGACCTGTTTTGGTATTTTCCCAACAAGTAGCTATAGCCAGACAGCGAGACACAATCAATGATGTGATTTTAACTCTGTAGATAGATAGATAGATAGATAGATAGATAGATAGATAGATAGATAGATAGACAAAAACAGCCAATATGTTAATAATAAACATGCTAATATGCAACTAGTTAATTGTTTTTTTGCAATTAGAATTGTTCTCTATCCTAAAGTGTTACTGCACTTTTTTACACACAAAAGAAGATTTTTGAAGATGAATGATGAATGAATGATGAATGAATGATGAATGTTGATGAATGTTCATGCTGTTGTTCAAAACATGATGCTAGGTTTGATTTTCACATGTCTCTACAATTTTAAGTTACTCATACAAAATATCTTTTTTAGAATGTTTTTGTCCTTTTTGACAGGTCTCCTTCACTCTTTGTATATGAAAAAGAGTAACTTGGACATTTTATCAAATATCATCTTCTGTCTTCTAAGAAAAAGTGTCAAACAGGTTTGGCAAGGTTTGCAATAATGATTAATTGATTTTAATCAGTCTTTTTGATGAACTAATATCGATTCTTAAATCCCAAGATCTTTTATTCTATGCTTTTTCAGTTGACACATAAACAAAACGTGCATTTGAACCAGTCATGTCTCCCTCTTTACTACTAGCACACAAAATAAACATCAATGAACATTAGAGTGTATGTTGAAAGATACAGAACAGAATTTACTGAAATGTAGCTATCATGTCTCATGTGATGGAAAAAGGCACGATTAGGCTAGTGTGGGAAGCAATTGGCCGGGTCTTGTTGTGAAACCCTGGCAACCCTTATGAAAAAGTGTGCTTAATTGTTTTAAATGTATACTTGTATCTGTACTTGTGATAATATAATAAATATAATATAATATAATATAATATAATATAATATAATATAATATAATATAATATAATATAATAAATAAAAAGCTACTATGCAATTGCAATTTCATCATATTTTAAAATACAAAAAAAATATTTTAAAAAGTCAAATATTTTTCAAATTTCAATATAAATGAGATTAAAGTATATTTTAGTCTACCATAAATATTTGTTAGTACATTTGACAATAAACTTTAATTATATTTTAAAGACAATAGAAGTAATTGTGAAATTGTACTTATGTCCTAAGTTGGTTAAAAATAAATAAATAAATTAAAAATAAAAAATAAAAGAGAACACTGCATTTAAGAGAACTGAAAAAGAGGACTAATTTTAAACATTTTCATTTAATTGTAAGAAGCAATTTTAACTGTCCGAAAACATTACATTCACTTCACACTTAAGCACATTCTTTTATTTCTATAGTAAGTGCTCTTTTTTAAATTATGCTTAAGTGTACTTCTTTTTCCAACTGAGTGGTTTTCCTGTAGAGTTTATAGCCAACTGAGAGGTTTTTTTCTCCCTTAAGGAAAACTGACACTGAACTTTACTGGATATATATCCAAATTAATCGAACCGAATTGAAAACTTTGACTCAAGAAATTTGTGTCAATACCCAGCCCTGTTAAACAATGAATGAACGGAATTTTCATGTTTGCATGAGCTATTTCTTTAAGGTCTCAGTGTATCTACTTCATATGACCTGTCAACCCCCTTACTCCTATAACTAGGGCTTCTGTCAAGGGTCAGTGGAGTCCCCCTTCACCCTCGGCCCTCACATACACAAACTCTCCAGACACCGAGACCTCTTTGGGACAGGCAAGTATCTCTGTCTTCTTCCATTTGGCTGCCACTTTCCCTCAGCCACTTGACCTTTCTTCCTCTGTGCTGTTGGAGTTTCTTAAGAAATGTGCTTGTCCGTCAAGTCGTGGTTTTGACGGGGGGCGTGGCCTGGCTAGACATTTCCCTTCCATCTTCTGTTGCCTCTCCATCTCCGGCCATAAGCCTCCTGACCTCTCTAGGGGAAAGGTGAGCGACTGCTTTCATTTGTGTTATCTTTCCACATGCTCTCTCAGCCTCCTCTCAGTCTATATACCTAGGTTTTGTAGCCCATCTACAGACTAGAGTACCCCTAAATGTTGACAGTTTAAACCATTCGGCAGTCCCTCAGACCCCAAACAGAGTATTTATTAGGCCATACTGGTGTCTCGAAGTGTTTTCTCTCATTCTCATTCATCAAGTCTTGTCTTTCATTTTATCTTGCCATTTCTTCCTCTGTTTTCTCTTTATCTGTTTATGAGACAACGAACAGACACTTACGGCAGGTCTGCACTGTCTTAAAGATGTTCTTAAAAGGGCATTCTGGAAACTCTCCTTCTTCTTCCCTCCCTCTATCAGAGCTCAATCATACTTAATGCTGTCTTTCCCCTCACTCCATCCATCTATGTCATCCTCTCTCTCTCTTTCTCCTTCGCTGAGCCTTTGCTGATGCACTCCTGGCCATTAATAAAAATTTTATACATAGTCAGGAAGTGCATTTGCAGCGGGAGCGGCTGGAGGCTCTCAGGACGGCAGGAAATGAGCCTCTGGCTGGCGGCCAGCTCGGCTATTCCGAGGGGCCGGTGGCTCGGCCAATCAGAGAGCTCGATTCACTTAATGGAATATGGATACTTCACCCCCAAACTATTAGCGACAATTACGTGGTGCGAAGGGGGGACAGGGTTTGTGTGTTGCGAGAGGAGTTTGGGGTGTGTTTTGATGGGTTGTAGATGTGTATGTGTGTTCACATCTTCGCCCATGTCCATGTAATGGGGTGATGATTTGTAAGTATCTCCATGTGTGTATGGGACCAGGCTGTGAGAGGGGCAGTGGGGAAAGATGGCGAGAACGGAGGGGGGTGGGCATTAATTCTGATCAGATACAGATGGTGGTGTTTACGTAGCTCAGTGGTACAGAGCAGGAGGATGAGAGGGCTTGACTAGTTGTTTGGAAGAATAAGCTCCGCTTGAGTGTGTGGGGTTAAGGCCGCTTTAAAAAGGATACTTCAAGGAATCTGCAAGAATGGCTCACTCTGCTTTCTGGTGTTTAGTTTAAAGGGACAGTCCATGCAAAAATCATTATTTACGCACTGTCATGTCATTCTAAAACTGTATTACTTTCTTTCTGGGGAACACGAAGGACAAATTTTTACATTTGAACCGGTCATTCTTTTCCACGCAGCTTCAATGAATAGGGGTTTCAAGCTTCAAAAAGTATGCAGAGATACTGTAATTGTAATTGTAACATAGAAGTGATATATAAGTCACCTTTATTTATATAGCGCTTTTAAAGGATTAGTTCACTTCCAGAACAAAAATTTACAATAATTTACTTACCCTCTTGTCATCCAAGATGTTCATGCCTTTCTTTCTTCAGTCGTAAAGAAATGTTTTTTGAGGAAAACATCTCAGGAATGTTCTCCATATAGTGGACTTCTACGGTGCCTGCAAGTTGCAAAATGCAGTTTAAATGCAGCTTCAGAGGGCTCTAAACACTGGGTCGGTACTTCTGCAGTGATGTAGAACGATTTTTACGTTGAAAAAATTAAATGGGAGTTTTTCGACATACCCTAACTGTATTTTTGGCAGTTCAAACTCTCGGGCACCATAGAAGCCCACTATATTGAGAAAATTCCTGAAATGTTTTTCTCAAAAAACATAAGTTCTTGACGAATGAAGAAAGAAAGACATGAACATCTTGGATGACAAGGGGGTGAGTCAATTATCTGTAAGCTTTTGTTCTGGAAGTGAACTAATCCTTTAACAATGCAGATTGTGTCAAGGCAGCTTTACAGTATTAAATAGGAAAATAGTGTGTAATAATTCAAAACGACAACAGTAAAAGTCTGTTCATCATTAATTCAGTGATGTCATCGTCCAGCTCAGCTCAGTTCAAATAGCATCTGTGCAAACAAGTTGATGATATCGCTGGAAAATGAGTGCCTTCAACTAAGCAAGCCAGAGGCAACAGCGGGAAGGAAGCAAAACTTCTTCGGTGACAGAAACCTTGGGAGAAAACAGGGCAGTTCTCCTCTCGCCAGGCAAAACAATTTATTCCAGGCTGCAGCAAAATCAGATTGTGCAGAGGACTCATCTGGTTCCTGTGGTCTAGTTGTCTAGTTGATGAGGTTTTCACTAGGGACGTCTCTGGGGCTCGTCTAGTTGTCATGGTCTCCGCTGACATTCAGTGCTGTAGAGGTCGTCTCTAGGTGCTGCTCCACCATCTGGACTGGATACGGACTGGAACCGGGTGACTGCAGTGAAACATCTGATCTGGATACAGTATAGAAATGGATGACGGTGACCTCAGAATTAGAATGAAACAGACTAATATTAGCCTAGATGCGATTCTTCTTACAATGTAACAAGTACATTGGGTGTTATGGGAAGTTTTCCCAGTTCCAGTTGACCTAATTTGAAAGTAAAATACCTCCGACATTTTATCACTGAGCTCATGACAGACGATGAGGATATTGAAAGCCAACGAAGTATGATGTATATGCAGGCAAATATACTTTTACGTAAGTTTAGTTTCTGTTCAGATGAGGTAAAGTTATCACTGTTTAAAGCATACTATACAACACTTTATACTGCTCATTTGTGGTTCAACTATAGAACATCTAGTTTACAGAAGCTCTAAGTAGCTTATAATGATGCACTGAGAATTTTACTAAGAAGACCTAGATGGCATAGTCCAAGTGAAATGTTTGTGAGTGCAAGAGTAATAACTTTTAAAGCTTTATTAAGAATGCTAACTCTTATGTATAGATTTATCTGCCGGCCTAATGCTTCTAATAATGAGATTATTGTGGGTCTATCAAATATAAGGGTTAGTACTATATGGTATCAGTCAAAGTTGTGGAGACATTAGTATTGTTGTATTTTGTAAATGTTTATTGCGTATGATTGATGTTATGGGTTGTATATGTTGTGTTGTTTTCTTAATTTGGACCTTAAGTCTGTAATAAAAGATTGATTGATTGCGCCCTCTCAGCCTCTGTGAACTCTGAGTATATTTGCCTTACAGGCATGAAAAATATATTTATAGAGAGTGAAATGTCTACTTTTAAATGAACCAATTCAAATAGAAAATAAATATTCTCAGATTATGTAATATTTATGAAACATGCACACAGGCGCATCACTACTGCGGAAATGATGAGTCAGTGTCACCATATTAATATCTTAAATTGAAAACAAAGAAAGCACTAGTTTATCAGTAGATTAAAACATTAATGCAGTCTTCTTGCAGTTTTTCCTTGACACATTCATAATTATTATGTCTGCCAGTGCGCCGTGACAAGCTTTTTTGCGTGATAATATGGTTTATTAATAAATGTGCGACTAAATCAACTAATGCTTCAAATGAATGACTGCTAGTCGACCAGAAAAATCTTTGGTTGAGGACAGTCCTATTTGTTTTAGTGTTACACATTACAAGTAATGCAAGTTATGTAATTGGATTACTTTTTTCAAGTAACTAGTAAAGTAACACACTACTTTTAATTTTACATTGAACTATCTGAGTTACTTCTTCAACTGTTTTCCCATTTATTCACTGACACCTCTCCCTACCGCATGTTGAGAGAAATTAGTGAGGTGCGGAGGCACTTCATTTAGCCAGAGGCTGATGAATTTCATTTTTGTTGTAAAAGGGCCTTTACAGTTGGCAAAAGTTAAAATTTGTTTTTTTAGTTATTACAAATCAAATAAGCAAGCTCAGTCCAAGTGACAACATGTATTCAAAAGTAATGTAATGCATTACTTTCCATAACATAATTAGTTACTTTTTTAAATGGTGTAATGCAATATTGTAATGCATTACTTTTAAATGTAATTTTCCCAAATACTGTCTTTTTTGTCCTTTTTAAACATGACAGCCTCAGATCTCATTCCCTTTCATTATTTAGGAAAAGAAGGATGAGCATGGTCTTCAAAAAGACATGTTTGGAATGAGGTGAGGCTGAGTAAATGCTGGCAGAATATTCATTTATTTTATGTGAACTATCCCTTTAAGTGATCTGGATGAGGCAGGGCCGTGAGTGAGGGGTGTTTTGTAACTCAATAGTACAGCTTCATCTGCAGTAGTGCTTTGACATGGGAAGTGATCTTTACACTAACACTGTCATAACAGAACACACACGAACATTCACACAAACACTCTTAGTTTCTCTATTTATCAGACCCCAACATCAGAAGTCCACTGAGCTTTTTATTTGTTTTTCTAGCCTGGTCTCTTTTTCGCCTTTTTATTTCCTAATTCTTCCTCTCTTTTTCATGTTTGTGTTTCACATAGACAAATGTGCAAATCCCTCTTGTTCACACACACACAGAATGCATAGTGCCGGCAGAAATGAATGACTTTGTCAGCTGTGTGCCGGTCATTAACCAGGCCATTTAACATTGATCCTTCTATGGCCCAGTACTGCCTCTCTCTTTCATTCTCTTTCTCTCTCCCTGGCAGTATGATCGCCATGGGCTGAGGCAGTGGCAGGCCTTGGGGGAAAATGCAAACCAGTCAATGTTCTAATCACACTCACACACATAATGATAGAAAGTGAGATGGATACATGCTATTGCATCATACAGATGGAAGAAGATGAAAAAGGGCTTGAGTAATTTTACGTCATTGCTATAAATGTATTATTCTGGGAAATTTGTTCTTCACTCCAATATCATTGAAACAGATCTTTATGAGGATCTAATCCAATAAGATTACTGTACATTATAACTTATTTTTATTGTGACAACAACAACAAAACAATCAGTTAAAATTTTAAAATGAACAACTGTATTTTTTATTTTTTTTTCAATTTTGACCAACTGTAAATTATTAAATATCTAATGTAAAACGACTATAAAATCAGCTAATAATGTATAATATTAACAGTTTTAATTAATAGGTTTGAGGACATTGATTTCAAATATTTATTTTGTCTTACATAGCCTTACATAATCATATATTTAAGTTATGTTTAATTTGATTATTTTCTTTTTTAAATACAATTTTAACACATAAACATTATTTATGTTTGAAAAACTGCTTGTGAGAAATGAACTGAGAACTTTAATGAGAGCATCTCTGTTGTCTTTTAATTTCCTGTCAGTTTCTAAAGTTCTAAAGTAACTTGTTAAAATGTCTTTACTGTACAGTATGTTGAATTTATTATCATATAGTATGTAAAATATTTGTGACCCTGGACCACAAAACCAGTTATAAGTATCACAGGTATATTTGTAACAATAGCCAACAATAGCCAACAATACACTGTATTTGTCAAAATGATCGAATTTTCTTTTATGCCCAAAATCGTTAGGATATTAAGTAAAGATCATGTTCCATGAAGATATTTTGTGAATTTCCTTCCATAAATATAACAAACTTAATTTTTTGCTTAGTAATATGCATTGCTAAGAACTTTATTTGGACAACTTTAAAGCTGTTTTTCTCAATATTTTTTAATTTTTTTGCACCTTCAGATTCCAGATTTTCAAATAGTTGTATCTCGGACAAATATTATCATATCCCAACAAACCATACATCAGTGGAAAGCTTATTTAATCTTATTTATAAATCTCAATTTAAAAAAATTGACGCTTATGACTGTTTTTTTTGGTCCAGGGTCACATTTATTACTTAAATTTGATTAAATATGGTAACCATTTTTAATTGCACTGGATTTGAACACATTACCTAAACTCGAGTATCTTTTATGATTTATGAATAATTAGACAAAAGTAGAACCAGATACCTGTAAACTGATTTTTACTGCTATTTTTGCTGTAAATTGACATCCATCTCATAGTACATTGAGAGAACATAAATTAAACTTTAATTTAATTGTGAACATAGTTTATGTAGATTAGTAGAGTTTTTGTTTTTGGGGTGAAGCTGTTCTGCCATGTGTTCAGTATAGAGAAACCTGATTCACTCTCTTCTCTCTGCACTGTTTGGTCATCCTAGCTATTTCCCTCGACAGGAAGCCAGGAAGCACCCCTCTTCCTGCCCCATTACGCACACAGACATACACACACACTCGCATTAACACACACACATACGCTCACATACACACAAAATGTGTCCTGTTACCTTGGAGATACCTTCCATGTGCTATCAATAGTCTGTCATGAACACATATGAATATCCTGTATATTTTATGCTCCAGCCAGTGCATTCACATTATCCTTTTGTTTATTTCCATGCAGGAAAAATGATAAAGCTTTCAACACCATAGGCCATAAACAATCCCTACTTTCATCTAAATTTACATTTGTTCGTACTTGATCATTTCACTGCCATTATGATAAGGCAGTTTGTTGTTTGTTGGCAATGACTGAAGTGAAGTGGAAAGGAACATGGGCTGGGTTCCAATCCGTCATGCACTCGATTGAGACACTGAATTATTCACTGTTCTAGGATGTAACCTGCTCTAGGACAGCTGCTAGCTGGCACAGACACATCAGAATGGGTCAGTGAGTTCCCAAATGTTGAGTCTACAGCCACATGAAGCTCTTAGAGTAAAAAATGGCACGTGATGTTCATATACCTCCACATTCTGTTCATGTTAATTAACCGTGAAGTTCGAGGCCAAGCACTTATTTCCCCCATACAGTGCCCCAAAATAAATCTCTAAAATAAACTTTTAGAGACTTTTTTCTGAGCCTGAGACTTTTAATCAAGTGATTTTTAATGAATGTATGAAGTCAGTTCTCCTCAAGTTCACACAGGTGTCATAGTCATTACATTACATTACATGCTTCATTCTGAATAGAGTGCATATTCATTTCCAATGTGATATGTCACTTCTAATGCACAGATTCGACATACTTTCAACTGCATGAGCGCCCAAATACTTATCGGTGCTACTGTATGCCAGAGTAAGATCAGCAAGAATGGAGTTGTTGATATGTATTAAGTATGCTGCCAGAGCTGTTCGTCTCTTTATGGTTCCAAGAAGTTCTTATCAGTTATTGCGTTTCTCATCTCTCTCCCTCATTGTTTTCATCACCTATCATATTGATGACTCATATCTTCCTTCTTTTTGCCCATCTCTCACTGTCTTCATCTCTCTCTCTCTCTCTCTCTCTTTATCTCCTGTTCCCTTCCTCCCTCTGTCCATCTTGTTAGGCTTAGCTCAGGGAATCATATAGAACAGTTCCTGAGGGGGAGAAAATGAGAGATTGGGTTTCAGCCCGATGATGCCACTTAGCCATTAACTATCTCCAGCAAAACCAAGTACCCCCCACCCCAACCCCCTCCGCCCGGCCTCCTTCCTTCTACCATTCATATCCAACCACCCCTCCTCCTCCTCCTCCTCCTCCCCGTCCCATCTCCCTCCCTCTCTCCCTCACTGTTTCCCACCCTCCATCTCTATCTCTCTCTCACACAACACACACATATACACACACACACACGCTCTGGGAGTGAGTGGATGATCGCACGAGCAGGAAGCGCTGACCGTACACAGATAGAGAGAGAAAAAGAGAAACAGAGAGTCCGAGAGAGACAATCCAACATTCACATTTTCAGCTCATACTGAGAGAAGGCAAACTACATAGCTGCTGCTGTGCTCTTTCCACACTGTTATGTGGAAGTACTTCTGAAAAGCAAAGCTCCTCTCCGTTACTTTGCCCCGGGGACATTTTTGTTTCTTATTCAAATAAATTGGGATATTCCGTGTGACATGTTGCCCTCGTTTTCACAAGAACCGTGTCTTTCTTCAGAGTGCTCTTTGAACGTGCAGTGCTCTAGCTGTTCCCTGATAAAGGCTGTTGCTGTTCTTCAGAGGGAATGACTGAGCGCTGAGGAACCAGGATTGCTTGCACGTGTGGGACAGTTGTGAAGAAGCATTGGGAGGCAGAAGAGAGAAAACTTATCAAGAAAACATAAAGGAAAGAACGAAAACAAGAAACGACAAACATAAAATACTGTTTTGGCACAAAATGGATCTCCCTCCTTTTAGGGGTAAGCGCTTGTTTATTTAAATCTCTTTTAGTCCAAGTCTTAATCTGTTTTTGAATTTGTTTGTGAATGGTTTTCTCTTGAGAATCTCCAGATCTAGTTCTAGATGTTCTCTGAATGAAATATAATCTAGCTGACATATAATGGGAGTAGAATATCATCCGAGTGAGAGATGATCTCTGTGTGTCGCGTAGTGCCCTAAACTCAAGTCCTACTCTGACCCAGCCAATGCACAGGGCTTCGGGCATAAAGGCATGGAATTGATTGTCCTCAAGGTCGGAGATGTCAATACTCCCCAGTTTGTGCTGGCAGAGTCTGATGGAGAGGTTGGAAGTGGAGTGGGAAAGCGCTGCACACATGCATGCTCACAACGGTCTACTGCGAAGTTTCTGTGTGTTCGGAACTGGTTTTGTGATAAAGTTCTCAAAGTAGGGGTTGGCAAAAAGAATGTAAATTTTGTGAATGGTGTACAACAACATTGGTTCAAAGGTATTAAAATGTCTCAAGTTTGCTTACTCTGTCACAGCTCATTCAGTTTATGTTGTCATAGTTTTAATAATGTTTACACTACGATTTTACAGTTTGTCAGTCATTTTTGTGTTTTTTTTTTTTTGAGCCTGTCTTTATGTTATATATTCCTGCTTTCTCTAAGTAACCCTCCCCCCTTCCTCTTTTCAGTCTCTCTCTGTTTCTCTCTCACCCAAACTTGCTGGTCTGCAGTGTCTATTTCAGTCCTTCCTGGGGGTCGGATTCGGCACATCCGGAATCTCATACAGTTTATTGTCATTCAATCCCACTGTGTTCCCAGAGGGGCCAGTGGGGCAGATCCCAGGGTCCTGGTGCCTGACAACTCAAGTCCAGCCACAGTTAAGCCTGGCCTCTAGGAGCGTATATATGCCCTCTGCGAAGCCCTCGGCCCTTACCCCCCGCGACTACCAGCTAATCAACCCTCAGTCAGCAATTGCCAATCTGCCACTCTATCTGAGTCACAGAGAGAACAGAAATGGAAAATGGATATCTCTAATGACAGTTAGCCTGCAGGAAGTCAGACTGGCCTGATGGCTGGCTGCAGAACTGCTGGATGCTTATCAGCAGCAGCAGGGGTCAATGAAAGGAGACTGGAGGCTTTAAAATAGCACCACAGTATGATGTCATTGGCCCACATCCCATCAGCCCCCAAACAAACGGACGGCATCAGCACCTCATTCACCTGACGGCCACACCCACCGACAGATAAACAGGCTGAACAATCTTCGAGCTGTTCCGATGTTGTCAAACGACCCTTTACGGGACAAATGTTTTGCCTTTTCTCATTTGCCTGTTCTCTCCTCCCTGTTTGGAGGTTTAAAGTTTCTCCCAGTCAGTGGTGTGTGGTGACTGTTATGAATAATATGCTCTTCTCATCCTCTTCCTGCCCTGGATTGGATTACCCTGGCCAAGGATGTGTGCAAGGTAACGGGTGCAAGGAGCCCCGGGGCAGAGCCGCGAGGTACAGCTCACTCAGCACTGATACTCCCAAAGCGCAGGGGCCTGTCTTCAGGTTACCCCTCATGGCAGGCAGGGCTGAGTAAACACGGCCCTCTCTCCCCTCTTTTTCTCTCTCAGGCGCTCCAGATGCAGCTGTCTAGCGCTCGCTTTGAGCTGTTTGCATGGTTCTGGGACTTAAAAGTGTTTCTTATCCTGGGACAGGTGTTGTCTTAGAATATGTACATTTTTTGTGTGCTCACAATCTCCCTTTTACTTTTTTATTCATTTTCATTTATTTATTTATTTAGATCAGATGTCTCTTGCATGTCTACTCCCTCTGCTATAGTGGTTTAAATGCGATACAAAGTTGGATCAGGGCTCTTGTGACCTGAAAGAAAAAGAGAAATACAGACAGCCATTAGTGGTGAATGGTTATTGGATTTGCTTTACTTCATCCAATGTAAGATATGCTATCAAGTTTGGAGAGTCAGATACAGCATATCCTTTCAAATGATAAAACCATCCAGCGAAAAATAGAGGATGGAGTCTTCAGATGTGGGACCTGAAAAAAACCATGCTTTGGATAAATGCTGGATTGCAGAAACAGATCCCGAACTCTGCCTTCAGGATAGCTGTTCTAAACGGATCTATTTCATAGTGAATGCTGAAGTGGTGTAGTTTAACCTTCCTTTTTCCTTCGATCCCAGTCATCACCCCATTAAAATAAATCGTACTCTAAATCAGGTTCATCTAGGTGCTTGCTCATTTAGAGTAATGCTTTTAAGAGGTCACAGTGAGAGTTAACAAATTAGAAGCCTTCATCTGAACAACACAATCAATATCCTTGTGTACACTGTCACAATGCAAGCAGATTTAAATCAACACGTCCAAAGTCTGAATGTTCCCTAAACAACAGCCAGTAGCACTTTGGAAGGCACTTAAGTAGCAGTTATCCACAGAATTTGTTTAAGAGAAAACAATTGTGCAAGCTCCATTGCAGAGTCGTGATAGACTAGTCCACAGCCCCAGTACAGCCTCGCCCTGGTGTGCGGTCTGGGGCACGTGGGGGTAAAGAGTGTTCTGGGACTCGACAGGGAGTGGTAGAGTGCTCTTTGTTGGGGGGTTTGAGTAGCAGGGTGATCTGCTGGGCTTCCTGATGTCAGCACCTTGCCTGCTATGCCGCTGGAGTGTGACTTATCGATCCTCTGGCACCCTTGCTGCTGCTTTTGGGTGGGGTGGAAGAGTGTGTCGGGGGCTGTTATATAGCAGCTTCTGCTCTGGTCTTCTGCTTTACAGCTTATTTTATAAGTGCGCCATGTTCATTGACAGAGGTGGTTGGGGAACGCTAGTGGGAGGCAGTTTTAGGTTAATGGATGGTGGCTTTCCAAATGGTCTGGCTCAGGGGAAGTAACTCACAGAATAAAAGGGTATTTCATTAATGATAACCGGAGAGGAACTTTTGCGGAAAGGAGTTAATGGTGAGCGGGCAGTTCTTCAGAAAGTGGCAGTTTAGAAATTTCTTTTGTACTATTTCTTAGAGCCCAGGAAATGCAACGTTTTGAGGTGTAATTTGGGTCTGTTTTTACACAAGAGCACTGCAAGTCAGTGGAAAGTTCCAAATAAACTCCAGTGTAGCCGCGAGTGATAAATGCTCCCAAGTGCTGACACACTTGAGGAAAACCACATGGAGAGGACATGTGCAAATGCTCAAACAAATATGCAACCAAAAGTGCCTGACATGACACAGATGAGCTAACCCAAAACTTCCTCTCTGGCTTGCCTGCAGATGCGAGACTAAAAGTCCAATGTTGTTTTCGAAGTCAGGCCCCAAATAATGAGCTCATGGAAATGAACAGCAGACCCCTTTCAACAATTAGATGGACTGATAGGACTTGACTACAGCTCTCTGCTGGGTTTGATGTAATTACTCTCCAGGACTTCTCTTTCCTCCTCTGTGTAATTTGCAAATGCATTTTGTGCTTCCGACCTGGGCCTCCTTATCTTGAGTTTCTGGCTGGGCAGAGGGGGTGGGGGAGGATGCTATCTTACCTTTTTTCGCGAGAGCATTCAGGGCTCTTGCCAGGAATTCAGCTGACTGTGCCCCGGATGCTTGGGGGACTGGGAGCAGACACTGCTTCTTCTAATCACTGCTGTTGTGTATGGATTTCCGTTGCTTGTTATGTCAGAGACAGCTCTCTTTTCTTGTCCAATCTCTCCATAGGCTGTCTAAAACTTTGCATTTATCCTTATCACACACTGACTTTTGAAATTGTCTGAGAGTCTGACAAACATCAAAAAGCGGTGCTCTCTACATCTCGATGGAAGAAAGCAAACCCCATCGTTATCTAATCCAGTGCAATCCAAGGTCTTGTTCGGCAATGACATCCAATAATGCGAGCAGCATGTTTCTCAATTCCAGGATGCTGATTTTTTCCATGCACATTCCAATAGCCATGTTGTTCCTGTTTATGGAGGATAAGGCTTAACAAAAGAAGGGCTGCAGGGAGGGGCTACAGCAAATTCCTCCAAGCTGCTGAGGAAGAGATACCTCAGGACACTGACACTAAGTCTTTTGGGTTCCCCAGTTTCTCACAATTCATTGCTGTCAAATTCTTTGCTCTGGTTCCCTTCCCTTGTGTCAACAGCTGTGTTCTCCAGATGCTAAATTACAGTGTGATGTCAATGGTGTTATCTCTCCATCCTCTGTGTCTAATAATAACCGTAGCTTTAGCCGTGGACCATCTGAAAGGAGTAAAAGGACTCATATGAACATTTGTTTCAGCAACTACACATTATGCAGACTGAATTTAAACTTTAACCATTTCGTTCGATTGTGAATCTAACAATGATGCCTTTATCTTATTCTTTTCTCACTACAGGTTTATCCGATGTACCGTGATATTGGTCGACCTTGCAGCTTAGCCCCTACCCTGGTGGCCCTAAAAGAATGGATCCAGTACCTCCTTTTCGGATGGACCCTGAAAGCCTGGATCTTCAGCAGGTCCCTGTATTGTCCATTGACCAGATCCGTGCTATAAGGGCTAATAATGACTATGTGGAACGCCCTGTGGCACTGGAGCCTTCCTCTCAGGTTGGTGTCTTCTATGCACACGATGAACGACATCCTCCGATGTCTCGCAGTCAAAGTCAGCATCAACATTCCCATTTGGCCCACTTAAGTCGCTCCAGTACCGTGAGCTCCATGTCCCGTGGCAGTGCTGCTTCGGACCAGAGACTTCTTACAGGATTAACGCCTTCCCATTCTGGTCTAGCGACTGTGGTGAGGTCCCAGCCCAAAGGTGACTTGAAACCCGACTCGCTAGGCAAAGGGCTGGCTGAAGGCGAGGACTTGGGCCTGCATCTCTTCATCTGTGAACGTTGTGGCCACTGCAAGTGCCAGGAGTGCTGTGCCCCTCGTAGTTTGCCCTCCTGTTGGACCTGTGGCCAGCGCTGCTTGTGTTCTGCCGAAAACATCCTGGAGTACGGCACCTGCCTGTGCTGTGTGAAGGGTCTGTTCTACCACTGCTCGGCAGATAAGGAGGACAACTGTGCTGACCGACCGTGCTCCTGCGCCCCAGCTCACGCCTGCTCCCGCTGGAGTGCTATGGCCTTCCTGGCACTCTGCCTGCCTTGCCTGTGCTGCTACCCTCCTGCCAAGCTGTGCCTCACTCTGTGCCAGCGTGGCTACGATCGCGCCACCCGTCCCGGCTGCCGATGCAGCAACACCAACACTGTGTGCCGCAAGATCTCTGCCACCAACCCTGCGCCCTTTCGTAAAACCCTGGAAAAGCCTGTATGACAGCATGAATGAGCCTCTTGCAGTCCTCCTTCGAGGAGACACCTCTGATGCTGAAGCAGCCGAGGAATTCTGCTAAATGAACTGATCTACTCTAAACCAAACAGGCCTCCCTGCATCATGTCCATCATCATGTATCCTAATTCCCTCTTTTATTTTTTAGTAAACCCTTGTCTATTTATTTATTTATTAGACTTCCAGGATAGAGTTGGGTAATGTGAACCATATGTAACATACAGGGAGTATGCTATCAGAATTAATGCAGAGGCTGTACTGGGTAAAAGGATCATCTAGACGTGGGAAGCTGTCAACAGGAAGTCAGCGCTGAGTGTGTCTTCTTCGGCCTTACTGAATGAAAAACTGTAAGCAAGCTGGCTCACTCTAGACGCGGATACAGGGCGCTGGTTAGGGAGAAGAGCCCAACCAAAAAAAATCTGACTGTGTAAGTCAATTCTGTTTGACACCAAAAACGGGACCATACTAAATCAGAATATTAAGCTCACCTAAGAGGGATGTGTTAAGAGAGGTGGTAAAGAGAGACATTGTGCGCATGAGTGTGTGTTAAGGAAGAAGACGTGTGTTTGTGCATGTGTGTATGTGTGTGCAGTCTCAGGCCGGCATCTGCTGTCAGCAGAAGCCTCTCTTTTTATTTTTAGAGGAGCTACTCTGAAAGATAAAGTGTCTGGTCAGGTTTCCAGCCCAGGGCAGCCTGACGCCAACCTCTCCCAAGCACTCTTACATCCTCAACTCTCTTTTCCACTGCTGCCTATTGTGCTTTCCAACTGCTCAACAACAGCGATAGGATCCTTGACTGTTTCTGCATCCAAGCACGTTGTGGGACCAAACATCAAAAGGGACTGTCTGTCCAACTTTGACAGTGCTCTCAGGATGAGATACAAGCCATTACTTTGAGAGCTCTTGGACAAATTGGCCAGACAACCTGGACCATGCTTTACGTTAACATCAGATCCGAGCAGTATCAGCAAAATGAAGCCATTGTGGTTCCTCAGTTATACCATACATGGGACTTTAGCATCTCCAAGGACTCTGGCTTCTCCTGAGGTTCTCTGGTTGGCCCCGAATGCTTCAGAGGAAATGAGGTTAATGGAGACTATTGTGTCATCTAACAGGAAGAAGGGATTGTATTGAGACAAGGGCTTAGTCACCTGGCCAGAACGAGGTAGAATACAACACTTGGGAACAAGGTGAAACAGATGCACTGACATCCAAAACTGGGAAGCAAGTTGAATGAAATCTGTTTCAAGTGTGTGTGTTCTTCCCCAATAATGCACATCTTTGTGAGTTCCTTTGCTATATTTTTGTATGTACATAGAATTCTTATTGTATTTGTATTTTTATTCCATTTGTTTTAATCTGGTTATTATTACCATTTTTTCTATTACTGTTGGACATAACCTTGTCAGATACCTGGCTAATTCTTAAGACTAACCATAAGGCTGATTTTGTATTGTGGAGGAGAGGTCCCTTGTGCATGTCACAATGTTCCACCGCAGTACTGTATATTACCCTGCAAAATCTTAATAATTGGGCTCTTTTGGGTTGCATGTATCCATTATCATAAATTGCTACACAAATAATTAACTCAAAACTGATTTAAATGTGGCATTCAGACAAGACCTAAACAGCCTGAAACATACTTTCCCACAATTGCATAAGATAAAATGTCCAAGTTGTGCCATTACTGGTTTAGGTTACACACAAGCTTGCAGAGCCAATCATATGTGTTCTACCAATACAACATTTATTGGCATGAGAGCAAAAAACATGCATCACCATCAGAGGCCAGCTTTAACAGGGTGAAACAGTGAGAAGATACCTCTCCTCCACAATCGCATCCCAAAAGAATGGCTTCTCTAAGGAGGGTCCATGATGTGGGGTTTCAGTGTGTAGGTACATACAATTTACAAGAATGCCTAACTGGTGCTGTCCACAGTCTCTAAGTTAACCACTAAAAGTTCACCATGTTGTATTAGTAAGTATTGCTTTGGTACAATTGGCATCTTGTAAGTTGTAAAAGAATTAAAGAAGAATATATAAACATATATATATATATATATATATATATATATATATATATATATAAATAAATCTATACAAATGAATATATTATATATATATAAAAATATATATATACATTTTACACTTTTTGTTGCTGATATTATCATAAAGCCACAGATATTTATTTAAATGGTTGCAAGGAAAGCTATGTATTTATTTCGGGTGAATGATGAAAAGAAATTAAATGAAAAGACCCATGTGATGATTTCAGCTTTTTTCAGAGTGGACTGGTGGGTGTGGCCATAAGGCCATGGTTAATAAATAAAACATTTTGAAATATTCTGTGTACAAGACTTGTTTTTAGATCTCTAACAATGTTTTGACTATACTGTATGTACAGTATAAGCTTGAAAATGTGTCAATTGAAATTTCTAGATGTTTAGCGAGGGTAAAATCCATCTTTAGCTGTACTGAACTGTGCCGGACTTTTAAAGTACCCGAAATACCCACAGCTGCTGAGTCTAGTTGCATCTGTAGTTTTGTGGTATTTACCACCAGTGCAAGCAAACTGCTATTCTGCACATGCCTGAAGGAGTTATTAAGTGCATAAGTGATCTGTTTAGAAAAAAAACATAAAATCCTGTGAAGTAGCAAATACATATGTGTGTGTGGACACTTATGGATGTTAGTTTCAGTGCCGAGGGGTTCCGGTCTTTGTCTGTCTCTTTACTCCACTCTCCGCACTTCTGCCTGTTTGCCTCATAAATAAGTAATCAAGGCCATCTCGTACTAATGGCCTTGGAATAGAGGGACTAGAGATATGTGTGTGCGTGTGTCTATGAAAGAGGGCGTGAGTTACTTCAGAAGTCTGAGAGTGTGTATAAGGTGTGTGTACATAGCACCATTTCTGTGTAATGCCTGTCACGCTACCATACCTCATTTTCCCAGAGCTTCAGAAGCATTAAGTCTGTTCCCCAACATCTCAATAATCCACCCGCTCTCTAGGCTTTGTCTATATAAGAAGATGCTACATGAATAATACAGATCCAGTATTCTCTTTATGTGTGCATACGTTAAGATATAGAGTACATACATCAGTTCGGTGTCTGGAGACACACAGTTCTTGATAGTGTAGCATTAATTGAACTTAATTAAAGGGATAATGCACACAATAAAGGGATTAATGGGATAGTTCACAAAAAAATGAAAATTCTATCTTCATTTACTTAGCTGCATGTCATTCCAAGCTTGCATGACTTGCAGAAATATCCCAAAACATAGCATAAATTCCTTTTAAAAGACAGTATTCTATATATTCCGAAGCTATACAATAGCTTTGTGTGAGGAACAGACTGAAATGTATGCGCATATTCCAATTTGGCTCGTAAAAACACAATGCTAGGGTTTATAAAATTTGCATTGCATTATGGTATTTAATTACTGTATGTAATTTAGTTTAGGTTGTTCCATTAAAACGTATGCTCAAACAAGTGGTTATGTGCAATGAAACAGGGTTCGTCAAGATGCGTCATGGGAGTACTGTCAAAAGTCAGAAAAGACTTCTTCACTCAAGAAGAAACTGACTCTGGAGGGATGCTCTTTGCTTTCTTAACCTTTAACCCAGCTAATAAAGAGCAAGAAGGGATGGGGTTGGTTGATCTTCTACCATTCTGACCTCATGGCCTCTGTAACCAGCGAGTCCCCCTATGTGGCCCTTGTCCGGCAGGGACAGGCACTGTTGAGGACACCCCAGGGGTCAGGGATGGAGCTATAGAGGCTGTCAGTCAGAGCTCCATGCATATGTCAATCACAGTGCAGCGGTGTGTGAAAATGGACTTTTTCTAAGCCACCCTAATCCAAATGTAAAAACACTCCACTTAAAAGCAGCAGCATTAAGGCTTACAAATCACTTACATAATTGAGCAATATCAAAGCGGTCTTTGTAACAGTTCAAAAAGCATATCTTTTTACGGCGCCTTCTGTTTTGCACTAGCTGCATTAATTCACCACATGTTAAATCATATAACTTAAAGGAGAATTTTACTTCCAGAACAAAACATAACAGATAATTTACTCTCCCTCATCATCCAGATGTTTATGTCCTTCTATCTTCAGTTGTAAAGAAATTATGTTTTTTGATTAAAACATTTCAGGAGTTCTCTCCATATAGTGGACTCCTATGGTGCCCGTGAGTTTTAACTTCCAAAATGCAGTTTGAATGTAGCTTCAAAGAGCTCTAAATAATCCCAGTCAAGGAAGAAGAGTCTTATCTAGCAAAAAAAAAAAAAAAACTTTTTAACCTCGAATGCTCATCTTGTCTAGCTCTGCCTGAACTCTGTGCATTCTGGTTCAAGACAGTTAGGGTACTTCAAAAAACTCCCATCTCATTTTCTTCTCCAACTTCAAAATCGCCCTACATTGCTATTTTACCTATTTTTGTAAATGGCGTTTGATCTTCTTTGCACGTTCACTTTGTAAACACTGGGTTGGTACTTCTGCAGCGATGCAGGGCGATTTTGAAGTTGGAGGAGAAAATGAGATGGGAGTTTTTCGACCTACCCTAACTGAACTGGAATACACAGAGTACATGCAGAGCTAGACAAGATGAGCATTTGATGTTAAAACTAAATAACTTTCGCTAGATAAGACCCTTCTTCCTCGGCTAGGATTGTTTAGAGCCCTATGAAGCTGCTTTAAAACTGGATTTTGGAAGTCCAAACTTGCGGGCACCATAGAAGTCCACTATATGGAAAGAAATCCTGAAATGTTTTCCTCAAAAAACATAATTTCTTTACGACTAAAGAAAGAAAGACATGAACATCTTGGATGACAAGGGGGTGAGTAAATTATCTGTAAATTTTTGTTCTGGAAGTGAACTTCTTCTTTAACCATAAAACATTCAACAGGATTCCTTCATATTTGTGCATGCACACATCAAATTGGAATAAGTAACAAAAGACATTTCTGATTTCATGGTTACCGAGACTGGTGGCAGTGTGGCCTTGAGCCACCCTGGGGGGTGCTGGAGCCTCAGAGGCTGGGGGAGAGCTGAAGCCGTTGACAGGTGGAGGTGTGATGGAGAAGCAGGCGCCAGAGAAAGCTGAAAGGGGCTGAAGAAGGCCACAGTGCCGGGGCAGAGCGGAGCCAGCCTACAAAGACTAATAACAGGGATTTTGGGCAACAGTGCTCATATACACTACCAGTCAAATATTTTTGGTAAGATTTTTTATGTTTTTTAAAGAAGTCTCTTCTGCTCACCAAGCCTGCATTTATTTGATCCAAAATACAACAAAAGCAGTGATATTGTGAAATATTTTTACTATTTAAAATAGCTGCTTTCTTTTTGAATATATTTTAAAATGTAATTTATTCCTGTGATCAAAGCTAAATTTTCAGCATCATTACTCCAGTCTTCAGCGTCACACGATCCTTCAGAAATCACTCTAATATGCTGATTTGCTGTTCAAGAAACAGTTGAGTACATTTTTTCAGGATTCTTTGATGAATAGAAAGATCCAAAGATCAGCATTTATCTAAAATAATTCTTTTACAACATTATACATTATACTATTCAAAAGCTTTGAGTCGAATTATAGAAATTAATACATTTATTTAGTAAGGATGCTTAAAATTGATCAAAAAGACAGACATTTATAATATTACAAAAGATTTCTATTTCAGATAAATGCCATTCTTCTGAACTCTCTAATCATCAAAGAAATCTGAAAAAATTCTACTCAGCTGTTTTCAACATAATAATAATAATAATAATAATGTTTTTTTGGACCTTAGTAATGATGCTAAAATACAGCTTTGCAATCACAGGACTAAATTACATGATATTTTCAAATAGAAAACAGTTATTTTAAATAATAAAAGTATTTCAAAATTTAGCTGTTGTTTGCTGTACTTTGGATCAAATGAATGCAGGCTTGGTGAGCAGAAGGAGACTTCTTAAAAAATAATAATAATAATAATCTTACTGTCCAAACATTTTTAAATGGTAGTGTAAATATAAGAGAAGTTAAGATGTTGTTTGCATGATAATTTTCCAACCTTTTTTTATTTTAAAATATAAAAGATTTTTTTAAAGCAGTATTTATTAACATCCTAAGCTCTGAAAATTATATTAAAGGGGTAATTCACCCAAAAATGAAAATCTTGTCATTAGTTACTCACCCCATGTCATTACAAACCCATGAGACCTTTGCTCGTCTTTGGAACGCAAATTAAGATATTTTGGTGAAATCAAGAGCTTTCCGACCCCGCATAGACAGCAATGAAACTACCACGTTCAAGGCCCAGAAAGGTAGTAAGGACATTGTTAAAACAGTCCATGAGATTTCAGTGGTTCAGCCTTAATTTTTAACATTTCAACAGTTTCTTCTGGATCAGCTCTCTTTTTCTCTTCATGGACTACTTATGGTAATTGCATTGCTGTCTATGCAGGTTCAGAAAGCTCTCATTCATTTTTGGGTGAACTATCCCTTTAAAATGTTATCTCTTAATTTCAGTTTGTTAATGTATATGTATGGTCCAAGTAAATTTATTCCAATTCTAGCCTGTCTAGACATGACTCTATCACGCCACGGCTGTGACAGAGTTTTCGGCCCATCTGTTTTGTGGTGATCGGTTAGAGGTTGGTGGTGTTTGTGTTAAAGTATGTGAAGTGTGTTTTAATGTTGGGTTGGCTGAGATCTATGTATCTTGCTGCTCTTATGTGGGCAGTGAGATGGTGGGAAAGAGGAAATTTGGGAAAGATGGGAGATTTCCTCCGCGTTAACAAGTTCCCACCGAACCATTTTCAACCCTGTGGGATTGAAATTCTAGGCAGTTTGGCAGTTTCTTCCCATCATCCCTTGAGACATACGAGATTTTTAATTCTTAAATAAAATAGTGTTAGTAGTGTAGTGCTAGTGTCCTTAACATTTTAAAATGTATCTATACCATACAATAATAATGTTAAAAAGTTTGTTTTAGTATATGTTGTGTGTATACAACATGTGTGTATACTATATGTATGTATGTATGTGCGTATGTGTATGCTTTGAGCTGAGGTGGGACTGTACTTGATGAAAGGATGGCGTTGCGGATGAGTGATGTGCAGCGGGGGAGACGGAAGAGCACGAGGGAAGAAAGAGCGAGGGAGTGGGGGAGGAGAGGAGAGGAGGAGGACTGTTTGCGGGCCTGCTGGGTGGCTGAGTGCAGACAGCTGGAGGAGGAGTTGATGGGAATGGTATCTGCAAGGTCAGGGGTCACTGGAGAGAGCTTTAGCACACTTCCGCTGCCGGCCCCACGGCTCTCCAGTCTCTGGAATTCTGCTCCTCCAGCTCCCACTCAAGCTTGTGTGTGTTTTAAGCCACGATTCGTCCCTTTTCACTACTTTTTTCTTCCTCACTCTATTTATTTATCTCCACTTACAATAAAAGTAGAATAACCATGTTTTTTTTTTTTGGATGTGGTACAGTACATTATTATTATTTTTTGGTTTTTTTGGGGGGGGCATTTACTGTATATAAAAAAGATTATTATTTTCAAATATAAATATATCTTAAAATATCATATAAAATGTTTATATGTAAAATAAAAAATAATATAATGTCCTGAAAAATAAATCTTACATTAATAAAATACATCAAATACGTAGTTATATATGTAGGTATATATGTAGATGCGTATAGAACAAAGTATGCTGTTAACTACCAACTATCATGAATTTGCTAGTCATTTGATACCATCTGGACTGCAACAGTCCTTTTTTTGTAAGTCTCTGTCAGTGCCAGACTCAGATTATTCAACCCACATCTGTAACTTTTTTTTTTTTTTTTTTTTGATATTTGTTCCTCTCCACGCCATGGCCTACATGCATATTCCTGTGTGTGCTTCCCCAGTCAATCAATGGCGTTATGGATCTACTGCTGCAGCTGTAATATAGATCTGCCCTTGCTCGATCCATGCAGTCCTGTCATTTCAACAGCGGCAATGCTGAGCTCTTCTCTCTCTCCCAGTTGTGCGCATATCGAGTGGCTGTGTTTTTCTCGGCGCTCTCTGATGGCCCTTGCTACAGCCGTGCAAAGAGGCCAAACTATGATGAGGATAATATCTGTTATTTGGCCCCAGCCAGGGAAGCAGCACACACTGCACTACCATTAAAGGGCATTAGTGTGTGTGTGTGTGTGTGTGTGTGTGTGTGTGTGTGTGTGTGTAAGAGAGAGAGAAATGAAGAGAGTGAGCATATATCTGTACAAAGTTTGTGTGGCCTCTGAGGGACAAGATAGCATGTGCTAAATGCGATACATGCGTGTTTTTGTAACATGATTCTGTCATCATCTGTGTGTTTCTCACTTTAACGGCCCCCTCCTGTCCAACCCCCCGCACACACATACATACATGCACATGCAGGGGAATGAGTGGTGCAAAATCTCCCTGCAGATGTTCTCGATTGTGGTGATCCAATATCCTCTTGTGTTCCGCTGTCTAAAAAAAGAGAGCTGTTTTACATTTCCCTTGGGGGCAAGAAGGGAGAGATTCTCACAGTGATAGAGCTGACCCAGGTCCTTCGAGGGCTGCCCCACATTATTTTAGACAGTCTGTTTTTTATGAATTTGGGAGTCATTCACTGTCATGGTGGGGAAGATGGGATAAAATGTATGGATTTGTGATATATAATGATTTCAATCCACATAATCAATTCTTGTCATAATGAGACAGAAAGGTCTCAGAAAAAGACCTAAACAATCTCATGTTTCTCAAAAGTTTCAGAAAAGATCTCAACTTCACAATCTGTGCCCTATGAAATCAATATAAAACATTTGAATCAAAATCTTCCTAGGGCTGAGCAATCCCTATTAAATAGCTCTATACTTTCACAATATGTCAAAAATTGTCTCATTTCTTTCTATATTTTTTGTTCTAAATTAATTTACATTATTAACATTTAAGCTGATGCTTTAAAGGAATATTGAACTCCGGGTTCAATAAGTTTATAGTCAATCAACAGAATTTGTGGCATGATGTTGATTACCACAAAAACGTATTTTAACTTGTTGTAAGAAAGAAAGAAAGAAAGAAAGAAAGAAAGAAAGAAGAAAGAAAGAAAGAAAGAAAGAAAGAAAGAAAGAAAGAAAGAATGAAAGAATGAAAGAAAGTTGCGGTAAGAGGAATAGGGATTTTTTTTAATTATTTTAAAGCAGAAATGTAAAGAAATGTACATTTTATAAAAACTACTTACATTAATTATTCTAAAAAAAATATATATTTTTTTAGTTAATTACATGATATTGATTATTTTAACTTGCCCCTTGTAAGAAAGAAAGAAACAAAGAAAGAAAGAAAAGTTGCAGTGAGAGGAATAGGGAATTTTTTGTTTAATTATTTTAAAGCAGAAATGTAAAGAAATGTACATTTTATAAAAATTACTTACATTAATTATTCTGATAAAATTAGTTTTATTATTTGAGCTGTAAAATTGCCCTTCTAAAACTAGATTGGATAATACTGTAGGTAAGTACACATTTTTTTGTGCTAAAATCATGTTAACGCATATTGTTTATACCTTTTGTAACAGTAGTCATTTTAATGTCTTGCAAATTGGCCCCATTCACTTCCATTGTAAGTAGGGGAGACTGAGGGCAGGTGTAACATTCATAAACTTCAACTTCAACTTCATAAATCACAAACTACTTGAAATACACTAGTCATCCCTTGATATATGAAACAAATATGGCTGCACATATTAATAATACAATTGATATATTTTAACTAATAATGACAAGACTGTGATATTAAAGTAAAGTCGGAGTGATACAATTGCCCCTTTGGTGGGTGGACTGTAACACTGTTTGGGGGCAATTTTAACACAATGTTACAATTTTACAGTCATGATATATACACACCTATATTAGCATTGGTTGTCTTAGCATTAGGTTGTTCATGTTACTTTTATCAATAACCTAGAGATAAAATGTATGTAAGTTTAAATGTACAGTCACCTAAAGTTTAGACAGCAGAAGAAAAGTACTGTACACCCAAAAAGTCACTTTCATACCTCAAATTCCACGATGCAGAAAACGTGGACCGAATCATGGAATCCAGTCATAAAAATGGAATTTACTGAATACGAGAATATCACGGAATTTGTTGGATGAATTAATCAAAAGTAGGTCATTACACTTAAATCAAACCATAATATGAGATAGTATCTGTCAATATTAAGCTGCAAAAATGACATTTAAATATGAATCCTGCATTTTCTGTGTGTCTCTGTGTTAATGAATAGCACTTACGTGTGGTTTTTTTTGCTACACAGATAGCTACTGAAGCGCATGTGATGCTCGCAGTGCGCTAGCATCTGTCGTCTCACTAAATGAGGATATAAATACATGAACAACATTTCCAGAACTGCTCTGAGTTTCACTTATGAGCATTTGACCACTCCATTTGAATAAAGCTAGTGTCATATCATATACACACAGAACTGTAAAGGTATTCACATCAACCCGTCAAAATAAAAGTCTGGTTTAACTTGAAGACATTGTGCCAGAAATTGTTCAGTAGAATTTACATAGCCTACTACTACCACTACTACTACTACTAAAATTAAACAAACATTATTTTTTAGGGTATAATCACACAACATTTATTTCATGTTTTATTTTTAATATCACTAAATCACTAAAAGATAAATGAAATTAATGTTTTATGCCTTCATTTGATAACCAGAAATACACAACACAGAATTTGAGAGGGGAAAAAAAAAAACATTTCATAAGGCTATTTTAAGAATAAATTTGAATAAATTAAGTATGCATTCAAATATTTAGACATGTTAAAACAGAATTTGATAACAATAAAACATGGTGAGAAAAAAATAAATCATTTCATAGGGCCTTAAACATACAATTTTTGTTAAACCTTTAATAAATTGATGTGAAACCTTTAATAAATTGATGTGAAAATGTATACATTTCATGATTTTAATTAATTAGATATGTCATTAAAAAAATAATAGTAATAATAATAAAAAAAAAAATAAAATAAATAAAAAAAAAATGAATCCAGAAAAATTTAAAATGGAAAAAACAGAAATTGGAAAAAAAATAAAAATGGGATAAAATAAAACAGATTTCACTGAGCCCTACTCAAAATCGGTATTTTGAAATATTCTGCTGAAGTGAAATAATCATGCTCCTTTTCCACACGCAGAGAGAGAATCCTACTGAGCATGTGCAGATTAAAGGTCATCACTCTAGCTTGTTTTTGATTGGAGAAATTGAGTGTGTTACAGTCGCTCCCACTCTCCCCTACCACATTGTACACTACATTTTTGTTTTGTTTTAAAGAAATTAAGGTGCTGTCAAGTATTGAATGATCTTCTCTTCAGATGAGGTTCTACAGATGTTAAAGGTTCTTTATGGAACCATTTAGACAAAAAAAAAATTCTTCTATGGCATCGTGAAGCACCATTATTTTTAAGAGTGTACCATTAAGCCTGAATTATAAAATAACAACACCTGAGCATTTTTGCCCCCAAACATGGTATAAATATCAACCACATTCATATATCTAATATTATGGGTAATGAAATGTATGTGAGTGATAAACATCACATACATTGAAAGACTCTGTGATCATGTGATCATGATGTTGATGCATAGGCTGTGCCAGCCGTGTGTAGGTGTGTCTAATCCTGGGTGACTGGATGCAGGAAATGCTGGTGCATTCCTTGCATTTTTCAAAACGCTGCAAATTGCTGAGCACGTCATTTTGGCCGAACATGATCACTGACCTGGGGGGTAAAGCGAGAGCGATTTCAGGAGGATGCACATGTGGGAGAGAGAGCACTAAAATGCTATCTGTTCCGTTTCACTCACATCAATCTATGCTTTCACATTTGTGGGCCCATTTATAACTTGCTGTTATATGCAAGCGGAAATAATTATCCATCATCTAACAGATCCGTTCAACAGGATCCCAACTTCAAAAGATCAAATGATGCTTTTAACATATGGGCTATTGCATCTGAAAGGATGTACCAGAGTCCAAAAGGCTTTAGTCACCAGATCCTGGATGATTACTCAGCTTGAACAGCACAAATAACCAGAATCTCAGTCTTAACAAGCCTGAATGTGTGACTCAGACTGAGGAGAGGAAAGCAAAGAATAGAAACATCCAGTCCTTCCGAAAGGCAAGTGCATAAATAGGCGCCCGGCTCGGGCAGGAAGTCTCGGCCGCTGTGATGGTTAAGCCAGCCTGTTGATGTTTTCCCTCTCTTTGCACGTACAAAGAGGGAGGTTTAGTGTAACTGAAATTCTAGCAAAATGAATGGTGAATTCCGAACATCTATTGAAGAAAGAGCTGCTGGATAAATTATTGAATACATTCTATCAAATCTGAGTACTCACTCTTTTGCCTTCCATTGCAGGTTAAGTGTAGGTCCATTCAGTCTTTCAAAGGGAGACTCTGGGACGATGGATGTTGCATGATGAAGAGAAATACTTATTTGTAAATTATGTTATTTCAGTCGCTGGCACATTCCAGTTCTTCGTTAAAACAAAAATCCCAAACCTAATATTAAACTGTAAAATAATGAAGAAAACAAAAGTATTGATCATTCTCATCATATGTTATGCTATGGTATGCTATCAAATATATTAAATATATATTAGAAGCACTGTTGGGTGTGACTAGTTACTAAGTAATTAGTCACTGTATTTTAATTACTTTTCCGTAGAAAAAGTAAAGTAAGGGATTACTCTTATTTTTTCTGTAATTAAAATACAGTTATTTCTTATGTAATTGAACTTAATGCTGTGTATAGACTGTAGAACATTTATATACAATACAATAGTGGATTTAACATTAAAATTTAAAGTCTAACCTTAAAATACATGTTTAAATACTTTGGTGAGTTAATAAGAATATTGGTATCACTTTAGTGTCCAATTCCAATGCTTTTAACTCGTTGGTTATTAGCATGAATATTACTGGGATATTGGCTGTTTATTATTATTTAAAAAGCCCATAGTGTCTTATTCTGGAATCTTTCTAAATCTTTAATCCTACCCAATTCTTAAACTTAACAGCTACTTTACTAAGTATTAATAAGCAGTAATTAGGAGTATATTGAGGCAATGTCATAGTTAATTGTTGGACCCTAATCTAAAGTGTGACTAGAATAATTTATGTAGTTATCTATTATTTATTGAAAGAATTAAAAGAACTGTTTCATGTCTATTCATTTCATTAACTTGTCAAGGTTGTAAGTAATTAATACTTTTTGGAGAGAGTAATTTGTACAGTAATCTAATTACGGTGTTGAAGATGTAATTAGTAAATAGTAATTAATTGCTTTTTAGAGTAACTTGAAGAAGCATGTAAATGAAATAATCTATAATATTATATAAGGCAAATACATAAATTTAAATGTAATGTATATAATAAAATACTACATAACATACATATAAAATGTGTGTGTGTGTGTGTGTGTGTGTGTGTGTGTGTGTGTGTGTGTGTGTTATAAAGATATTAATAACACCTGCTTTTGATTTATTTTCTCAAATTCTTCAAAACAGATAACAATTTAGGATAAAAGTGACAAAATAACAAATAGGCCTAGTGAAGCTAGACTTGTTTTAATGTTTGTAATTTTTTCTTGCATGTATCCACTATGATGTTATGAAACACCAATGCCAATGCTGTGAAATTCTTCGCCTGAAAGAGGTAAATATGCTTGAAAATTAGTCATACGTTTACTGGAAAATGGACATTTGCTCTCTGACTCACAAACCTACCAATGACTGGTGGATAAAAAATGTAAAAAAAAAAAAAAAGCAAATCAAACTACTTTAAGATGTAGTTTTTTGTCTGTTGGTTTGAGGAGAAAGAACTCTAAAGTTAATTTAATAGTTTATTATTACAGTTTTAATATGATTAAAAGGTATTAATGGTTGACCGTATCTTGAAAAAATACTACTTGAAAGAAAAAAATGAGTGCACTGTCATTGTCAATGATGAAATCGTGTTTTTTTCTGCTCCCATTTCATGAAGTCAGAAGTAAACGTCTCGCTGACAGCATTACAAAAAATGCATTGGACTCACATATTGTCAAGATTCTGCATATCATGAGACTGTTTTGAAGATAAGAATTCTTCACAATTCATAAGAAGCTCTATGATAGGCATCTTGACTGTGCAGTCACTGTATAATCGACCTGATAATACACTGACTCAGAGGGCCACATTCATGTAGTTTTCATTTCCTCTTCCCACTTCTCATCTCCATTCTTGCTACCTCACACCATTCAGGAAAGTGAAGCCCATTGCCAAGCGGGAAGAACGTCAGTGGCCGAAAAAGCCATCGGGAGGAACTTGGAAAGAACATGTTTGATGTCAGCGCCAGCGTATTTTTGGGCCCGTGCGGAACAAAAGGCCCGGTATATTTAGCGGCGGTCAGGAAGCAGGCCGAGAGAAGGGCCGGGGGGTTCAGCAGAGGCCTCGTCCACTTTCCCACACTTGCAGACCGGAAACAGGCGATGACAACTACTCCACCAAGAGGCCCCAGGTCGCCTGTTATGGGAGCCATTGAGCTCAGAGGAAGGAAGAGGTTATACAGCCCTCCCCCCATCAACATCCCAGCTTTCTAAGAGTGACCTGCTCAAGAGCTTCCCCCATGATGCACTATTTTGTCAACACCAAATTTTTAAGATAATATCAAAGGCTTGGCCCAGTTGCATATAGGTTGTTATATGTTTTAGAAAAGGAACATGTTACATCCTAAATTTCTAAGTTAAGCTGTACATATGACATCACAAGACTGTTAAATTAGTTTACAGTAATTCATTGGCTTCCAAACAAGCACATTGTGTATTTCTCCACATCGTTCTGGTCACATCTGCGCTTAGCTCCATCTGCACATGGTCTGTGTTGTTTGACCCTGGCATGTAATCAAGCTTGGCATACTTTAGTGGCATGCTTATCCTAGACGCATTTCCTCCTCAGGAAACACAGTATTAGATTGCAGTTTTATTTATTTACTTCATTCACACAGCTTGATTGCAGCATGCTCAGGGGATGATGAAGTTTGCTAAAGCATTTCCCTTGCATTCTGTAATTGTTCTTGTTGATTAACAGACCTTTGACACTTCTATTTTATTTTCTAATAATATACAGTTATTATTTTACTTGATCTAGTATAAAGCTTGAGAGTGAAGTGGGATGGCTGTCAGCTCATAATGAAATGTCTATAATAAATACATAGCTCAGTCTCTCATTCCTTATTAGTATAAGTCGTTTGCTTTTCCCAGCTAATTAATGTATCTGCAGTTAATATAACCTATCTGTTTTAGACAGATAAAACGTATGCTTTGTGTATAATTCCTCTTTTAATGTTGTTCAGCTACTAACAAATATTTAAGTAGGTAATTTCTTTAAATATTACTATACGTTTCCTTACAAATTGTACCCAATTTTTAAAGTGATAAATAACATAAGAGGTCATAATGGTCAAAGCTCAACCTCAAACTCTGAATGCACTGGATTTTGTCTCCATCTAGTGGTCGGTGGTCTACACACTGCACATATTTAGACATGCATTCCGCCTCTATACTTGCACTGTGTGGTCCAGTTGTAATGCTAAATGTAATGTTAAAGCAGTGGACACAGACACCTCTTCACTTAAGTCAGATAAATTAAGCCTCAGAATAGCGAGTGCTTGTGTTGAGACCTGCGACTGTACACATCATAGAGGGTGTTACGTTGTGTTACCGACAGAAGGCAGTGTTGTCATTTTATCAAATGTGTCTTCACGCGTTTTCAGTGCAGTCTTCGTCGAAAATTTGCTCTGGTAAGAAAGGTCCAGATTCAGGTGCTTTAATTTAATGTCCAGTCAGTAAAGCTTGTTGCTTTACTACTGTTTTTTTTTTTTATTTTATTTATTTATTTTTTTTTTTTACATTTTTTCAGTGTTTCTTTCAGTGACTGTGTGTACACTAGTTTTGTTTACCTCACCTCAACATTTCTTAGACAGTTTCCTAATCACACGTGTCAGAGAGGGACTAACGTGACTAAATTAGTATGCTTTACCATACCAAAATGCCAACAGATTACCAGTGTAACTGTGTTGATATTAGATCAGACTGAATGTCCTGTTGTTAAGAGTCATAAAATGTGCAAGGTCATTTTACAGAGCATTCTAGGAGGTTAACTTCTAACAAATTTTTAACTCTTTGGAAGTTTGCTATATGTGACTCTGGACCACAAGACCAGTCATAAGGGGTAAATTTTTGAAATTGAGATTTATACATCATCTGAAAGCCAAATAATAAGCTTATTTAAATAGGACAATATTTTGCCGAGATACAACTATTTGAAAATCTGAAATCCGAGGGTGCAAAAAAAATCTAAATATTGAGAATATCAAGTTCTCAGCAATGCATGTTACTAATCAAAAATTAAGTTTTGATATATTTACAGTAGGAAATTCACAAAATATCTTAATTGAACATTATCTTTATTTTATATTCTAATGATTTTTGGCATAAAAGAAAAATCGATAATTTTGACCCATACAATGTATTATTGGCTATTGCTACCTGTGCTGCTTAAGACTGGTTTTGTGGTCCAGGGTCACATATTTACTGTATACACATTTGCTTTTTTTCTATGATTTAAAACACTTTAAATGTTTTCATACTTTTAAAATATATGAATCACATTATTTAAAATGTATTATGGCCTTATTGTTTTTCTTAGATAACCAAAGCCAACATTGTTGGACCTGCTTAGACTCTAAAATCAAGGTTTGCTTTTTGTATATAGGTCCCCTGGTACATGTATACTTAATTTTATTGGACTGCTTTGGGCTTTGGACAAGGAAGATGCTTTATAGTCTGAATAAATATATGGGGAATTACAGACCTTCAGGGATAACATTCTTTATTGAATGAATGAGAAGCTATTGTTCAAGGTGATGTTTGTCAGAGTTGGCTTTAGACTTTTAGAACGTTGAAATTGTTCTGAGGTTTCCTGCAGTTTAATTATGTTTGATATATGTCATCATTGACATTTGACGTATTGAAGTTGACCGTGGTGCTGCCAATTGCCTGGATGAGCCTCTTGGTTGAAAGTGTAAATATTTTTTTTCCAACATAATGCTTAATGCCAATTTGAAAATTGCGTTGACTTGTAAAAGCAAATCACTTTAACTTTCATCTGGCTGTAATTTGCTAAAACTCACATGTATGTCGGCCCAGAATCTAAAGTACATTTACTGGCTGTTTACAGGCGAAATGCGAAAAACCTTGAAGATCGAATGAATGCAGGCAAACGAAGAGGAACGTAATAAAGAGGTGTCTGAAAGGCGATATCTGAGGGATTTATTTATTTTCTGATGGGGGGAACGTGGGCATGAAATTGTTTGGGGAGTTTAAGCGCTGAAGTACTGAGGGAGTTCAAGGCCAATAAATTTAGAGAGCACAAAAGTCTGCGAGTTAAGAGCAGAGTCTCTTTTTATTATTAATTCTCAAAATGAATTTGATTTTTTGGGGGGGTTTGAGAAAGAGTTGATTTTCTTCTTTTTTTTTCTTTTCTTTTCCCCTCCATTTTTCAACAGATGTAGAAATGATTGAATTCCCAGCAGACCTCATTATCTGAATCCTCCTGATGCCCAGGGAGGGCTTAAGGTCTTAAAGAAACGATTCAAACATGATTTGTATTAAAGCCAACAATCTCCCGCGCTGGAACATCAAATTACTGAGAACTTGCACAGAAAATGCGTGTGTGAGGGAGTTGTGTTTTTATGTGTGTGTGTGTGTGTGTGTGTGTTGAGGGGGGGGGTCACTTTTCACAAAATTGTTATTGCATCTGACTCAATGAATCTCATTTAAGATTATAACTGATTACATAGAAATAGAAAGTCTATTGTTTTGGGCTGTTATTTTTATTTTTGATGTGAAGGTTGCCTCAGGTTACAGAGTTCTGACACATACTAAGCCTTTAAAAAGTCATTGGGTGATACCTTGCAACATTTAACACAACTATTCGTAAGAGCACAAGACTTTAGCATTAGCAGAGTTCATTAGCAGATACATATGCAGCCTCACTAATGACTTAAAGCAGGCCTCATGGGAGCTTCCCTCTCTACTGTGTGTTAATTAGTGCTTTGTTTGCTCTGTTTATTAATGGTTCGGCTTTAACCTTACAAATCCGTCTCTGGCAGGCACGTACCCATGCCAATTTTGTTCTTTTTTTTTTTCTTTTTAAACGTTTCTTCTTCTAGTGCGAGCAATTGACATAGCACAAGCAGCTGTACGCAACCCTAAACAGACGTGACATGAGGCTTCCTCCGCTGCTTTCGAAAACGCTGTTTGATCCATACTCTGTCATACTGGTTGAGATAGGCCTCAAAGGCTGGAGAGAGAGCAAAGAAAAGAGACATGAATGAGAGACGTGTTTCTTTGTACCGACTGTGCCTCAGCTTTCGACTGGTGTGGGAAGATATTCAAGAAAATTGACTGTGATAGTGAGGCTCGGTATACACTGGAATTGTCTAAAGGGACGACGTGTCCACTAGTGACTCACACTGAGCTCCTCTAAATGGATTCCCACATTGGGAGTAGCAAGCACATAATTGTATATTGCTGTGACCGATGGGCAAGTGCAGTTCTTTGATTCTCAATATTCCTAACAATCCAGGGCCCAGGCAGCATGCTTGGCCTCACGATGCACTTTTCCTGTTCTATCCGCTCCTCTACTTCTCATGTCTTCCACTCACTGTTTCGCTGAATAAAAAGCTTTGAAGAGGAAAAAAGATAGAGAGAGTGGAAAAGAGAGGGAGGATCGATGCCCCCTCTGAAAGATGCAGGGCCGAACAGGGCCCAGGCTGCATTGTGAGTGCGGCCCCTCGTCGATCGATAACGCAACTCGAAGTGAGGAGGAGGCTGAAATCCCTGGTTGAATGAAGCACAGCTAAAACACCAGAGGAAAAGCAGGAATGTTGAGAGGAAAGGCAATTGACAGGCAGATTGATTGATAGATAATCTAAATTCAGATTTTGGGCAGGGAGCAGCACATGGTGCTGGGTATAAATGCTAACGTTTGTGTAGTTTTTTGTGCAGAGACCGTTCTTGGGTGTTCTCGATACATTTCTGCTTATTTTAATCTGCCGATTAAATGCAGATGCCACATCGACAGATACTAAATGACTGATTCAGTATGTTGAAGATTTGGCCACCAGCGCAGTGTAGCCAGAGTTATGGGGTAGAATAATAATACCCAGAGCAAGACGGCAGACAGCCTAGTGGATTATGACTTCATCTAGTACTAATGAGGGAAAGGCTGCTCTTTGTTCTTCTTCAAATCAATAGACGGATCATAATAAGACCTGGCTCATTTAAGCTTTTCAACAGGATCAGAGCAGCGTGACTTTTATGAGGACAGACCCAAGCTGTTCCATATTATCTCAGATAAGAAGGCCTGAGCAGACCCATGGGAATTTGGGATTCTTTAGTGCCTACAATCATTTGCCGTCCTACCGGGGCACAAGTATGTGGGCAAATTACAGTACAAAGATTCCATTACCCAGGAACCTTTGGAGACGTTTTAGCATATTGGACTCTCTTGTAACTTAAAATTTAAAGTCTGATCCTGCTCACCCTTTCTCCCTGTCTTTGTGAGTTAATTTTTTTTGTCAGATTCATTCCAGTTTTACTGGAAACAGTTTGTGTGATTCTGTGTACAAATCATACACAAGACCCCGCCCACACTATTTCATCTTACAATGTACATTAGTCTTTGAATTAGCATTTGCACCTCCCAGTGCCTGAACAAACACTTCTCCGTGCAACCCTGTCTGACACTCCAATAGACCCGTCAATGCTTCTCCATCTCTGGGGCACTGTTCCTTTATAACCCATTAATCTGGCCAGGCATCCGAGAGCCTGGGCAAACACCATCTCTATATGGTAAACACCCTCCCCTCTCCCCCCTCCGTTGCCCAGGTGGCTGGGCACGGGAGCCTGGCGCCATGGGGTTAAATTCTTTCAGATCATGTACACATAATAGGCCCGGTTAATATTCATGACAGGGGCCAGGTACAGGGAAGGTTAAATTTGACTTACTTTTCAAAAGCGCATTACTAATGCATGATGCCAATAAGAATATTCAAAGAGGCCGGGTGACCAAAGGTTGATGAGATCCTTACCTCTCCGCTGACATTTTAAACACATTACCATGTGGGTGCCCTGCCTCTCAGTTGTGGGGAGAGAATAAATTGCTGGCTAATCATGGCTAACCCCCGGCCTGTCCGAGCACAGACCTGCATGATGATGTTACTGGTGAGAGGGCCACTTAAGGGTTATGTAGGTATTATTGTGGAATATGGGCAGCTGGAGAAGAAAAATCTCAAATGATGCGCAAACTGATCTGTCTCAATTATTCCTTCAGATACTGTAAGTATCAACTTGTATGCAAGGTACAAGTTGTTTACAAGCTGTTGTGGCCAGCAGAATTAAGTGTTGTTTTTATAATATCCAGACACAAACTTACATCCCTTAACCACAGCTAAGTAAATCTAATGTACAGTTAGACTTTTGACTCCCACTATAAAACCTGGTCCTGGTAATCTAAAGCAACCAAACGCATTCATTTAAACAGGACATTTAGGGACAAGTAGATCTGAAATTGTAATCTGAGAGCAAAATACTATTTACTGTATTCTCAAGAATGTCTTGTTTGCTTTGTACCACATTTCTGAATAACTAGGATTGCATAGTCATACCTTTGCCTGCGATATACAGTATGGTTTGGGCCAGGGGTGTCCAGTCTTGCTCCTTGAGGGCGACGTTCCTGTAGAGTTTTGCTCCAACCCCAATTAAACACATGTGAACCAGCTAATCAAGGTCTTACTACGCACACAAGAAACTTCCAGGCTGGTTTGTTGAGGCAAGTTGTAGCTTGGCCTACTACGATCGAGTTTGGACACCCCTGGTCTTGGCTCTACAACTGCTGCTTTTGTCCAAGGACCGCCCTCTTAGACAGAAAGAGGATGTCTGACTGACATGTAAATCACTTTTTGTTTTGTTCATTGTTGTGTTTAGGGCTTTGAACTATTCATTTGAGATCAACATATCAGTTAAAGTAAATAATGGCCCCATGATCTACATTAAGAACACCTTGATAATTAGATGTCTGTAAGGTTTGTTCCTAGAAATTTAATTAATCGAAAATTAATAAGCAACAATTATTTCAACTTTTTGAACTTCGTCAACCATTCCAGTGAGATGCTTCTCCTACTGTACATGTCTGTTTGGAGCATGTCTCTGGCTCCTAGGAATCTTTTTTGAAGGACATGTGCACAAGACACTAAATGGTACTGATATTTCTGTAAACAAAATAAATACAATATAGCTAGATCTACATTCTGAAGTTTATTTATAATTTATAGTTATATATTGTTACATCACCCACAACTAAAATCGCTCTTACAGCATTGAGGCATTATAGACATACTAGTATGAAATTCTGTATAGCTCCTTTCAAACACTGTGCATTGAGAAAAGAAAAGCACCATACAATTCAGTTTGGTTAGTGTGCCATATGCATTAGATGTTTAGTGAATGGAGCGTGGGTGGTTTGTGGGTGTGGCGTCTAAAGCTGAGACTACTAAATATCTAAATATCTGTCAAATGTTTTATGTAGATGAATCAGGGTTGGGCAGCATTCAGAATTTATGAATGGGCTCCCTTTCATTTCGTCAGTTACAACTGGAACTGAATTGACTGCAACCCACAGGAAGTGAAATTGGAAACTAATTTAAGTAAGTGGAAATTACAGAAAGTCAGCCGGTAATTTTATTTTGGAAAAATGTGTTTACACACCCTGTATAAATGAAGTACACATTTCTATATAGATGACATTTATCTCCTTGTGTGTTTGTAAGGCCTGTAAAACCACTTTTTAAACATTCTTAAAGTTTCAGACAAGTCTTCGTCAAGCCATTTTGTTAAAAAAAAATTTAAATTGTTAAAAACTTGTTTGATATTATTGTATAGTCGATGGACTCTCAAGGTCTTGGCAGTGAGCAATAAGTTTCTTCTCATACTGAAGAACTGACAAGCCATTGTCCTGCTTGGAAAGCAAAGTCGTTTATCATAAATGGTGTTATGCACAAAATATAACTATATTTTTCTGTCATTTTAGATGTGAATGAGCCAACAGTGCATACATCAAATGCAACCCTTCATTTCAGAAACTTGAACAGAATGAATTGTCTTTCACATCTTTACAGATGCCCTGTAAAGTCCAGAATGCAGCAGTATGGCTGTAACAGAGATGGTCTCTTATGCCTTGTCACAGGTTGGTCACCCGCAGGCATCTGACGGACAAAGCGATGTGTTAGATAACAAACAGAGGGCAAACTTTCATCTTTCAGACCTAATCAGTGTCAGCGGTGGCTGAAATGGATCTGTCTGTCACCCTGAGGCACAACAGAGCTACAGTTGGGAGGTGGAAGAGCAGCAATGGGGGCTTCAGGTGACACACATGCATTAGCAGCAGTCACAAGACTTTGTTTGCTCAAGTCATTTTTTTCACATCTGTTACCAACAGCACAGACATATAGATAACACAAACTGAATAAAATGTAAAATCTGGAAATGACTTAGTTCACTGGAATTCTCCACCAAAGCCTACTTAACATTTGTTTGCTAGTTTTGAGTAAGATGGACTTGCTTTCTAATGATGTTTTTCTCATCATTTTCCCTGATGATCAAAGTCAAGTTTGTAGGGTTATTAGACACCAAGTTGGGTTTGGCAAGGGGCATGTTGTCCTTTCTTAAAACATGTTGTTGTGTCTCGCTCTCCCTCTTCGGCTGTTTGTCACTAAACAGACTGACAGGCTAGGTCTTTAGGCCTTTAAAAAAATATTAGTAGATTAATTTTTCATCTTTTCTCTTTCTGTAAATGATCTTATCTAAGTCCTTCCAGAGCTTACTCCCAATGGGTGTCTTCTTAGACCTGGACCCTGGTTTCTTCCTAAACGGCGGTAAATGGCTCTCGGCACAAATAATGCATAAACAGCTGTTTTGCCCAAGTAAGTTATCCTCTTAAAAGATTTAGAAGCTTCTCCCGCACTCTCTCCCACTCACTCTCTCTCTCTCAGTTAATTCATCAATTTCTTATGATAGCAACAGTTCGGAGCAGCGCAAGTGTTTAAGTACCAATTAGGGGCCTGGTTCCCTTGGTCCTTTTTGCCACACCTCTTCTCCTCCCATATCTTTCTTCCTCCTCCTTTTCCCTCCTCCGTCTACCTTCCTCACTGTCCATGTCCCCTCACACCTCTCTCTGCCCCCACTGACCACTCATCCATTCTGTCATCTCCCGATCCATCCATCAAAACCCTCCCATCTTCTAAGACGCCTTCTACTTAAATGAAGTTCATCGTATTTTCTTTATTAAGTTTTTAGTACCCTAAATTATTTATCCTAGATAATCACTGATCATAAGATTGAAATAAGAGCACATCAATCAAACGGAGTTTTTTAAAAGCTCCCTTTCCCTCGGCCAGGGACGGTGTCTCTGCTCTGAGCAAACAACATGCCAAACTGTGGTGTCCTAAGCTGGCGCACCCCAATCTAAGATGAACCCACTGGACTTACCATCAGCACAGTCGGAAACCCTAAACAGGACATTCACTTCAACCTTAAACACACAGACACATGCACACACACATACACATCTTGTAATAAACAGGCCAGAGACAGATGGTGTTCATCCCTCTCATGTCAGAAGATCTTAAGTTGGCTCCCTTGAGGTAGAGCTTGACAGCCGTTTCTGGGTTTATAATTAGCCTGTAACTGATTGGTCATCACTTTTAATTCTGATGTCTTGCCACTTTTTGGAAAGCGGTTCAAACTTGACTTGCTGAGAGTCTTCGTGATTGGGAAGAGGGTGCTTTTCTTGGGTAATGCTTCATGCTGAGGGCTGGACAGATATTCTGTAGTACCACATTCTTGTACAGTGGGGCCTCTTTTCATTCATGGCCAGGCTGGTGCCTAGGCAACTCTGACTCCTGAAGAAAGGAATAAAACAGATGGTAACAGCCTAAGAAGCACTTGAGAGAAAAACCTTTTGGGACGTAGTCTGAATTCATAACTTTTGCATGTGGGGCATGTGACATTCTAGGAAGGAATACAGTCTTAGTGTGTGCAGTGAATAACATTTGCACAAATTTGGTTTTCTTTGTTTTACCAGATTTAAGTTCATATTTCAGTGTGGTCTTTTCAAGCTTAGGGGCTTTCGCACCGTGTAGTTCTAGGAGCTAAGTTCTAGGAACTAGAACTGACCCTCGGGCAGTGTTCGTGATTGCATTCACGCCGACAGTAGGAACTCTGAAGCGGCCGACAGCTACGTCTTTATTCGTTTAATGGAGGACATCATGATCTGAGCTGTTTTTGTTGTGTGTCGTGGGTTTTGTGATAAGGGAGATGGAATGTAAACACATAATTTACGTGATCAAGAGAGCATGAAAATATGACTAAACCTCTTCTGGTTCATAGCCACCCAAGTCTGAGAGCACACAATGCTGCAGACAACAGGTAGCTAAATGCCATTATAGCTGTTTTCTTGGAGTAAATATTTTTACATAGCTTTTTAAAAATGCTGTGTAGCCGGTGTTTTGTGTGTTCTTGGCCAATCAGCGTACACTTATGTCACTGGAAGTTCCTATAGAACTGTTTTAGGGTGTGTTCACACTTGTAGTTTGGTTTGTTTGGTTCATGATACATTTGGTCCTGGTCCACTTAACATTTAGACTGGCATTTTTGACAGCAAACCTAAAGATCCCGAACCTAAAGGCATAGTGATACATTCACAACCTGATTGGTTGAGTTGAATGACGTATATTTCGTGACAGAACTCACCGAACACTCCAAACAACGGAAAAGGTGTTTTTGACTTAAAGTGGCACTGTGTATGTATGATATCTAAGTACCCATTCTTTGATTGGTCTGCTCAGCGCCACTTTAAGTTGAATATACCTAATGCTGTCTGCTGGACTAAGCACACTCATTGATGCTTGTATATGATTTTTTTTCACCACCTGCAAACTCACAAAGAGCTCATAAGAGCTCGTTGCTCCACGTTTGCCCTCCGCTGATTTTGTTTTGGATACATTGCTCATTCCCTTTGTGAAATCAACTTCCTATTTTTTGTTCATTTAGAAGTATTTGGTCCATGTTGCGTTCATACTTAATTCAAACCACACCGGAGTTCTATTGGAAGCGGAGCGAGACCAATCTTTTTAGCGGCCTCGGTCCGCTTATTTGGGTTCAGATCACAGCATTCACGCTTACAGTAGTCAAATGAACTGCACTAACAGAGCAATCGCACTAGAGTTGTTTTAGCCGAAACAAACATGACAAGTGTGAACACACACTTAGACCCTACTTTGAGGTAGGAGCTAAATTAGTTCCCAGAACTAAATACGTTCCTAGTTTCTGTGGTACATACACGCCCAATTTACTTCCGCCAATAGTTCTAGGAACTATAAAAAGGTTCCTCTGGTGCGAAAGCCCCTCTTGTGGACATTTCTGATGTTAATTTAAAAGTTGTTAAAGTAATATTTTAGGAGACTTGTGGTGAGAGCCATATGCCTTTTCTGGATCCCATATAAGCCCCCAATTTATATTTTAACCTAGGTCTGTTTCAATGCCTATGAGTTTACCAAGACTATAAGCTCTAGATAAACTGATATAGACATAGGTCATAGCTTCCTGTCCTAATAGGTCATACATAGGTCATAGGTTCCTGACCTAATGTCATACAATTTGACACACAGTTGAACAAACTAAGATCTTGTCTGAGTATTACCCATGATAGCACCAGAGTCATATGTACTTTCATTCAGACGTTCAGTTATAAAAACATTCAGTTCGGTTACTTACGCTGTCCTCCATAAGTTTCTCAGTTACAGCTAAATAGGCCTGTGTCTCCCACCACAAGTTCTCTGCCCCCTTCTTAAAAACTTTGTCTTCTTATATTTCTTTATGATTATTTCATTTTCCCTCACTTTGATCTGAGTTGCATGTCAGGGGACACACCATTTTTTCCACGTTCAAAGATGTTTTGGAGCCAGCTAACTTTTTCTGTTTTCTGTTTCTCTACCCCTCCCACCTCTTCTTTTCCTGAAGGGCAGGAGAGAGGGGCTTTATTCTGATTTGACACCACTAGTTGGGCATGTGTTTTTTTTTCCGCTGACGTTCCACATCAGAATTGCACTCTGAAGAGAAGGAATAAAAGATCATCTTTGAGAGTCTCCCAAGATTCCCAGCGCCCTTTCAAGATGCGCTTCTCAATTCATTTACTTGCCTTTCATGTGAAAAACTCGGTTTCATTATGGCAATTAGCTACTTTATCTCCATGCCAATTATTGCATTAAAATAATCATCCTTCTCATCTGAAGAACCATCTTTTTTGGTTTTCTCTAATTGATTTTCTGGATAGCACTGTTTCCTTACGTATTTGTTGTTCTTCATTTGAGCAGCACTTGCTTACTCGTTAATGGTAGCTTGTTAAATTTCAAGATGGTGCACCATGAATTTTCCACTACTGCCAAATCAGTAGTGCAGTCATGTTAAGTAATTTGTCAAACATGCCAGATAATGGGCTGTACCACAGAGCCATGACACATATAGACTCCCATCCTTTGTTGCTTGCTTCATGCCTTGTTTGAAAGGCAGTCTGCCTTAAAAAGAAAGAATGAAAGAAAGACAGAAAGAAAGAGCAAAAATATGATGTGTGTGTTGCATGCATGATTTATGAGGTCCGCGGAGAAAGGGAGCGTGGAGAAAGAGAAACAGAGGAGGAGACAGCTTCAAAGGGGAACGCTGTTGATTTTTCTGCTCCGTCCAGAGATCCGGGAGGTCGGGCAGGAGGGGAGCCCAGGGGAAAGGCTCCTTGGTGGTTCACTCATCTCTCTCGCACCCCCAGCCCCCACCACCCCTCGATATCCAGAGATTCCTGCACCCCCCTGATCTGTGCCCTGCGGCAGCCAGGGTCAGCCTCTGGCTCCCTCTAATGAAGCCCCCGGCCCCCTCGCCTGCAGACTGAGTGGCATGTGTTCGTTTCACCTCCTACTCGACACATCCCTGTGCACCTGGTGAAGCCCAGCACATCGAACCGTACACGCACATACATACCAGCCACCCAAGCCTTTGATTTGTACTTCTCCGAACAGACATAACCCTTACCAATCCACCATCAGTCAGAATGCCCAGTTGTATGCCAGGTTATGCAGGCAGCTGAGTTCATAGCTAATAATTTAGAGATTATTGTGGGTAGCTTCTTTTTATTAACCTTAGCTTTTCACATATTAGTTAAAGAGGTAAATTGTTAAATGATGGCTTGCAGGCTAATCATTTAATTGGGAAAGTGTCCTAATTAATTTGCAAATAATTTTCTCATTTTCTGTAACATTTGCTAACTGTGATCCCTGTGAAAAGGAAACATTTTGACTTTCTTTTTTGTATATTGTAATATGGTCTTCCCTTCCTCACACTCTTAGGAAAAAAAACAAAAACACTAAGAGGCTTAGGGGTGGCTTAGCAGCTAATTAAATTAGCAGCTAAATTAAAACTTGATTATTCCCATGGTATATGGTGGAAATATATTTACACAGTAGCATTTATTTTTTTTTAAACAAGACAGTCTTTTTTTCCTGGGGTCCTTCTCTTCCATGCAAAGGATGTTCTTCAAGGCCATGTCTTGAGGGGATCGTCTGGAGGATTGAGATCTTCAGCTCGCTGCTAATTACGTTAATCTAAACACTTTCAAAGTCCCTCTGATGAGGCTAATTGTGTCTCTAGCTCCTCTCTCTTTTCCACATTTCCTAGGAAGGGGACAGCGATTGCGGAGACCAATGCCACAGGCAGAGAAGCCTTTCAAAGGGAATTCCTCTGATATAAGATGTCTCTTGGGACTGGAGTATGTCTATACATTTTGAAAATGCTCTTGTTGTGGGTTTATTCTTTAGTGTTAAGGAATTAATATGGTTAATAGAGAGCTGACATTTTAGCAGTTGATGTTGTGGGCCAGAGGTTGATTATCATTTAGCATTGCAGTTGGTGTAGAAGTTCAGGAGTGTTGATCTAATTAAATGTTATTGATTTGGCCAGTGGTGTGAGTGACTACAGCAGTGTAGTTTGCACAATGGATATCATATTTTTACAGTTTTTTTTTCTCCATATTTCATGGTTTTAAAGTCAGACCTTTTTTCCTGTGCATCTTAATGGAATTTTCTGGGTCTGTACTGTGGTTGCCACGTTATCTCAGTTTTTGAAAATAAACGAATGAAGTTCCCATTCATAGGTTCACTTGGGAAACACCTCCGATGTGATGATTGTCTGAAGCCCTATACTATCATGCCAATTTATTGGCCAATGGCGCTAGCACTACCTATGGCACGTATATATCATAAGTGTGTGTCAGATTTTTCTTTCTTCAGGAAGTGTTAGCTTAGCGATTTATCTGTTAACCCATTGGAAAGCATTCTTGTGTTCTCAGGTGTCTTATTTAGAGTGTTTTTTTTTTTTACTCCTCTGAAGTGGACATAATGAGTTTCCGAAAATGTGTATATGGTTTGTTTAGCAGATTCATCAGGGGAGGAGACACTCACGATAGCAACCTGTCTTAATTGTCGCCACTATGATGGTTTACGTTTTTAAATGTTTTACGGTCCAGGCTCGTTCGTCCAACTCCCACTGCCCTAGCTCTGTGGCTGCCAAGGCACCGCAAAAGAGTATTTGCCTCGGAAACACTGTGAGTGTTGTTCCTCATGTCCTTCCTATCTGTCCAGACACCATTGACTTTCTGTAACGAAGATTGCTTTGCAGACCGGGCTGGGCTGGTCTGGGTCTGAGGACCGGCTTTGTGAGACCCTGTCCAGCAGAAAAGCAGCTGTTGCCCCTGACAAATTATCTGGCGGTGTGGCAATGCCTTCCAGGAATGCCATGTTGGGTACTACAGACTATCCAACATATTTACACCATCATATTCTGAAAACTGCCGCCTCCTTTCGACGGGATCCTCTCTAGGGAGATCCTGAATTTAAGGCAAGAGATATCAGCACTAGGGGCTATAAAGAAACTACTCCCCTCCCAGATGGAGTCAAGCTTCTACAGCTGATACTGTCTGGTCTCCAAAAAGGATGGTGGTTTGCATCCAATATTGGACTTGTGTTTCTTAATCTTACCCTCAGAGTGAGTAAATTCACGATTCTGACGCTAAAGTCTATTCTGTCTCTGGTACCCAGAGACTGGTTAATGAATATCGATCTGAAGGATACATATTTTCACATACAGATTGTGAAAAGGCACAGGAAGTTCCTCAGTTGTGCTCTCAGGGGTGAAGCATACCAATATCAGGTTCTTCTGTTCAGACTGGCACTGTCTCCTCAAACCTTTTCTGAAGTGTATTGACATGGCTGTGGCCCCACTGCGGCTCCGGGGCATCAGAATTCCTGCGCATTTTTAGTCACTTCAGAACTGTTTGAGCCAGTTCAGATCTAGGTGTTTAGCCCCTGTGATTCAGTTGGCCCTGCTCCACAAGAGGCCGTTCCAGTGGTGGATCAAGAGTCTGGGGGTCTCGCACAGAATCATGGTTACACGCAGAGGCTTTTGTACCCTGAGACTGAGGATGAGTTACCCATTCCTTTCCAAAGAAGTGTGCTCTGTTTCTGCAAGATGATTACGACAGATTTCCACATCAGGGCCACATGATTTTGGGGGTTCGGAAAGGGTGCTCTCTGTGATTGGCACATAAATTGTTTGGACATGCTTTTGTTCCTAGCGCTCAAAGAGTTCTTGCCCATCCTGAAGGGGTATCATATGTTAGCCAGGACAGACATGTTTATGGTGTCTTACCTGAATCGTCAGGGAGGATTGCGCTCTTGCCCCCTATGCAAGCTGGTGAGAGAGATCCTCCTGTGGCCACAGACAGTTTTTGTCCATCAGGGTGGTTCATATGCTGGGTTGCCTGAATCTGGGGGTGGATCTACTCTTGAGGAGAGGGCTGGAACTCTAGGAGTGGTGGATGCAACCTCAAGTGCTAAACCAAATTTGGGAAAAGTTTGGCTGAACGGCAGTGGATCTATTTGGGTCAAGTGAGACCACTTATTGCCCGTTTTGGTTTTCCCTGTCTCCTCCATCACCTCTAGAACTGGATGCATTGACTTAGGAGTGGCCTGAGGCCAGCCTGTATGCCTTTCCAGTGGTTCAGCTTCTCTCAGCGGTTTTGCTCAGGGTATGGGCGGACAGGGTGAGACACCTGCTGGTGAGAGCCCTGTTTTGGCCCTCTCAGATTTAGTTTTCAGGCCTGGTCAATCTGTTAAAGAGAGCCTCAGGGGAGATTCCTCTAAGACTGGACCTGTTGTCCCAGGCCCAGGGCATGATTTAGCATTCTCTTCCAGATTTTTGGAATTTGTGGGTGTGGACTCTGAATGAGTGATGTAATCGAGTCTCTTGGCTGAGATTACCAACACCATATTGAGCTCCAGGGCCCCATCCACGAGGCGGCTGTATGCCCTTAAGGGAAAATTTTTTGTTTCTTGGTGCAGTCTACATGGTTTGGACCCAGTCCACTGCCCGGTGGGTTCAGTGCTGGAGTTCCTACAAAGATGTTTCTCTGCAGCAACAGCTTCTCTTAAAGTTTATGTAGCAGCAATTGCAGCAGAGAATGCACATTCAGGAGGGGTTTCCATTGGCACCCCTCTGGTTTCTTGATTTTTACAGGGCACAGGCGACTCATATCTTTCCTCCCTGTTTGAATCCCTACATGGGACTTGTCAGTTGTCCTGGAAGGTTTGTCAGGTCGCTCTTTTGAACCTTTGGAGTCGGCATCATATAGGTTTCTGACTCTCAAGATTATCTTATGGTGGCCTTATCTGCAGGCACTTTCCGTCAGCCCTTTTTGTATGGACTTTGCTCCTGGCCTGGTTAAGGCTTTGTTACAACCTAGGCCGGGGTATATTCCTAAAGTTGTTTCAACCCCATTTTACTCTTAGCATGTGCTGTTGGAAGCTTTTCCCCTCCTAGCTTGGAGTCTAAGAGTGCTGCACGACCTAATATGCTCTGCCCAGTAAGAACGTTGAAGGCTTATGTTGATCGCATGTCACAGTGACATATGTCTGATCAGCTGTTTGTATGTTTAGTGGTCGAAACAGAGGATCATAAAGTAGAGAATGTCTCATTGGGTGGCTGATGCTATCTCTGGTGCCTAGGAGGCGTGCAGCTTTGTGCACGCTCATCCCAGGAATGGCTTCATCTCAGGCTCTGTTTAGAGAATCATTCTTGGAGGATATTTGTGTGATAGCAAGGTGGTCCTCTCTGCATACAATTATCAGGTTTTATGTGGGGAAGGTTTGGATGTGTGAAACGCACCTATCTTCCAGGTTTTGGCTGTTCGCGCTTTTCTCGGTCTCCCAGATAATTCAGCAGTATCATCGAAAGCGCTGTGGTATACCATTCCCTTAGCATCATACACAGCATTGAGTGAACCTATGAAAGGGAATATTTCAGTTATGTATGTAAACTTGGTTCGCTGAATAGAAAACGAGATGCTGCATAGTCGGTCATTCTCCTACTTTGCATCTATACTTCCGTCGTACTGGAAAATCTGAAATGATTGGCGCAAGATTGGTGGGATTGTATAGAGCTTCAGACAAACCTCACACCAAAGGTGTTTTTCCCATACTGTCAGCATCTTATTCCCTATTCAAGGAACAAAGGTTACATGCGTAACTAAGATGTTTTCACACTTTTGCCGTTGCAATGGATGGAACTCAGTTAATCTTGATTTACAATAGATGTATGCAACGGTTGCACACTTTTAACACTCATTTACACTAAAAAAGCAAAATTTCTAGTGTATAAACATCGCATCACAAATATAAAAGGCTTATTTTTGCCTTTGGAGATTGTTCGTTAGGACATACTGGGTAAGTGATGCCAAGGTTCAAAAATCCTCCTGGTTTTTCTTGGCCTTGGACCCATTTATGTCATGAGCATTTTTCATTATGAATCTATCACTGCACTTTTGTGTGGACAGCAGGCAGTGACTTGGAAAACATAACCCTCCATTCATAATTTACTAGTATAGCATAGGACCAGTTCCATTAATGGTGTATTCTGGTACTGAGGTTCTGGACATAGAAGCATTTATAGAGCGTGGACTTCTGGGAGCCCAGGGCTCTTTGTCTTTCTCTTGCTCCCAATGCCAGGAATCAGATGAAGGCTTCCAAGGGCACTTTGTTTTGTTTGGTATTTTCATGGTCTACCCGTTGAAGTAATGATCGTTCATGGTCACTTATTTATGCCTTCTATGGCCTTGATACTTTATGTAAGGCCTGTTTGTCTTTGAATTGAAATTTTCAAGAAGGACCCGCTGTACCTAAAACTTCAATGTACGTTTATACTATGGAAGTTGTGTACACATATACAAGTACTTAAATTCTTTGGCTTTGTAAGTAAGTTCAATTCAATACACTGTGATGCATCACAATATTATGAATCAAAACTAATATTGTGATAAAGTGAAGATAATAGCCTCTTTAAAAGAGTGAAACGTTTTGCATTAAATTTTATTGTTTTTTCTTAAAAAAGGAATATTTTAACTAAACTGCTTCACTATTAGTGTTTAAAAACTTTTATCCTCCAAATCAAGTAATTGTTTTAAATCATCCATTTTTTTTTTTTCTTGATGATGGTTTTCAACTAAAAAATACATTTGTAAGAACTTGTCACATGATTTACACTAAAACATTTTTCACTATTGTTTGCCTTTGACTTAGATAGTTGTCCCCAAGATAAAATGTTATCTCTGGGATCTTTTTCAGGACATGGTATAAATTTACAAATAAATCATAAATATATTGATCTGAAGTACTAATACAATGTTGTTTGAAAGTTCTGTGACATAGCCTTGTTTTTAGTGTGTATTTGTGAGTAGGAGGTGGAGATTGGGGTATGGTATGGGCCCAGAGGAGTCAGGCAGTAGGACGGCTGCTGTCTTTCCGCTTTACTGAGTTTTCCTTCTGCCCCTTTAGTGGGGATCCTAACCTCCCTGACAGAGACACGGCTTTCTCATCGATTCTCGCTCACTGACTCTCCCTATGGCCTTGTCCTTTAAAGCATAGATGTTATGAATGCTCTGCCCTGCCCTGTGCGTATGTGTGTTCACAGAACCATGATTTTGAATGCCTGAGTAGATCCGTATGTGTGTGTGTTTACCAGGTCATATCAGGTGTGTGTAGAGAATTAGAAAATTTGTAGAGGTGGGGACCTGTAGGGAAATGGTTTCTGCTTGCATCTCATCTTGTACACAGGAAATATCCCTCCTTTCTCATTCTCTTTCTTTTTCGCTCTCCGCCTTGACAAAACTTTGCTCTGGTTGAGGTAAAGTCTCCCTTGGCCCCTGTCATGGCCCTGCTGAGTAGGCGGATGTTCATCCTGCCCACTTGTTTTTACGTGCCATTGGTCTTCCCATGTAAGAGGACTGTCTGGTAGCTTCTGCATCATTTAACAGGCTGTAACAGCGGGATGCCAGGTACTGTCCTGACATGGCAAGGCCCCCATGTGAGCTGTCTAACTGTTGGCACCTCTTTGCAGTGGCACTCAGGGCATGCTGAGTAAAACTCATTTCTCTTGCTTTTCTGTGCTCTGTTATATTTGCAAATTATAAAAGAGCATGCAAAGAAAAAAAATCCTTTTTTCCAGCTATACTGTAGTTGTCAACTACAAACACTTGTTTGGAACATGCTAAAATTACTTTTCCACTTTGTCCTATACATACATATATGTACATATATTCATACACATATTTATGAACATTACATTAGTTACAGTATTTTGATATTAGAATAAAAGAAATCCACACTTAAATTGATAAAGAAATTGTATCACATCTATTTTTAAGAAGGAATTTGTTGGATAAATAATTACAGAATTTCTTTATCAGCTTCTATGTATAGTACATTGAACAAAAGTTTGAAAATACTGTACTGGCAACATCATAAACATTTCAATAAACTATCATGGCACTATGTCTAGTAAGATTCTGTGCTACAGACTTGAGAGGAGTTCTACTATGCAATCTTGGATTAAAAAAAGAAAGAAAGAAAAAAAAAAACATTTTTTACTGAATTCTTTTGACTGAAATTCTGTTCTAGATCGGCAATTGCTCTACATGTAATGTTTTAAATGATGCCCTGTTAATCTTTGATTTGACTTATAGATAAGTCAACACACATTATATAGTTTCAGATAAAAATGCTTATTTTTAAAATTACATAGCATTAATATATTAGATATATATAATGTGTGTGTGTGTATATATATATATATATATATATATATATCTGTATATGTATGGCCAAAAATATCGGCACCCTTGCAATTCTGTCAGAAAATGCAACACTTCTATCAGAAAATTGTTCCAATTGCAAATGTTTTGATATTCATATGCTTATTGTTTTTTGTTTGCACTGCAATAACACAAAAAACGGAGAAGAAAAGTCAAACTTGATAAAATTTCACACAGAACTCAAAAATGGACTGGACAAAATTATTGGCACCTTGTAAGAAATAATTGCTTTTCAAGCATGTGATAAGTGCTGGAGTTCCTACAAAGTGTGGGTAATATAGTAATCACACTTGCAACCAGTTAAAATGGAGAAAAGTTGACTCAACCTTTGTGTTGTGTGTCACACTGAGCATGGAGAAAAGAAAGAAGTGTAAAGAGTTGTCTGTGGATTTTAGAGAAAAAATTGTGGAAAAACATGGACAATCTCAAGGCTACAAGTCCATCTCCAGATAACTTAATGTTCCTGTGTCCACTGTGTGCAATATCATCAAGAGGTTTACAGCCCATGGCACTGTAGCTAACCTCCCTGGACATGGACGGAAGAGCTCGCTCGTCAGCTCGCACTATCCGCCACCATCTGAATGAAAAGGGACGCTATGGTAGGAGACCCAGGAGGACACTACTGCTGACACAAAGGCATAAAAAAGCAAGACTGGAGTTTGCCAAAACTTTTGTGACAAAACCAAAATCCTTCTGGGTGAATATACTGTGGACAGATGAAGTAGAGCTTTTTGATAAAGGACATCTTGGCATTGTTTACAGAAAAAGAAATGAGGCCTTCAAAGAAAGGAACACAGTCCCTACAGTCAAACATGGCGGAGGTTCAAAGATGTTTTGGGGTTGCTTTGCTGCTTCTGCCACTGGATGCCTTGACTGTGTGAACGGTATCATGAAATCTGATGATTACCAAAGAATTTTGGGGCGCAACGTAGCGGCCAGTGTCAAAAAGCTGCGTCTCCACCAGAGGTAATGGGTCTTCTTGACCCAAAACACACTTCAAAAAGCACTCAGAAATGGTTACAAACAAAGCGCTGGAGAGTTCTGAAATGGCCAGCAATGAGTCCAGATCTGCATCCCATAGAACACCCGTGGAGAGATCTCAAAACAGCAGTTGGGAGAAGGCATCCTTCAAATCTGAATGACCTGGAGCAGTCTGCAAACGAAGAGTGGTCCAAAATTCCAGTAGATGGGGTGCTACCAAATATTAAGTTAAGGGTGCCAATAATTTTGTCCAGTGCATTTTTGGGGTTCTGTGTGGAATTGTATCAGATTTTTTCAATGTTTCAATGCAAAAAAAAAAAAAATAATTATATAGTAATTATATAATAATAATAATAATAATAATAATAATAATAATAATTATGTGAGTACCAAAACATTTGCAACTGCAACAATTTTCTGAGAGAAGGGTTGCATTTTCTGACGGAATTGCAGTGATGCCGATATTTTTGGCCGTGACTGTATATATGTTCACATTGTAACACTATATGATTATGCATTTGTTGAATAAAGGAAATAATGTAGCAATTGTTCAACTTAACTGTAACTTCAAATGCAAGTCAGTTCATCCTAGTGTGTTAAAGGAAATTACGACAGCTGGATTATCCCTCTGACACAAATAATTATTAGAACAAGAATTCATATTATATACTAATGAAAGCATTGACAGATAACAGAAATGTACAGGGAGCACTAACATAGTTCATTGTTTTAGGGTTGTGTGTGTCTGTGTGTAGCAAATGTGTTATTTTTGTACATTTTAAAGATGAAAAGCTGAAAAGCTTAAGCTGAAGTGGATATGAAAAGGTGTAACTTGGGAACATGTATTTTCTGCCTTGCTTGTTTCTCTGGAACCCTGTCCACATTGCCTGTTTTAATCTGACTAAATACGATAACCTGCTCTTCATAAAAAATGGATGGTACTTCATTCAATGGGACCACCGGGGCCCCAGGGGGCCCCATAAGCGAGGAGGTTGTGGGGTCTGCTCGCCAAAATCACCGGGCGTAATTAATTTCCACATAAATGAAATTTGGTTAAAAAGAAAAAAAGAAGCCGAAGTGGGTGGTGGTGGGGCAGAGCGACAGAGCGAGGGGGAGCGGAGATGCTCTTGCCCAATCATGTGGGAGAGTTTGTCAAGCAGGAGATTGCAGTCTAAAATATTAATCAGCCTCCCTCCACCAAGAATGAGTGAGCCAGCTCCTAGAAGGGACACGACGTCTCAATATTTCATGAGCCAGTCCTGGCCCAGACATAGGGCCCGCAACTGGGCTGCCTTCCCCTTTAACGCTACATGCATCAGCCGTCCCTTTAATGGACCCAGAGGTTGGGGCTGGTATGGGGTAGGATAGGGTACGTATGTAAGGGGGGTGGGTTAGGTAAATAGAGGAGTGGGTATCCAGGCAAAACATGACCTTTAAAACTACACACCAAAGAAGAAGATAACAATGACCTCATGTCTGCTTTAAATGTTAGTTGGGATAGAAGTAAAAAGTGGTACATCTGAACATTAACATTTAGGAAAGTGAGAATCCCTGAAGCTGTCATGAATGGTCCAATCATCATGAACTTGCTTCCTACTTGACTGAAAACGCACACCCCTATCGTACACCTAATATTTGTTGTTTCAGACTCGCACCTGCACAAGCCCCAGCCCATATGCAACATTAATGCAGACTAGCGTAGGAATTCACCCTGAACCTGAGCTCTTGCCTGCTGTAAAGCACCCACTCAACCTTGGCTGTGGTCATAGGAAACCCTGTGTTTAAGAATACAACAGATCACATAAAGGATAAACTACTGTGGGAACAAATTCAGCTCTGCTCAAGCGATGTATATATTAATCCATGGGTTCAGAAACATCTCGTTCAACTCAGAAATCCTTATGGCAGGCTAGAAAGTCTTCAAACAAATGGCAGATAAAGAAATCAGTAAAGGATTGAAAGTTCAGCACCTGTAAGAGCAAAGTGAGATGTCTGCAGGATTGTCATTGGTTCTGAGCTCAAAAAGAGGTGCTAACATATATCACTCCAGTTCTTTTACCTTAAATCTATCCTGACACTGATATACGAGAGATCAAGGCATGAAAGGTTTTACTTATGAAAGCTGCCTGGGACCAGTGGCTTGAACAAAAAGTTTATGCTGGGTAAATTGAAAGGAACAGAAGTGTATAAATCGCTCCCTGGCGATTGCTTGCGTGTGGGATTATTTGCATATCCCCAAAACTACATTTGATTGTTGATTTTACATGTGACATACTGCAGTGATAGAGCAGTGTTACTCATCTGCACTCATATGTATGTTTAAAATGAAGTACTTGTGGCATGTTGAAGGCAACAGACCAAGTTGATAAAGAATGTTGCCACTCATCCTCTTTCAGCTCAATCTGTGAGGCCTTTTGGGTGGTGCGACAAATTCAGCAGTAACTTCCTATGTCCCCTAAATCTTGTATGAGTCTGAACTCATTTCTTCATTTGTTTCAGTAATTTTGTAGTCATAGCAAGAGATTTTTCAGCTTTGCTTTCAAGTTGCTAGAGGTATTTAACTTTCAATGTGAAAACAGATATTTATATTGTCGATATTACATAAGCATGAAAATAATATCCAGCCTATCATTAGGGTAAATATGGGTGGGTTCCAGGTCATGACAGTCTTTGCCAACTATAGATGATGCTTTGTTTTTTTTGGAGTATCGTACCTTGAGCACCACTGGGTGCTAGTGTTTGACCCTTGACCTTTCAGAGCACTGCATGTGCCTAGACCATTCAATAATTGATGTGTGTGCATCATCCTGCCATGGGAGTTGGGCCACACCCCCTGTAGGGCTGGTTTCACACGCACACTAGTATTGATTTTGTTATCTGAGACCATTCGGTCAAGTGAGGAGCATAAACACAGCCTGGGCTAGCATGGCCCACTTTTCTCAATATCAGTTGAATGTGAAGGTAACATTGATCAGTACTGGCCTCTTTTTGTGTATCATATGTGGTATAGTAGTGTGAGAAACATAAGGAATGCGGTAGTGTCCTTATCTGGTATTCTTGCACATTTTGTTAAACATATGGGTGTTCCCATATGTATGTGTTCCCAAAAGTACCTACCTGGAGAGCATTTAGGCATAAAATGTACCACCAACTTTGGTTGTTCTAGGGATTTTAATGTTTGTTACAGTGTTAAGACATAAGCTTAGCAACATGCAAATTATGAACTTGGTACCTATGTAGAAAGTTTCAAATGGTCATGACAAATATGTGGTTACCTGTACATTAGAATCATTCAGTGAAATTTTGTGGGTAAAAAATGTTCATTGTCTATTGTCACTGTCGTGATGTATCACATTTTGCTTTATAAGTGTAAAGGCTCCAATATATTTCAAGCAAAATTGAAAAACAGACTGGTTGACAACATTTTAAACTAAAATGAAGTTAGTTTGGAGTTCGAAACAGCTTGCCAAAGTGAAAATTCTGGAAAAGTTTACCAGCTCTGGCTAGTTAACACCGTTGGACTGTCATTGGTACGTGGCACTTAAATAATAGGTAGGTGTGCTTTGGGGCTCCGCCTTCTTTGACATGGAAATCTTCTCTGGTTCATTTCCTCTGTTCAGTTGTTTGAGGTCAGACGTCCACAACCAAAAACACAAGAGATGCTTTATAATAGTAATTAAAGTGGTCACACTTTATTCTCGGTATTAACAAACCATTAAGTACAACTAATTGCCCTAAACTACTAATTTGCTGCTTGTTAATAGCAAAAGCAATCTACTGTATACAGTGTTATATAAATAACAGAGCTGGTGCAAAGATATCCACATCGCTATGATCGGATGCTTTCCTAACTGTAGTTTTCTCACTGCAAGGTTACAGAATTCAGGACCTAAATGAAGAATGAAAAAGAACAAAGGGTCATTCCATGTCAGCTCAACCAGAGGAACAAACGAAAGATAGAGATGTATAGTGATGAAAGCCAAAATATTAAATGTCATGGCTGAATATTTACTGAGTAATCCACAATTTTGCAGAGGGGGGTCAAAATTTTTTTAATCTGAGTCTCAGAGCCAAATTACAGGAGGTTGAAAATGACTTCTGAAAGATGGCAGCATCATCATGTTATTTTTACACAGAGATTAATAGGTCTGTTAGTTGACTTTAGCAGTCTTTGTAGCATTATATGCCAATGGTGACAATTCAAAATGGGGAAACAGCACTTTTCAAGTTTTTTCTCCAAAGTTTGCTTGTCTATAGCAGTGTTTCCCAACCCTGTTCCTGGAGGCACACCAACAGTGCACATTTTGGATGTCTCCCTTATCTGACCAGTATATTTCTGTTCCTCGAGTCTCTACTAACGAGATGATGAGTTGATTCAGGTGTGTTTGATCAGGAAAAGTTGGAAAATGTGTAGTGTTGGTGTGCCTCCAGGAACAGGGTTGGGAAACACTGGTCTATAGCTCAGGAAGTATTAAAGATATCTTAATTCCCTTGAAGTTTCAATATCTTTAGAACTGAACCAAATAGGGCTTAAAAATAGAGATGCCAAAAGGAAAGAGTGTTAAGACCCAATATCTAAAAGGGCTTTAAGATATATTTAATACTTCTTGAGTTATGGGCATGCAAACTTTAGAGAAAAAACTTGAAAAGTGCTGTTTCCCCATTTTTGAAATGTCACCACTGGCACATAATGAAACAAAGCTGGCTAAAGTCAACAGATTTTACTAACAGACCTACCAATCTCTGTGTAAAAATAACATTACGATGCTATCATCTTTCTGAAGTCATTTTTACCCCCTTGTAATTTGGCTCCAAATCTCAGGTGAAAATTGCCACTTTGACCCCCCCTCCTTTACGAAATACTACATTACTCAGTAAATATTCATCCATGACATTTAATATTTTGGCTTTCATCACTATACATGTCTATCTTTCTTCAGAAAAAAATATTAGCAAAATCAAAAATTTGAACGGGGGACGTTTTTGAAATTTGGTTGGTTTGACACAGAATGACCCCAGAGCATCTGTCAAATGTGTAATTAAGACACTCAAGTGATAAGTCATCATATCATGTTAGTGTGATGTCTATATAAAAAGTCTTGTCTTTTCAAATTTTATTTGAAATTTTGAGATTTTAGTTATCTATTTATTAACAATGATGGAAATTATCTTCTGCTCAACAGGAAGTAATGTTTCAGTCTTATCCCCATCCTTTTTTTATCTATTTTTTTTTTCTGCTTGAGGTATTCATAGAAATGCTGCTTGTGTAATTTAACATTTTGTTGTCTACATAACATACAGGCTGTGGTTCAGATGTTTTTCTGGGTCAGTTCTGGTCCCACCGGTAAGACAGACCCCATCCTCATGAGATCCCCTCCCTGTCTGCCCCAGGTGCCCCTGGCATGGTCTTCACTCAGTTTTGTCCGTTAAGTACCACCTCAAATATTGATGAGTCTGTGTAGGTCAGGAGGTGGTGCATGCATGAAGTTTCTGTTGACCAGTGAGGTTTAGCTACCCCCATGAAAGTGCTCAACTACTCTACAGAATATTAAGCTTTTGAAGCCTCAGAGGATAATGTACTAGAGGTCTCCATAAAGATGGTGTTTTAACAGCAGCCATGCCTTGCACTGATCGAGAGGGTTTTTGCTGTTGTTTTTGAAATAGGGCTGATTTGAATTGCTGCAGTTTAAAATTTGGGTTCATATTTCACAACAATAAACAGACTTTGTTAGTTATTGGGTGAGATATTATCAGACTGAAATGATGGCGTGAAAACATATCTGTTAGGTTGGTGCACTTTTTAATATAGTAAAATTTTGCCAATTATGACTTGAACGTTATGCATATATGAATTTATTTTATCTTTCTGGACATTTCCCAGATCTAATTTATTTTTACATTAGCTGTCTGGGAGATAAAGATCTGTTTCTGCTCCTGAAAAGCGATAGGTATGTTTACAGTGTGTATGTGTGTGTGTTTTTATGTTGGTTAAAAATTAAGATGCACTGCCTGAGGTTAACACACCTCACACAAACAGCAGAACTTCACTGACTATTGGCCTGTTCTAAACCCAGTGTGGTGAAAGTGAGAAGTTGTGGGGGAGGAAACGCCTTGTATATCTGATCTGACTCAAACGTGTGTTTGTGTTTAAAATTCAGAACCATGCTGATTGACAGAGCCTTGCGTGTGGCTATTAAAGAGGATTCGAGGTGCCACTCGACGGAGTGTGAAATTACACCTGTTCGCTGTTTGCACACACTCTCATATCTGCATGAGCCTAAAATCACCATCAGAATTATATTCAAATACCTCCATGAGGCAGCCAGTGACATGTGAAGGTCAGGTAAGGAATGTTTGCTTGGGAGGTCAGTTATCTCATTATAAATTGCATGTTTAATCCCATATGTTCAACTTTTGAAGAGAGATTTCTGTTTATGTAACTTAATATTCAACCTTTGCTCTAATGTGATTTGTAATCATTCTAAAAGTTTAGGCTAAGATTCCTTTTTTAGGAGGCCATTAAATAGGAAAGATACAGTACAAAATTTAAACAGAGAAGATAAAAGATTGTGATAGATATTTGATCAATATTTGATCAGTTATAAGTGTTTTTGCATTTGTGTCCTCCTTTTTCACTCAGTGTGATTACGTTATCCAAACCATCTGCGCACATTGTCTTCCTCAGTGCATAGACGTGGACGAGTCAGGCTGCTTGACTCTTGCGTGTTTTTACTTTAATTTGTCTGTGCTGTTTGTTGAGTGGTCCAGTGGAGCGCGTGGTGACAGATGATGTAAATTATTGATTGCAGCCTTCCTGTAGCTGAGTGTAGCGGGCCTTGTTCTCCTCCTTTCCCCACCCATCAGCCTCTCTCCGGCAGCACCACTCCACTCCGCCTGCCCTTTGCTCCTTCACCACCTGCAGTCTGAGTGCTCTGGGGTTCAGAAAAAGAAAAAGAAAGATGTTCGCTTTGGCTCCAGTTCTGTTCACCAGATCCATGCCTTTACATTTGGTTCAGGCTGTTCTCTGCACCCTACCAGCTGTACCTAACGCTCACAAAAAGCCACTGCTATTGCAGTAGTATTATTTATTGTACATTTGATACAAAAATTTGAACAGGATGTAGAAAATCTTGACTTTTAGGGGATGTAAAGTGCAATTAAAGGAGAAGTCCACTTCCAAAACAAAGATTCACATATAATGTACTCATCCCCTTGTCATCCAAGATGTTCATGTCTTTCTTTCTTCAGTCGTAAAGAAATTATGTTTTTTGAGGAAAACATTTCAGCATTTTTCTCCATATAATGGACTGATATGGTGTCCCGATTTTGAACTTCCAAAATGCAGTTTAAATGCGGCTTCAAACGATCCCAAATGCGGTTGTAAACAATCCCAGCCGAGAAAGAAGGGTCTTATCTAGCGAAATGATTGGTTATTTTTATAAAAGTAATAAAATTTATATACTTTTTAATGTCAAACGCTCATCTTGTCTTACTCTGCCAGTTAGGGTATGTTGAAAAACTCCCATCTAAAATCGTCCTATATTGCTGTTAAGGGTTTTTTGTTAAGGGTGTTTGTTCACTTTGCAAAGACTGTGTCGGTACTTCTGCAACGATGTAGGATGATTTTGAAATGATTTTTGAAGTTAGGGGAGAAAATCCGATTGGAGTTTTTTGACATACCCTAACTGTCTTGAACCAGAATACACGTTTGAGATTAAAAAGTATTTAAATTGTATTTTTTTAATGAAAATAACTGATCGTTTCGCTAGATAAGACCCTTCTTCCTCGGCTGGACTCGTTTACAACTGCATTTGGGATCGTTTGAAGCCACATTTAAATGGCATTTTGGAAGTTCACAATCGAGGCATCATAGCAGTCCATTATATGGAGAAAAATCCTGAAATGTTTTCCTTAAAAAACATAATTTCTTTACTGAAGAAAGAAAGACATAAGAACGTCTTGGATGACAAGGGGGTGAGTACATTATATGTGAATCTTTGTTTTGGAAGTGGACTTCTCCTTTAAAGGCCAATTCGCACTGAGGGACATAGACCAACACAGACAACTGACCAAATTCAGTGCGTCACTTCTTGGACATTTCAAGAAACGCTGATTCAACTATGTTCAAGAGGCAAAAACAAGCAGAGACCAACGGCAACAGTCACCAACAGAAGTAACACACTGATCCGACAAATCCCGACAAATGTGTCTGTTGCCATTTGTCAGCATCTTTATCAAGTACACATTTTCAATACAGGAACCACTAGAAGACTTTGAACTCTTCATACCATGGTCTCAACAAGTTACTGGAGATATTCCTTAGTTGTCAATATTGATGTGATAGCATAAGGCAGTTGCTACAGATTTGTCAGCTACAGAGTCATGCTGTGACTCTGCCATTTCACCACATCTCAAAGGTGTTCTTCTTGGATTGAGATCTTGTGACAGGAGGTCAATGGAGTGCACTGAACTCATTGGCTTGTTTTGAACTAACTTGAGGTGATTTATGTTTTGTGACATGGGATGTCATCCTACTAGAAATAGGCATTAGAAAATGTGGTCAAAAATGTATGCAACCATCTCCAATAAGCAAGCCATATGGTTGGAATTTTCCCCTTAACTTCAGCTCTGTAGATATTGAGACAAGGTGGGACAAATCTGTGGATTCAGGTTGCTTATGCCAAATTCTTCCCCTACCATCTGTTTGCAGAAATCAAGAATCATCATACTATTCAGCAAAGTTTTCTACAGTCCAGTTTTAGTCAGCCCATGCCCAATTTAGGCTCAGTTTCTTCAGATTCTTGGCTGACAGGAGCTGAAGCTCATGTGGATTTCTGTTGCTGTTGCCTATCCACTTCAAGGTATGACATGTTGTGGGTTCAGAGAGGTTCTGCTGTATACTGCTTGTTATAAAGCATGCTTGTCAGGTACTATCATCTTCCTTTAGCTTGAATCAACCTGACCACTGTCCTCTGACCTTATGTCCTCTTACTAATTACCAAGTTGTTTTCACCCACAGAACTGCCACTTACTGGATTTAATATTACTACTATTATTATAGAGCTTTCTACATAGACTTTAGAGCAAGGGTGTCTAATCCTGCTACTGAAGGGCTGTCCTTACTGCAGGGTTTGGCATCAATCTGCTTTGGCATGTTAGCCTGTAATTTGGAGGTAATCCTGAAAATCTTGATTAGCTAGATCGGTTGTATTTAATTAGGGTTGGTGCACCCCACCCTGATACTGTTGCAAATTTAGAGATTACCAGTTTCTGTGAGCTGTAGATACTCAAAATCACTTGTCTGAACAACAACTGAACCTTTTAAGTATGTCTGCATGTTTTTATACGCTGGGTTGAGGAACAATGGACCTTTATTGCAGTGGAATTGAACACCGGAAGCGCTTGTCAAAGCAGTGTATCGATTCTTCCGGTTATGTATATTTTTTAATAAGCTATAATCACCTAGTTGAATCAAAGCCTGTTAAAATTAGCATCTGCAGGATGATTTCAGAATCCTGACACTTTCAGAGACAGGCAAAGAGATATTGTGATGATTGCTGTGCACAGAATTACCCAAACCCAACGGAACTTGTAGTTTTAATCCAACGTACCGATCTGAGAAACCCATGGCTTGTAAACATGCATGATTTCACCACACTGTGTCAGTGCTGCAATGTGTGTGAGACCTGATGAATAAGATCAGAATCAACATATTTATTCATTTCATTTTAGTCTTTATTCTGTCATTTTTCATTCAGTCATTTCACTGTATGTAATTCACATATTTATGCCAAAATTCTTAATTAATATTCAAAGTCACGCTGTCAACACGTTATACTATTTAAGATTAATTAGCTAAAATGTTCAACATTGTTAAATTTCTTTAAGGCAGCGCCCACACATTCATTCATCTATTTTAATACCACTCTTATGAAAATTAACCATGGTGTGTGCAGTAAAACTCTGGCAATACAAATAGAAATCAGTCCGCAGAAAAAAATTAAATATAACATGGTTACCACATATTTACTATAGTAAATCCATGGTTAATTTTTGTAAGGGTGTTTATCAGTCAAATTTATAAAAAAAAAAAAATAATAGAAAATAATAGGAACATTTCAGCAGGTGATGTAGGCCAAAACATCCTCAGTTTCGAAATGCATGCTCCACGCGAACATGCTCCCGCGTAATATTTTAGAAGGACCTTAATTCATCCCACGCATCTCATCCGTGTTGTGTCAGGAAATTGTGAAAACTGAGGCAGTGTGTCGCTGTTTAGAATAAAAGCAGCCAGGTACGCTGCAGTAACACCAGAGAAAGAGAGGATTCTCCAATTAGTTTTCATTACATTGCAATGGGACCGGAAGTGGCGATACACTGCTTCGCTTACCAGATATAGGAAGTGAGATAAAGGTCCATTTGCTTAGTTGTTTAGATATTTGCTTTAACAAGTAGGTTTACCTAGTTCACAGAAGCAAACTCCAGCACACTGCTGCTTATTCTGGACAAGAACACCCCTTGGAAAGGAAAAGCCGATGTGAAGTGATCATCCATGTTTTTTTTTAAATGCTGTTTAGAAATATGTAAATATGGGTTAGTTCACCCAAAAATGAAAATTCCATCATTAATTACTCACATGCATCGAAGACTGACATAGAAGAGAGGAAATTATTGAATAAAGTTGTTATTTTTGTTTTCTTTGTGCACAAAAAGTATTCTCTTAGCTTTGTAACATTAAGGTTGAACCATTTATGTAACATGGACTATTTTAACAATGTCCTTACTACCTTTCTGGGCCTTGAACATGGTAGTTGCATTGCTGTTAATGGAGGGTCAGAAATCTCACAGATTTCATCAAAAATGTCTTAATTTTTGTTCTGAAGATGAACAAAGGTCTTACGGGTTTGGAACGGCCTGAGGGTGAGTAATTGACGACAAAATGTAAATTTTAGGGTAAACTAACCCTCTAATTATTTATAAAACAATATTAGATGAGTGTAGAAAAAACTCAACTCAAATAATGATGGTGAATCTTAGTCCAATAGTGTCTCTAAGTCCAGTAAAACAAACAGATATTTATTGTGACTGATATAATGGCTTTTCAGCACTTCTTTGCATTAAATCAGTCCAGTTCTTTACGTAAACCCAGCACATCCATTGTATGTCTGTGTAGGGGAGTGTGAGGCACAACCTAACACTTTTTGTGTAAATCCATGTGGGGTTCAGAGTATAATTTTTTTTATCCACATTAATTTCAGACTTCTCTAGTAAAAATATGTTGCCTTGTTTCATAATTACAGTGTATACATTTTTTGTTATTTACCTCAAAAGAGAGCAAGTGAAATCTTACAACATGCCCCATGTTGTAGGTGGGGTACATTGTAACATGACCATATGACAGCTTAAAATGTTATCTGATCTAATAAAAAGAAAGAAAGAAAAAAAAATAAAAAATACAAAACAAGCTGAAATATTTTGTCAGTGAAATAACATTATTTACTTTTTCAAATAAAATAATGGAATTTTTTAAGAATTAAAAGTAATCTAATTTTGCAGTTTGAACACATTGCAACCATGCTGGGGATGGCCCTGATCGCAACACACAGTTATACAGTATAGTTCAAAACAATGTGCGCAAATGAAGAAACACATTCAGACATTCAGAGATAGACTCCACGTCCTCTACACACAGCTCTCATAGAACACAAGATACATAAACGAGCCAAAATGCTTTACATTTCTGAATATTAAATATTGATTTTCAGTCTTTATTCACTTGTTTCATATGGTTTTTAATTAAAACTCCTAAAAGTAAATGGTGTAAATTGCATCGCTAATGTCAAAGAATAGCATAGTTTAATAATAGCAGGGCACATTGTAACGTAGTGTTACAACGTTCCCCATCTGCGCAATTAGAATTAAAACTGGTTAGTGTCTTCTGCTAGTCAGCGAAGCATTAAAATCTAAACTGATAAATTACAGATCGGCAATTTAAATAATAGCAAATTTGTCTCATTTTAACTGAATACTAAAAACCAAGATAATACATTTACTTCAGCCAGAAATTTGCTTTTACCATGGTGAAAAAAATTCAGCAATATCTTCAAAAGTAGTGTTGATAAGGCAACTAGAAAATATTGTAAATTTAGTTATGCTAGCATGTGAGGAAATATTTAAACCACGTGTGTTACAACTAACCCCACGTCAGTTTGTGCCCCGCACTCCCCTACAGTCCCATGGTGAATCCTCAACCTGGAAACAGCTAAACAAACTACATATTTTTAGAGCATTTTAGCATTTCTTGCAGTGCATTTTCTTATTGTGGGAATGGAAATGTTTTGCTTCTGAATATAACCTCAAACTCTGGCTTAGCGACTGTCTAGGCCATTAGCAGGGACTGTTGCGTATTCTTATATAGAATGGTACCACTTCTGTCACATGTGTCAGGGGCCACTTTTGGCCTGATGGATCGGAGCGGTGGAAACCCATGAGTCGAGGTGATGGCATCCGTAGTAGCAGGCGGGGAAAAAAGAAACAATTACCTTGCTGCAAAAACGTTAAACCTCATCAATATTTCAGCTTGCTTCTCGTCGTACAAGACTGTTGTTCCTCTCCGCTGGCTGAAAATACTTTCTTCCCGGGCTGCTCTTTACCTGGAGAGCCTTCAGCTCCTGTGCCACAGCCGGCTCTAGACAAGAGGGCAGTGGAGTGAAAAGTGGCCATACTCATTGAGTAGTCTCTCCTCATAGCACCCCCATCTCCCCAGCTCAGGTCCCCCATCACACCACCACACATCACAGAAGAGCTTCTCATTTTGGTGATGATTAGCTAATTATTAATTCATGAGGCCATTCAGCTGTATGGTTGCCCCTTCCTATCCACAGACCCCTTCTGCCCATTCCTCCCCACCTTGGTCAGACCATCTAGTAACCTGCTACACACACACACACACACAAACACAGTTCCACCTTTTTGGGCTCTGAGGCGCATTGATTTCTCCATTAAGCAGCACTCTGAAGCCACTCCGTCCCCCCGTGGATTCTGGTCTCCCTTCCTCCTCTTTGACTCACCCTCGGCCAGTCATCTGGGAGCAGCCAAGAAACAAAATTGCTGTCAACACTCTGATTCACATCACATCTCCAAGTGCTCCACAAATGATCCATGCAGAGCACTATAGATGTGGAATGGGGACTATCTATCTATAGTGCCTCCTGCTGGATGGGTGTGAAACTGCATAGTAGGTTGGATTTCTGCAAGCGGATGTTTGCAATTACTAGGATGTGTTGGAATTGGTTTGGAGTTAGGACTTACAAGACAATGTCCTCCAGGAGCAGGATTTGATATCCCTGAACTAGATAATACAGCAATACTTATGCTTTGTGTTATATGTCTAATATGTGGTGGGGGGATATTTTGCTGCAGGGCTATTTTTCAATTTCAGTCTATCTCAGGCTTAACATCACTTCTTAATTTCTCAGGTAAATTCCTCTTCCTGCAGACAAGAGAAAAGATGTCAATAACAACGTTAACACTTCGAACTATACCTACCTTTGCCTTTAAACAGGAATCGTAGCGTCAATAACTTTTTATTGTGTTTATATTGGGCTGTGTGTGATGACAGCTATGTGAATAAAATTGCTGATTTGGCATAAACTGTGCTCTGCATGTTCTTTTGAGTAAAACCCAAGGCCATAAGTCTGATGGATTTTTGCTGAAGCATGTTTTCAACATGCAGAACCTGGAAGCCTGCTGTAGTGTATCGGAGTATGGCTCTAATGGTGGCAAAGGTGCAATACTGCATCTAGGCAGCAGGAAAATCAATATGGGTCTGCCGTATGGGTTTAGGTAAGAAGAAAAAAATTCTCAGACATGCATCCCGGTGAAATATTATTTCTCCTCCCTCCTCTTTTTTTCCTGTTAGAGTGATCATAAAATTGTGTGCTCTCTTTGCAGTATCGATCAGTCAATAAAGGACTTCACTGACCAAATGGTGAGTACATTATCAGGTCATAAGTACACCTTAGTAGAAATAAAAGCTTTCTTTGCTGTGCCAGGAGGGTGGGTGTAAATGCCAATTTGGAAGTCTAGATCAGGGAAATATTATAAGCTATGTCACATGCAGAGTGATGTTTACAGATCTTTACAAGCCTCCTGGCATAGGGTGTAAATCATCAGAAAAAAAAAAAAAAAAAAAAAAAAAAAATTCTATTTTTAAGTGTCCACTTTGACTTGCCATCATTTGCACATAATGTGTTTAATCATTCTGTCTTACGATTTACATCTAAAAGACTTACAATGCTTAATAAACACTTTTGTTTGATATGCTTTTATTAGAATATTTTGGGTTCTTTTCAGTTATTCTCAATTAACAGTATTTGGGTAATCCCTTGTTTTCTTAAAAATAATAATAATAATAATAATAAATAAATAAATAAATAATCAGTCAATGTTAAGGTGAGGCAAAGTGAATGGGGTTGGTTTTTTGAGGGTTATTCCACGAAATTGGTGCCTTTTGCGTCTCTAAGAAAAAAAAACAAACAGATTTAATATAACAACAAATAAATGTGCAATTTAAAAACATAACACTATGTATGCTTTCATTAATATTATATAAAAAAGTCAAATATTATTTTAAATAATTTAAATATTTATGCACGTAAAGGTCATGCACTGTCAATCCTGTTACCATTTTTAAAATGTAAATTTAAACTATTTCTTATATTTAATATAATCAGTATCTACAAGTAAAATCCTAAGTGTACAATATGTGCTTTTGTTAACTTCACTATTGGCTAGCTATTAGCAAATTTGTTTGAAATCGTCAAACCTGTTACTGTCAACCTGTTAATTTTTAGTGTAACAGGTTTTGACGTGTGTAACAGGAATGGCACTGATTGGGTTTGACCTTGTTTTCAAAGATTGTCTGTGTAAAATTCAAACATTTTAAAGGTCAGCCTCTGTATATTATTGAGCTAATGCCTATATCATTCAGTTTCATATGAGTTCTAATTAAACTATAAAAAATATCAAAACATGAGGTAGAATAATAAAATAATATATTAAACTATCATAAAATAATAAATGACATAGCCTGAGATGGCACAGTACAATTTTTTGTCATTTTAATGTGTCTTCATTTCATGGATGTTTAAAAAATATTTATTACATTTATTTTATTTTTTTATTTTTTCAATTTTTTTCAAATTTCATATTTTTCAAGTAGAAAAGGCTATGATTTTGTGGAACGATCCTTGATGGTTTAAAAGCAGAAATGTCAAGCTTATAATTTTATAAAAACCATACCATAGATCATTATTATTATTAGTCATTTTAGGATTTATGGGTGAAATGGAGAGAAAATTGTAAAGGTTAAAAGTAAGTAAGCAGGTTTTTCACACTACATTCATGGTAATGCACATATAGAGAGGTTTAAAAAATATTTTAGTGTTTAAGAATTGCCTCTATCCACTTTAAAAATATATATACATTTATAACACTTCTTATACTACATTGTAATTACATTGGAAAAATGAGTTAACATTGCAGCAAGGGTTTTTCTAATACTTTATTTCAAAGTGACCTTGTTACATGTGTTACATGTATTTACTATTATCATAACAATTAAAGGAGAAGTCTACTTCCAGAACAAAAATTTACAAATAATGTACTCACCCCCTTGTCATCCAAGATGTTCATGTTTTTTTTTTCTTCAGTCGTAAAGAAATTATGTTTTATTGAGGAAAACATTTCAGGATTTTTCTCCATATAATAGACTGCTATGGTGCCCCAAGTTTGAACTTCAAATGATCCCAAATGCGGTTGTAAACAAGCCAAGGAAGAAGGGTCGTATCTAGCGAAACAATCGGTTATTTTCATTAAAAAAATACAATTTAAATATTTTTTTTTAATCTGAAACGCTCGTCTTGTCTTGCCTCGCCTGAACTCTGTGTATTCTGGCTCAAGACAGTTAGGGTATGTTGAAAAACTCCAATCGTGTTTTCTCCCTCAACTTATAATCATCCTACGTCATGGCAGAAGCACCGACCCAGTCTTTGCAAAGTGAACATGCAAAGAAGATCAAACACCCTTAAAAAAGGTAAAACAGTGATATAGGATGATTTTGAAGTTGAGGGAGAACCCTAACTGTCATGAACCGGAAAAAAACGGTCCAGGCAGAGTAAGACAAGACGAGTGTTTGACATTTAAAAAGTATATAAATTTTCGCTAGATAAGACCCTTCTTTCTCGGCTGGGATCATTTACAACCACATTTGGGATCGTTTGAAGCCGCATTTAAACTGCATTTTGGAAGTTCGGGGCACCATAGAAGTCCACTATATGGAGAAAAACACTGAAATGTTTTCCTCAAAAAACAATGTCTTTACAACTGAAAGACAGAAAGATGTCTTGGATGACAAGGGTTTGAGTACATTATATGTACATCTTTGTTTTGGAAGTGGACTTCTCCTTTAATTACATGCAAGTAACCCTAAGACAAACCCTAATCCTAACCCTAACCATATAGTAAGTGCATGTAGTTAATATTACTCATTACTTTACTCCTTAAAATGTGTAAACAAAGTGTAACCAAAAATCCTTCTCTTTTCCGTAATCAACCTCTCTGTATTTTCTTTTGCTACAAAAATAATATTTGCTGTAGTTTTCCATTCGTTACTATAGAACTTTACCCAGCTATGATGAAATGTGAATAAGGTCCATTGTAAGTGCCTCGCTCTAAAGTGCCACAACAAAGAGCTTAGCTCTTAAATATTCATACTGTTGGTTTGATTGTTTTTTCAGATTAAATGATGTGGAAACCACGTCTAATGTGAGTAAATAAGGCAACATCCATTTATTTCCTGCCATTTCACATATCATTGATCCTTCCTTGGATGTACATTCATTAACATGCATAATTAAATTTTCTCCAGAATATAACGCCACTCAAGGGGATATGATTTAAAAAGCAAGTGATTGAGTGATGTGCAACTGTTCGTGAGGTCATCATGAGCTATTGTTGAGAAGTTCAGGTAAGCAAAATTGCCCTCTACTCCAACTGAGACTTCTGGATGTCTCATTTTCCAGGGTTGAGTTAGCGGTTGAGCAGGAGGAGGTTGTGTTCTACTTTGAGGAGGTGCTTATTTACATGGCTGACACACTGGGATCACCTTCAAAGTGGCTCGTAATGAGACGGGACGACTGAGGAGGGAGGCCGGCCGCTGCATGTGGTGCAGGGGACGATCGGGGAATGTACTGAATTATAAATGAGTTTTCTGCACAAGAAATGTGACAGTTAGCTTTAATTCCCCGTTTAGCCGGAATAGGCTTAGACAAGACTGTGCTAACTAATCAATAGAGCCCTGCCGCAAATGTTCTCGGTGCTCCTCTATTCCTCAGACAGGCCAAGGCTCGGATGCAATGAACTCTACCCAGCTCTGATTTGCCTTGGTGTAACTCTGTACGGCCATGACTTTTATGTATTTTTGGATCTGAAGTTAAAGAGGTAAGCACTTCACATCATGAATATGGATTTTCCAGATCAGATCTCACTGAAGGAATTTCCTCTGGTCTGCACTGAAGCTGAACTTTAGCTGATCCTGATCTTTGTCAGATTAAAGTACTGAATGGCAAATAAAATGATTGTACACATTAATTAGCAAAATTAGACATGAACTCCTATATTTTCTCAATTTCAACAGATGTACTTCACTAGAACCAAAGTCCCTTTCTGACAAGTCACTGTGTAGCCATCTTGCAATGCTGTGGGCAACTGTTTTCTATAGATATACAGCTCCTATCTACTTAAATGGGAAAAGACCAAAATCTTCAAAACTGTTTTTAAGTATTACGTTTTAAAAAACCTATGCAATAAATAAGCAGTAATATGCAGCAATGGTATTATAAATTAGCTTCTTTAGGGAATGATTTTTTTTATTCATTTTTCTACAAAAATTCCATCAGGCAAAGACAGATGTACAGTTGAGGTCAAAAGTTTACATACAGCTTGCAGAATCTGCAAAATGTTCATTATTTTACCAAAATAAGAGGGATTGTACAAAAACGCTCACTGATGCTTCAGAAGGAAAAACGATACATTAAGAGCCAGGGGTGTAAACTTCTGAACAGAATGAAGATGCGTACATTTTTCTTATTTTACCTAAATATCATATATATATATATATATATATATATATTATATATTTATTTTTTTTTTTTTTTTTTTTTTTCATTTAGTACTGCCCTTCAGAAGATACAGAACATACTTACATATTTCCCAAAATAACATGCATTTTGTATGATCTCTTTATTTTGGTATAATTAACATTTTGCAGATTCTGCAAGGTGTATGTAAACTTTTGACCTCAACTGTATAATGCTCTTCATGATGTGTGTTTGCTTCTGTTGAAGAGTGCATACATTTTTTACAATGTGGACAGACACCACAGAGAGCTACAAACATTGTGCTGCATTTACATAATAGTACAGCAAGAGCTTGCCCATATTTCTATGTGTGCACAAAAATAGTGCTGACAAATGTGTTTAGTTTGTGCGATAAGGAGTGTTCAGGGTACATCACCAAATCTTAATACAAACCTAATTAAAATATTTTTTAAAGAAACCAAAAAATGTATTTGTTCTTTTTTTTTTTTTTTTTTTTTTTTTTTTTTTTTTTTATTTGTTAGCTGTAAGATAATGGGTAACCAGTGCACTGATAATATCTTACATTTTAAGTATTCAAATGTGACCCTGGACCACAAAACCATAAGTCATAAGTCACACGGGTATATTTGTAGCAATAGCCAACAATACATTGTATAGGTCAAAATGATCAATTTTTCTTTTATGCCAAAAATTATTAGGATATTAAATAAACATCATGTTCCATGAAGATATTTTGTAAATTTTTGATTAGTAATATGCATGGCTAAGAACTTAACTTGGACAACTTTAAAGGGAAGTTTCTCAATGTTTAGTTTTTTTTTTTTTTTCGTTTTGTTTTTTTTGCACCCTCAGATTCCAGATTTTCAAATAGTTGTATCTCGACCAAATATTGTCCTATCCTAACAAACCATACATCAATGAAAATATTTGTATTTATTCAACTTTTAGATGAGGTATAAATCTCAGTTTCCAAAAACTGACCCTTATGATTGGGGTCATAAATCAACAAATAAATCCAAAACCACAACATTGTTCTACTAACTACACAATAATGGCTAGCACAAGTGGTAACTTAAGTAATGTTAAGTAGCCTGTAGTACATTGTCCTGTTATCAGTCAGTAGGTAAATGTCAGAAACGTTTTAAAGATAGAACCTAAAAAGACCAAATAAAAAGAAAAGAGGATTAATATCAATCAAAGTTATATATATATATATATATATATATATATATAAGAAGAGAAGACCTGGTTTTTATTTGCCTGGTTTTTATTTGCCAATATGGGTTTACATTAATTCAGTGGTACAACATGGTACAGAAGGAAAAGTAACAGGAAATGTGTATAGAATCTGTGGTCAAAACCTGTCCAAAAGTAAAGTTTAATTATTTTACAGTCATAACTCTGAAAATACAGTGGAATATACAGGTCTGGAAATTGTGAAATGCCTCAAACAATACTTACTTTCATAGGCCGATGGCACTAACCCATGGCAAACTTTAGCAAATCCAGTGAGTGACTAATCCCCAAAAGAGTTTATTGTATCATCTTTGAGCCTTGTAAACACAGTTTCCAGGTGGACTGATCTAGTGTTGGTGGTGATGTCTTAGGCAGAGACTAAGACAGTTTCACAGACTAGATTGTTTTACTATCAGTAGAGGTTCAATTGTTTATTAATGCAAACACATTTTTGTAATTGTTAGATTCTTTCTAGAAATACTTGAAATCAGGTCCATTTTAGTAAGGTGTAAAGGGGCCAAACATCCTTCATAGTGCAACATGCAAAGCTTTTCTCTGACCTTGGCTGCATCATTTGGGATTGTGGGTTGTGTAGCTGTAGTGGAGGGAAAAACTTTATCAAATCTCCAATGACTTGTGTGAAATTCAAATGCGCTCCTACAAGCACAAGAGATGAAGCAGACTGCCATTCACAGGGATGAGTGATACGGCACCCAGCACTCTGACAGGACGGCAATCGATCCCTGCAAACCTTGTCTTTATAAAAGGCATATGAGAAGAAAAAGGGGAAAAAAAGCTCTAATAAACATCTCTTTAACTTGGCTTGCTCACAACAAAGCTACGCTTTCTGTCAGCCAGAGCTGCCTTAGAAAAAAAGATGCACATGTGATCAATTATGGATGCGCTGTCTCCTACCCCTGGAGTTGGCGAACACATTAGGTAATGCAGGAGCTCAATTTAACTAGATGGGCTTGTTAATGTGTCCCGCTGGGAAAGGCCTCCGGTTCCTTTTGAGTTTCCTCTTGAACGGGGAGGGAAAATAATGTTTGGAGATGGTAGATGAGAGACTGCTTGGAGTTGGCACGGCGTCCCAAAGAGAGGGCCACCCTTCTACGCTCGAGTCAAGGACGCACGAGTGGGCATCGGGTATAAACAGTATCAAGGACGCTGGTTGTGTTCTAGGAATCGTCTGCTGATTAGACTTTTCTTTGCAGTCATTGCTCTCCAATGCATTGGAGATTTAAATTAATGATGCCCATGTTCTAGTTTTTAACTTCTGGTGGTTTTAAAATGTTGCCAAGTGTGTGGTTCCATTTATTCATTGTTTTACTTGAACTTTAAACAGCAAGAGAGACCGCAGGGCTTATTAATGATGCAAAATGTGTTCTTATTATTTGTGATATATTAAACAAACAAGACTGGAATGTAATTTTCATGTGTCCACATTCAGGAACCCGATACCTATTATTTGTCTTTTCTGGTAAGCGACCCAGACTCATGCAGATGCGGTCCTTGCCGAGAAATGTATGATCTTTCTCCTGTGCTCTGCACTCCACAATTGGCCTATGTAGGGAATCTAAAAGGACCTCAATTAGCGGGCCGAGAAAGCGCCTGATGGAATGAGAGTGCCGTCCGTGAACTCACTCTGCATGCGTCCACTAATGCAGGCTTCGGTTTGGGTCCGTGCCCTCAGCTCTAATGTGAGCCACGTTGCTCTTTGAGTGACATGCCGTATGCAAAAAAAATGAGACCAGGCTGGTCCAGGCTTTTTAATGTGACCAGTTCCTTGGGACCGGGACCTGAGTAGTAATTGCAGACTGATGGAGGGGAGGTGGCAGGTGTGACTGTCAGCTCTAATCAAGCCCTCGTGCCCAAAACCCAAAGCATGAAAAAAAGAGTGAAAATAGAGCGCTCACTTTTCACCGCCACATCCATTTCCTCTCGCCCCTCCTATGCTCGTCCCCCGACTCTGCTTTCACCTTTCTCTTCTCTACCTTAGCGTGTGCTCTTTCACCCTTTCCACACCTGTCGACTCGATTATGGAAATTAGCATTTGTGACGGAGCTCTAAAAAGCAGATTAGCAAGAGGAAAGGCTTTTTATTGTGACATGGCTATTCCATTGGGGGACCAGAGGGTGGAATTTGCACATCATTTGTAGGGGGGCCCTTATGTTTGCTCAGTCTGGTTGGGAAGAGTAGTGTGTGCTTTTTTTTTTCTCAAGGGGGCAGGGCATGGGTGCATGACAGGACGTCCTGCTGAAGGAGTCTTGCTATATCAGTATTCTAGATCAGAGCATACAATACAATACAATATGAAATATACTATTGGTCACTGATTTCCATGACCTTCATTAAATGCATTTAAACACTGAATGCCACAAAAACGTCTTGAGATATGCGTATTTTTGCGATCTATTATTGAAGGAATATTTTAGGTTTAATGCAAGTTAAACTCAATCAAACGCTTTTGTGGCATAATTTTCTGAAAAGTCATTTTATATATATATATTATTTATTTATTTATTTTAATCTACTTTAGATGATTCCTTGCTTTGTCACACAAGTGGTCAAGGTCAAGAACTTGTAAAGACTAGGCAAGTTTATTTATAGCACATTTTATACACAAAAATTCAAAGTGCTTTACATAAAAAAGATTTAAATAATCATTAAATAATCAAAACAGAAACATAAGAAATAAGAATAACAATAAAATCAAATAATAAAAATTATTAATACTTGACTTTAAATGTATTAAAATAGTTAAAAATAAAAAGAGAAGGATACAACAATAAGATGCAAAATAAACAGTGCAATCAGTAGCACAGTGCTCATTCACAGTGCTTTTTTTTTTCTCATTTTAATATGTTCCTTGAGGTTTACTTATAATGTTAATAAAGTTTTTTACACAAAAATAAATAAATAAAATGAAAATTATGGGAAAATGATTATTTTCAACCCTCATTCTGACCCTCTGTCTGAAACTGTTTGTTTTTAAGGAGTGTGTCCTTTAAGGCTTGTCGGTAATCGGCCACTGTTATGATTGGCTAAAGTCATTGCATAGGAAACAGTATCAACGCCCCTTCACTACTGCATGTGAGTGTTTTGACAACATGAAAAAAATAAAACAGTCATTTCCAGACAAAGCATTAAAAAATAATATACTTACCGTTTGTGAGGCAGCTGCAGTCAGATCTACTCGTTTTATTTTTCAACACTTTTCTTTGTGAACTCTCCACGACACTGTGCCTCGTTTACAAAAAAAAATGCTCCGAACAACCATCCGGGATGGCATTAAAAACAAACTATCCACTTGTTCCTTACGCTGGGAACCGTCTGATATCTGTAGAAAGACGTGAATGAGCTGTTTAAACCAAGCACGTCAAAGCGAACGTTCTTTTGCTCCATTTGTCCTATTGACAACAGACTTAAGCTTATGGACTGTCAGAAAGTGAACGCGAATCTGTATACTGCATCCAGTGTAGACAAGATAGCAGCAATGATTGTAATTTCTATTTGCTTTTGACGCGATGTAACACTGGCATTCAGCGTAATCAAACGTCAAACCGTTAAGCTACTGAACATGAGTGGGCGGGGCCTATGGTGAGAAGATGACTATTTATGGGTGTCTTGCTCTGATGGGAGTGTTTATGCAAATGTTTGTGCCCCTGTCATTTTTGGAGCTTGATTACATAAATGCTTGTGAGGTAGACATTTTAAGCTATGAAGCCTGCTGTATGTTTTAATGATACAAAGACCTCTTATATGCCAAAAGTTCAAGGCAAATTTGATTTCTCATGTCATGACCCCTATAAATGCATAGACTGGGTTTGAATGTGGCCACTGTTGGAGCACATCTGATTTCTTCTGCTAGCTGGTTCCTGCTCTGGTGGCATGATAAGAAGTCTTTCTTACTGACTTGATCCTAATGATCTGAGTGTTCATTTAGGTTTATATTAGATGTGCATATGTGCAAGTATTGAGGTCCTAGGCCAATAATTGATTTATAAATAAGCAGTATTACTTTAAAATCAATTCTAAATGTAACAGGAAGCTAGTGTAAAGATCTGAGGACTGGTGTGATATGCTCAGATTATCCGGTTCTGCTTAGAATCCTGGCAGCAGCATTCTGTATGAGCTGCAGCTTTCTAATGGTCTTTTTAGGAAGTCCAGTAAGGAGTCCATTACAATAGTCCACCCTGCTGATGCTAAAAGCATGGACAAGTTTCTCCAAGTCTTAACTGGAAACAAAACCTCTAGTTCTTGCAGTATTTTTGATACAATAATACAATTTAGTTAATGCTTTGACTTGACTTGACTAAGGTCAGACTCTGAAATCACACCATGATTTTTGTTTGTTTGTTTTTAGGCCCCTAAAGTCAAGGTGTGCACTGACCTTGAGAATTTTGTCTTTGTTTCCAAAAGCAGCGACTTGAGTTTTCTCTTTGTTTAGCTGAAGAAGGTTTTTAATTCAATCAATGCATTAGCACAGGGAGTTAATAGGAATTAAGGCTATGTAAATCTGTATGTCATCTGTTTACATGTAGTAAGCAATCTGGTATTTTTTCTCATTATCTGGCTCAGTGGGATCATGCAACTTGAACAGGAGTGGTGCAAAAATTGAACCCCGTGGGACTCCACAAGTAACCCCCTCCCTTTGAAGTATGACCTGAGAAGGCAAGACAATGACAAGATGAGATCTGAAGTCTTGGGTGATGATACTATTGTATAAAGCTTTAATTTTTCAGAAAGACTTGATTCATTAAAAATGCACTCTGTCCCATTTTGCCGACAGTGTTTAAATATTGTAACTACCATATATCAGACTGCATTTCACTGTATTCTGATCCGCTACTTGGAGACTGTTTAACCCAGGGTTAACGGGAGATTGTCGCCTTGGCCTCTTTCCCACATCAGCTCCTGCTTCTCAACATCTGAGGCCTGAGTTCTCCTCTTCATCTACTGGCAGCTTTGTAAAGGCAGCCACTCAGCAGGAGGGCTCTGATCCGCTGGTGACCACAAACTGTGCGTCAAGCACACAGTTTAACTCTGACCTGATCTGACTTGAACGTTCATGGCAGTGAGTAGTAGTAGTAATAGTAAATAATTTTTGTTTGTCCAAGAATTGTCTTTTTTATTTCATTTGTTTTCATTTTTGAAGGATATATGAAATTGAAATATTTTTATTTTATTTGGTTAGATAGAGAGAGGTTAGGAAATTATTAACAAACAGTATTTAAAAATATCATAAACTATATTCAAACTTGCAGCGTCCACATGATGGGGACAGTTAAGACACATTTTGAAATTAGAGATATATTTGACGTAAAAGTGGACCATTAAGATAATTTATGAAATATATGCTATAAAGTTTAGTCAATAATTATACCTATGTTGCAGATAGGCATGTTTTATTATATAAATTTATTTCTACAGCTTTCTATACCATTAAATCTCTTTCCTTTACACTGTCATAGGATCATTCCCGAAAGGTTTGGGTGTCTGATTGGCCAGGCTAGTCATGTCTGGTACTTCATTGAACAACATGTGGAGGAAAGCGAGTATTGTGTAGAATATTTTATTTTTCTGCTGAGAAAGCCCGAAGGTCAATATCTCATGTCTTTGAAGACGAGGAAGTGGAGTTGCTGTTTTTTTTTTTGAATTAGTAAAGTTTTGCTAGGTTACATGAAAAACTAAACCCATTTCGGTCTTACAATTTCTTACTTATTTCTTTCTTATCTTATTTTTAATAAACATACAACTGTTTATGTAAACAATTTATGTTTAGGTTTGATAATCATGCATGGTGCTCAAAAACATTAACCACTAGCTTTACGTGTAGGAATTTGGTTCTGCATATAGTTTATAAAAACATTCTGTTTCAGAGCATTCAAGCAGGTAGCCTGTCTAATCATAGTACTTAACAAATTGGTGCTTAACAAAACTAGAGATATTGTCGGAGCTGTGGAGCAAGTAAGTAAAATGCTTACACAATTTAATTAGACAGCGAAATATGAATTTAATGGGGGCTTGTGGCAAAAATGGCATGAATGCCAAAAAATATGCCCCTGCTTAATTAAACAATACATTAAGGCTGTTGCGATTAAAATGAAATTAAAAATGAATGAAAAGTGTCAATTTGTGGAATTACATTTAGATTCGCTCACTTCATCTTTTACGTGCTATTTTGTGCAGCGTTGAGCCTTGTGACCAATCAGACGTGTTTCTGTTGAACTTAGGAATGTATTGGGCAATCAGATGGGCTTAGATTGGTCAGCACTGAAAACGCGCCAGTCAGAGGCGGTTAGATTAGTCGGTGCGGAAAACGCTGGAGCTGTGGTGAGTGTGCACGCTCTCGAATTCCCTCATCAAAAACAATATAGTGCAGATACGAGTTTTTGCATAACTTGTGCTAGACCAGGCTAACGTCATGGACGACATGTTTATCTAAGAATTCAGAATGTGACTACCCAAAACGAAACAAAAACGTTTTATATCGTTTAATCGATATTAATAATCATTATTACAATATAAAGAGCAATACTATAATGATTTTTGTCATAATATTGTAGCCCCATGAGCTCCTGTTTTTCCAATAGGTTCTCACTCCCAACTCGTCACATATTGACCCATGGGCAGGACCTTTTGGCGTCACTTCTTGGCGCTCAGGTACCCCTTTAGCATCATTTTTTTGATGTGCAGGGTCCTCCAGTGCTTTAAATAGGAAACCCTTGCCGTCAATGTGCTAACGCGAAAGGCACTGGGAATTTTATCGTCATGATTAAATTATACATTGGGTAATAATATTGCTATTGTTGCATATATGTTGGGGTGTTTTGAATTCAAAAAATACCGCCAGTTTTTCGACAGCCTTGTTGTGAAATGCTATTGGCTCTTGGGTGTCTCGTGACTGATTGCGTCATACTGTTGTGAAATGCCATTGGCTCTTGTGTGCCTTGTGTCCCAATGCCTCAAGCTAATGTTCGGGAGTATCTTTTTGAATGAGATGTGAGCGCGTTAACGGAGCGGGATCATTTCAGCCATTAAAACCTTCAATCTTTGCATAAAGAGAGCGTATGGCTTCAGAAGACTTGGAATGCAATAGGACTTGTTTGTAATGCTTTTATACTGCTTGTTTATGGTCAGTTAAATACCTGTGATTGTACTTATATTTGTCTGCTACGTCTTTTATATTGTTTAGAAATGGGTAGGTTTAGGGTAGGGGTGGGTTCAGGTGCTCCAATGAAAGTATACATTTATAAAAAGTATTTTTGTTTTTACAAATGCATGCAAACCATTAAATTAAGACAAACAACTGAAAACAATGGAGGACCCTGCGTGTCGAAAAATGACGCAAAGGGGTACCTTGAGCGTCAAAACTGACGCTAAAGGGGTCCTGACCAAGCGTCAATATGTGACGAGTTGGGAGTGAGAACGTTTTTGTCACATGTATAATTTAGATACAATTTTCAACAGTCTATTGTTATTAACAACTGTTTAAAATATTGCTAAAAGTAATTGGGTAATTTTAAGTATTTGACATTAAAGACAACATAGCATGGTGATTATAATAATAATAAGGTAATTATAAAAACTGTCCTTACGAATGTAAAAATGCCCCTGGAAATCAGTTCAATGGGGGAAAATGGGAAACATCATTTCTGACCCTGGCTCACAATATTTCCCAGTCCTATCTAATTTACTGTTTTTGAAAGTGACCAAAAAAATAAATAAATAAATAAAAATAAAAAATCTGGTAAAGCAGGTGGGCATATTTTATTTTATTTTATTTTATTTTTTTTTGTCCCTACCTCACACCTACATATTTTTTGTTCGCATCAGACATGCCAAACCACAGAGTAGAAAAAGTTTGAAAAATGAATCATAAATCCTGTTAAAGAGCACCAGAAGAAAGACGGTTGGGAGGGGGAGAGGGGAACGACACGGCAGCTAATTTGCTGACATGGGGGCGATGGGGAGGTTGGCCTCTGATAATATTGTTTCTTGAAGGAGCAGCACAAGCAGTGAGAGGAACAAAAGTAACTGTGCCCCACAAATCCTGTAGCCAATTAGTCTGTATCAATAATTAATAGGCATTGTCTGTATGGGCCACAGCAGATTGAGTTTCTCTCTGCCTGCCTAGATTGTTATGACAAGTAGTGACTACATAATGATATTAGCGATTAATAATTCAGCGCAAGCAGTGTTGCTTCAGGTGACTGGGCTGGCCGTGCCTCCACTCCAGACCGCACAGTTTGAGGTGGTCAGAAAAAGTGTGCATTTGTTTGTATGTGTGTATGTGTATGTGTATGTGTGTGTGTGGCTGTGGAAAGCATGTTGATGGACAAAGCAAACCAGTGAACAGACATGGAATGAAATATAGGACTGACAGCAAAACAACAGTCAACCCCGAAAGTAAAACAAGTGGTACCTGTGACAAAGAGACTGTATGATGTCATATTAAGCAAAACATCTTACTTTTAAAGGAGAACAGGTTATTTATTTATTTATTTTCACTGACTGTTTTCTCATTCTGACACCTAGTAGTCTTGCAGGTGTAAATGCAGACGTCAAATAGACGGCTCCTTGTTGTACGTGTGCTATCAGGGGCTAAAGTTTTCTGTCTTTGATGCTATTGTAAAAGTGGAATTTTCCCAGTTATCCAAGATAATTTATTCTGCAAGTGAATCCATCCAATAAAACAAAGGTTACTGAGGTATAGTAGTAGTAAGCTGGTCATGTGATCTCTACCTGATCTCATGACGAAAACATACCTGTGGGAACCTTTATGTACCAATAAGTACATATCACTGCTTGTAACAGAAATGAATACTAGAGGCGGTGAAACAGCGAGCCCTTGTAATCGTTTTCATGATGATTACAGCTTCATATGTTTCTCATTCTGGATGTAAAAAGCTTACTCAGTAGCTCATCTGGCACGGAATTGGACTTAGGATGCAGAATCTTTGGGTACAAATTCCGTGAAAAACATGGCTCACGATGAAAGAGCTGAAAGATGAGAGATTGCTAAAACAGCATGCTTGCGATTGCATTTTTACATGACATTTGCTTTTGTTCATACTATCGGGTAGGTTTAGGTGTAGTGCAGATGGCACGTTATTTTAAAACATTAGAGTTATAGCGCCACTAACAGACATTTCAATTCAGAACTGCGGTGACACCTGTAAAACCAACATCACATAAAATCTATTCCAAGGAAAAAGCTGAACACTCTTTTAGCTCCACTCAGTGGACATTTCACATTGAATATGTCACAAAACATACATGACGTTACATATTACACGTCTTACGAAAAAGTTCCTACAGGAACATTTTCGTCATTAGATCAGGTTGCATCTCAAAATGGCTGCCCCCATGTGGTGACCTGCTTCATGTAATATACTGTAAACTAAAACACTTTTTAGAAAAAAAGCAAAACAAACATTAGAAAATTAGAAATGTTGCCTTGGCAATGCAATGAAATGAGTTCAATTTTAAGCACTAACTTGAAATAAGCAATAAATAAAACTTAACTAAAACTATAAATAAATAAATAACTAAATAAATGGTAGGGTAGAGTTCTAAACGTGTTCACTGCACCTAAAATGTATATTTGCAAAAAATAAATAAATGAATAAATATATTTATATATATATGTATGTGTGTGTTTGTATTGAACATTTATGGAGCAACAGATTTTGTGTGACAATAAATCATACAAGTCGTTCATTTTGTTCTAAAATCTTAGAAATGTATGAAGTGGCAAGAGCGGCCTTTTACCCCACACACGGGGTAAAAGGCTCACCAGCATGGGGTACACTGTAAACAAAAAAAAAAAAGTTAGTTAGTCAAAACACAGTATTGATATAAATACTTTAGCTAAAGTAATGTTTTATATATATATATATATATATATTGTCATATATATACTGTCATATATATATATATATATATATATATATATATGTATATATATATATATATATATATATATATATATATATATATATATATATATATATATATATATAATGTCTACATTAATACTTGTTCAAAACAACCAGTTTGTACTATTTTATGCTTATTTTGAAAAATAAAATAATTTGTTTTTGTTCAATAAATATATTGTCAATAAAATATGTTAATAAAAATATATATGTATTTTAAAGTACAGAAACAAAATAATTTAAAAAAGTAAAGATTCTGAAAGCATTTAAGGAGATCCCATAATATTTTAATATAGATCTACAGTAGTAACAACAAATTATATTTTATTATATAATTTGATTAATATCATGTTTTTAAATATAATGGTTTTATTCTAAACATGGTGAATATCTCTAAGATGGACGCCCAACATAATATAGGAAATTTACCATCTGAATCTAACCATGTCATGTCAACAAAGGAAAAAGTCAGCCATCTATTAATTATCATGTTAATTACTGTACCTTTTAGCCCCAACAGCAGGGGCACCTTTTACCCCAAATACTATATTTTTACATATTTACATATTCTACACTACACTACATATTAAAAATGTTGCTTTAATTTTCTTAAACAAAACTGAAAATCATTAAGAAGACATTTATCTCAAAATATATGCATTCATTTGAGTGATTCTCATTTGCTACTTAAATCTACAACATTTTTAAAAACATTTAATATTAGATAGAGTAAGCACAGAATCAACTTTGCGCTGCTGCCCGCAATCGCCATTTAGTGGTTTGGAGGAAAATAACATCAAAGACGCCTTTTACCCCGGGGCGCCTTTAGCCCTGTTGTACCCTAATATATAAAATAATAATAGTCAATCATAATAAAAAAAAAAAAAAAAAAAACTTAAAATTAAAAAATAAAATATAAAAATAAAAGCTATTTCAAAATATTAACTGCAGTAGAACTTGAGTATGTGTAACATTTTAAATGCAACTTAAAACACATTTTCCAAAGTTCTGTTTAAGAACTGTATAAAAAGGAAACATTACCTTTAACTTGTGAAGAACTGTAGTAATAATATTAGTTTACATTTTGAGGGAAGTGGCTGTTGCTCTTCTGCCCATAAAGCCCACACTAATGGATTCAGTGCATCAGAGCTGTCTGCTCGGCCCACTGGGGGAGGATCTGGGACTTGCCTTGTTGAACCCACTTATGTGCTCTACTGTCAGTGTGACAGATTGGTGTATGGTCGGCATCCCAACGGTGCAGCTCCACATCTGGAGAATTTCTGGTTGTTTTGAAATAGAAAAAAATGCTTTAAGTGCAAGTGACAACCCTTAAATCAGTTTTGGTTGGTATGATACAATTAGGTTGAAGTAGAAGCTGCTAGTGCAGATTTTAGATTAGCATTTGATTTCTCGCTTCCATGCTGATCGAATGTTGTCAGTCTAGCGTCTCTATGATATTGCTCTGCCTTTGAACATGCCTTTCTCTAGCAGTGAATTGTTATAATTGTATGTGAAAATCAGTGCTGGAGGAATTCAAAATGGCTTAGTGTTTCAACATCACTCTTGGAGAGAGATGGATGGGAAGCTCTTAAAAGATGTGGTGGTTAATTCAAAATTCTAAAATTCAAAAGTTTTAAAAGTGCACAATCCTAAAGTTTGCTTGACAAATTGGTCTTGACTCATCACACTATTTTGCACCAAAATGAGGAATAAAAAGTCCAAAAATATTTTTTTAAAACTGATATAATTTGATTTCTCTTCAACAAATAAACATCTTTGCAAATGCAGTTTATACAAATAAATCAGTCACATATTCTATAGCATTAAAACTTTATAAAACATGAAAGTCCAGTTTCACATTCAATGTTAAAGATTTTTTTTGTGTATTACTTTTTACTATGATCCCATAGAATGCTATTTATTCTCTTCATTTGCACTTCCTGTAAAGAAAAATGTCCATTTAACTTGGATAAATGTTATTCACTTTTTTTCCCCCTAGCAGATATGGTAGGTTTGCCCCTACAGTTTATTTCTTTAATAAATTAATGACTTCCTCTGATGTGCTTGTGAGGGCCTCTGATATTGTCTGATTGACGTTTAACCCTCTCCATTATTACACAGGGGGTAATCAATAAATAAATGAGTCATCAATGTGAATTAATTGCTTAGCGATGCATTATTCATCCGCAGAATTCATTTACGAAGAGAAGATCCCCAGTGCTGTTTATCAAGTTGAGGGAAGAGTGTAGCAAAGGAAATATTCTGCACTGAAGTTCCGAGAAGACTTCTACACTCTCAGGTATCCTGTATATAACTTCCACTACAAATAGGTCAAACTTTTTGATAGTTTCTCTTAGTTATTCGCTTTAATTTAACAGCTTAAAGTAGATTACTCACACTGTGCGTGTGTATGTCTGTATATCAGCATTGAGACGATTACTTTAAAGAAGGATTACTTTGGAAAATATAATAGATTACAGAATATAAGTTACCCTATGTAAAATGTAATAAGTAGTGTAACTATTTTGATTACTTTATTAATGTAACTGATTACATTTGATTCCTTTTTGATTACTTTTCTAAATTTCTAACGTTTTCAATTGCTTTTATTTTCAAACATTTAAAGCAGGCAGGGTTAACCTTACAGCAGTACTCAACACTGATTACTGTCAGACTTTCAAAATCCTTCATCACTTGAATTAAGATTTTAATAATTCAGTTTTAAAGCACAGCCACCTCAAAACCAGAATTTAACACCTCTTTTTACTTTGAGATCATTCTGAGGTAAATGCAGATTTAAAATCATAACAAATCTTTGCATACACTAATAAACTCTTAAATATACTCTTACAAATAAAGGTTCTTTATTGGCATCAATGGTTCTTTGAAGAACCTTGAGCATCCATGGAACCTTTCAAATGCAGAAAAGGTTCTTTATAGTCGAAAAAGGTTCTTTAGATTTTTAAAATGTTCTTCAAAATGGTTCTTTCAGAAACTGTTCACTGAAAGAAATGGTTCTTCTATGGCATCACTGCAAAAACACCCTTTTGGAACCTTCATTTTTAGGAGTGTAGCCAAGACAGGAAACACTGGCATCTAACAATGCATTGAAAAAAAAATAAAAAATAAAGCATATACATAAACCCAAACAGGAAATAATTACAAATCAAAAAAGCATGTGTCATACTATGTGTCCTAAACTCCTGAAACACTGGTGTCTCATATTTTAATAGAAATCAGTTAAATCTGTATGTGTGTGGAAATATTCAGTTGTAACCCCTTTTGTAATTTTTTAAATTTTCATAAGTAACTGTAATTTAAGTTTCTCAGTAACTTTAACAGATTACAGTTACATTTATTTTGTAATTAAATTAGGTAATTCCATTTATTGATTACCCCCTGTGTACCTTGTTACCTCCCCAACATTGGTCAACATTATTATTTGCATTGTTCAGTGAGAATTCAGTCAATACCAATAACTAATTGGTAGACTTTTTGCCGTCTGGGTGTCATATGGCTCATTCCTGGGATTCTGTAATATTTCAGTCCACCAGAGTTTCTAAAGTGGTGGTTCACCAAAATGAATTGTCCGAAGCTTTTTTTTTTTTTTTTTTTATAATACTTTGGTATACCCATTATAATGAATACAATTAATTATTGCATTTTAATATGTTTTAGCATAAAATAATGTCTTATGGCTATCTTAAACCATGCATTTTGTCATGTCCCTAAAGCAGTTCACTGAGTTTGTACTTGGAAAATTATTAACAAAATGTGCATAGTGTCCGGGCAATAATGTAAGCATTTTTTTGTTTTCCTTTCTTGTAAAGAATATTTTTCTAAAAAACTGTGAGATATTTTATAAAAAATAGACTTTAAAGTTATGTCCCTCAGTCTGAACTCAACCCCATAACACTAACTATTCTACGCCCATAATAATTTAGACTCTGCTCACATGTGACCTCATTTAGCAGAAATGACATCATTCAGGTCTCTTTAATAGTGGTGCAGAAAATGGTTAGTAGTATCATGCTTTTTATTCATATTGTTGAGGCATATTAGTCAGGTAGGGCACAGTCAAGCTTAACAACTCAACCCCATAACAGAAAATGAAGATAGAAAGTGATTATTTTTCAACATTTCATTTTAATCTATAATTATATTGTACTTATTTTATTGCTGCTATATATGGTCCACTCTCCGAACTATATGAGCAGCAGTAGCAGTGGCCATTTTGAGTGAAAAACCTCTACCCCCTCACAAATATATGCATTTCTCATTGTTACGGGGTTGAAACTTGTGACAGGGTTGCGTTATTAACTTCATTTATTAATAATTTTAATGAATTTACTTACCAAAATCATGACAACTCATATTTTTGTTGTAAATAGAATATTTGATGCAATATGTCCACTTAAACTTTGACAAGCAGCCAAAATCAGAAATTGCACCCACATTTGCAGCAGAAAGACTGTTGTTGACCCAGAAATAAGGGGACAATATGAGAGAGAAACAAAAAGAAATTAAACAGAAATTAAAATTGAAGGCACTCTATCCCTTCAAATGTGTTACAGTCTTCAACCCTGTCAGACCTTGTCACATAAATTTTTTTGGAAAAATATAGGAAAGACTATTAAGAATGAAAGCATTATTTGCTGATTACTATCTGCCATGTTAAGGACTAAAACAATAAAATTGTGGTTTTAGTTCAACTTCTAAATGAAAAATATTTTCATAAGACCATAGACACACAATTTGTGTATTTTTAGCTTCAGTCCTGTAAAAATGTGGAAAAATATGACAAATGTTACATTTGTTATTATAAAACTGTTTTTTTTTTTGTTTTTTTTTTTTTTTTGTTTTTTTGGATTAGTGAATGAATGTTTGCAAAAAAGAATATTCCAAGTTGAAATGTTACAGAATCCCAGGAATTACCAATATAATTTTATCTGTTTGACTAGTTTTGTTATGTTTCTGTTGTTAAGGCGTCTACTACGTTGATCTCTGATCCTAAAGGAATTGCTGTCGCAGATATAATGTATGTATCATCATACAGGCTGGCTTGAATATAAGAATTAGATGAATCATTTTGCCCTAACATTGTCAGCTATCATGATCAACCCTCAACTGTCAGAGCCCAAAGTTTGTATACTTGTTCGCATACTTGTTTAAGTCGAAAAAGTGCTCCACAAAAGTAAGACTTTTGCATCTTTTCATAACATGTCACAAGCAATCATGTCTCTAGAATGTGCTTTTAGCAAACAACACTGCGTTGCCTCTGGTGGTGTTAAAAAAAACAGTACCCACCTAAATGGTGCTGTCAGCGTTTCCAAACCACAAAATCAAAGAAACAAGGTTCGGGCCTCCCCCATTCTGGCATTCTTCATTTGCAAAATGTATTATATCCTTTTAGGCACAGCATGTTTACTAAGACCTCACACTACTTTTTTGTGTAGCTGATACTCAGCAGCTGTTGCATAACATGATTCAAGTCATATCACCGACATGTACAATGTGCACACTTGCAACATCAGACTACAGCGCTTCCCCCTGCTGTTGTTGATTTCGTTTGATTCATTCAGTGAGCGTATTTACTCCCTCCGAAGCAAACGGGAGAAAGAAGCGAATCAGACGTGTTGTGCTCAAGCCTCCTCTAATTGCCGTGGACCTCTCCCTCCACTGGCTTTCTTCTGTCCTGAGTAGAGAAAAAAACACTACGTTTGTAGCTCACTGTTCAGCTTTTATCTATATTTTAAGCCACACACAAGGTGTAGAGTTGAGCTGGAGCTTGTTACAGGGGCCTGCGGCTGCATAATTCATGAGCGGGAGCGAGTTGCAGCAGCAGCTAAATAAAAGATCTTTCTTTCCGTGGCAGGACAGCAGCAGATACCTGTCCGTGCTGCTAGCTAGTGTCGTGGAACATGCAGGAAGATCAATACGCATTTGTGTGACACAAATCGCTCAGTCAACTGTGTGTCTTGAAAGTGATCAGTCCCCCAATGCTTGTCCCTAATGTTGATCCGCTCTAGGATGCCAAAAAGACTCACGTTTCAGTCGCAGCAGGCCTCCGTTACCTGTTGTGCCGCAATTAGAAGCGAAGGAAACGCAGTTGTCTATCTACGAAGCCAATTACCGATTTCATCGCTTGTTTTTAACGTCATATTCAGTCTTGTAGCCGTTCAACGCCCAGAGTCAATGTAAGTTGGAAGTTCCTTAATTTAAGGCAGTACTGAGCCACTGTTCCACTTTATTAGCCATTGGCACTGAGCCCATTACAGAACACTCCAGTTTGCAGGACTCAAACTCCCTCTGCCTAGATTGCAGTGGATGGTGGATAAGGCAAGATTAAAAAATCATGTCAGGAGAAAAGACTTGATGTGCAGGCGGAGGCATAAAACCGCATACGGAAGGCGGCAGCTTCAAATTGGACAGCAGACTGTGCTGTATCTTTACAAAATGCATGAATCCACTGAAGACCCAAGATCAACCCCCCTGACTGCCTGTCTTGGTTTCTCTTTTTGGACAAAGCAGCCACGGTTCTGATGAAGGGCTTTGGAGGAGCATCTCGGGGAGCCAAGGAACGACTGATCAGGTTCTGAATGAGAGCTGGAGTGAGGGTACGAGGCTAGAGTTGGTCAGAACAGGGGGTGCGGGTTCACATCTAAAGGCGCGTGCGATGTGGACTGAAGCGTGCCGAGCAGCACCAAGCAGACTCTGGCTACGACGGGGTGGAGAGGGGGGATGATCTTTTAAAAGCCTTCGTTCTCCACCAGTGAAATTATTACCAGTACGTGAAAACAAGGCTGGCTTCAGGCTAGCCACCCAGGAGAGTGCTCAGCCTCAGGGTGATTTCAGAAGAAAGTAACTCAGGAGAAATAATGGGGCTGGGAGTACAAGGGGAAGGTAAAGGGAATTTTTATTTGGCTCACTCATAGTTTCGCTCTACGTTTTCTCTGAAGCCTCCACGACTTGCTCACCACCTTCTCTGAGGCTTACAGCCCTCGCTTTCTTCTCCATTCCTGTACACCCTACATCTTGGCCGTTGGTGTGGAGTAACAAAGCTTGAAAGCCTGATGGGTGTTCACAGGCCCAGATGCTCCCTTCTTTCAATGCTTGGCTGTTCACCCGCTATCAGACCTGCAGGGTCTTTTTTTCCACTTTGTCTAGGACTAGTGTTTGCATGCAATACAAATGAGAAATGTAAAGCAGAGCATTCACTCTGCTCATCCGCAAAATTGCAACACATTCGGACATTGTGCATGGATTCTTTATATTAACTTTCACATTAAAATTTGGACCACAAACTATACATCTAGTAACATTTCTGCTGCTTTTACTGAATCTGAATAAGCATTTTGTCAAAAGGATCAGTCTAGCTAAGAGACCTTAAATATTTACTGAAAATGTAGCTGACTCTCAGCAAATATAAATCTTGCATAACTTCATGAAGCAGGAGGAAATCTATCCCTTCTTCCCCTCATTTTCCGAATGAGCGCTGCCTCTTTGACCTCCCACAAAAATTTATTAGTCTTACCTGTTAAAGTGGTATATTTCAAAGTAAATTAAATATTTTCTGTGTACAATCCATATTACAATATGTGTGACTCCAGTTCCATCAGGATTTTTATTCACTCACATTTTATGCACTTGTAAATGGGCCTTGCTTAGCGTGAGAGCTTGTGAAGTGTATAGTACTCACACACACAAACTTGTATAGCAGAACCAGCTCTGACTGTTATCAGTTTTGACATGTCAAAGGCAAGGCAGGGCGTTAGCCTGTGGCATCCGGGAAAACATGCTAATAGTCAGATGCATTAGTGCACTCAGGGGCCCGTGATGATCAAAAAGGATGTGTGTTTTTCAGCAGCCCCATCTCATGGCCTAGCAAAGGTACAACTCATAAAGACAGCTCCTGTTCTGCATCCACATCCTGTACAATTTCAAAAACTTCTACCTTCAGTTAAAGGTTACTTTAGTACATCTTGAAAACAAAAGAGAGGAGAGAATTGTGGTGTTTTTTTTTTTGTTTTTTTTTCATTACATTTTAAAGTGTTCAACTGTACTTTGGAGGTGAAATGATTACACATTTGCTGTTTTTAATTAATCATAACAACATATAAAATGTGTAATGTTAACAATATGATTGATAGATAGATAGATAGATAGATAGATAGATAGATAGATTTTCATAATATTATTATTAATTATATTATTGTTATTAATTATATTATTATTATTAATAATATTATTGTCATAGTACCACTGAAACAGTTTTGACTCGACATTAGCCAATGAAAGATATGGTGAATCCATTTATCAGTACTGCCACTGAGCATTAGCTCTCGTCTTTTTTGATTCCATTAGAAGACTCTCATGAATATGCTAGTGTCAAGCTAATAAAATCCATTAATATTAAATCCGCCATAATACGCACCCTCTGCTCTCGTAATGGAGGTCCTGCTTTCGCTGTTAATGTAAAGGCACTGTGACCAGCAGTATTCCTAGGTTTAATTGAGGCGATTTATTTCAGTACCAGGAATTTGGGCTATGATTTTCCAGTTAATGTCTGAAGTATTCCATTATTACAAAACGAGACATTGTTTTTTCATTTTCTTTTGGCAGATGTGATTTTTCGTGAGGTGCCGATTTCAGTAGAGAATGTTGGGGAGACAAGTGTTGTAACACTTAATTATGATCAATTATTAATTTAAATTTAAGTTTAAAGTTACTATAATACATCACTCCCATCTATCTTAAGTAACAGTACAAGTTGCAAGTCTCTATGTTAAATGATGAAGGATTTACCTACAGGACAAACAAAAAAAGAGGTAGAACGATAATTTTTCACGTTGTTTATAGTTTAAACATCAGTGTTAAATGACAAAACGGTTATCTAATAGGCTGTTATGGTCTCCCATGTACCTCTCAGGAAGTTTATCCTTCTACTTCCGCGTTCAATTTGCTGAGTCTAATACATGTTTAATAGACTGATCTCCCTCAATGAGATTGGCACGCAATGGGCAAGCAAAACTGAAGCGGTGCTTTAACCTCGTGACAATTAACGCTCAATTTCAGCTCTATTATATTGAACACTACAGGAGATCTGAAGGGGGGTTTCCTCCCTTGTATGATAGCGATCATACATAGGGAATTCCGTACGCCTAATCCTAGTCTTTTCAAAAGAGTGAATTTTATTAGTGCGCACAAGATCCAGGAAAGGTGTGCCAAGGGCTGTTTAAATTTTCATGGCAAACCAACAGACTTTCGCGCTCTCCGTGGCCTCAACAGGTCGTTGAGTAAATCTCCAGTGGATGTCCAAGCAAATACACTTACTGAAATGAACTGGATCCTGTCCAGTCAAATCTTTAAAGGGTCTGCACTTCAGATTTGATATCCACATTGCGTTCTTCCATAATTCTCACTCCAACCATTCAATTTTGAGAACTTTCTGCCACTGTAGTCATATGTTTTGTCTGTTTTAAATCTGTCCAGTGCTTCTCCGGACTGTGTAGCTACATACATTTTTACAAACAATGAAAGGCACTCCTGCTGATTTCCTCTCCAAACATGCCCAGAGCTCGAGTAATTACAGAGAACGTCAAATCCTTTAGTCATCGCTGATTTTCATTAATAGATAGCGTGCTCATTAATCCGACTGTTGATGCACTTATTAGCGCTCATCAATTCATTATTCATGGCCTGAGTGAATACAAAGAGAGCGAGCGTGTCTGTGTAGGACAGCGCGGCCAGCAGCTAGAGGCGTCCTCGAGTTCTGTGCCTTCTACAAATACGTTTCCAGAAATACCAGCACCGTCAGAGCTGGACGGAACCCCCACGACTCGGTTCGTTATTATTGCATATTGTCCTCACACACCTACAGGTATAAGCACACACTGGCCCCACAATGCCGCGGGTAAAATGTGAATTCATTGTGGAACGCTTGTTGGTAATTCTGTTAACAAAAGGTATCCTTAGAAGGAATTAAATATTTATTCGTTCTATGAATAACAATTGGTTAGGGACGACTGGCTGTGTTTACTCTGTATGGCACATTTGGCTGCGCCTATCTGTTATAGCAGAGTCGAGCGAGAGATGTGTGTGAAAGAGGAGAGCAGAGTTTAAATTGATCACCGTTCCTGTAAAACTTGAGTGTGATTGCAGTGTATAATTAGGACCGCGTTTGCAGCTTCGGCCTGATTGCTTGACGCTGTTACAGAATGGTTTGTATAGACTGTATATATTTATAAGTAGGCGTTTACAATTTACTCGGACGTTCATATTACAGGGGAATAGCTTATTTTGTTCAAGAAATGTAAATTTTACAGACTGTTGTATTATGTTTTTGATGAATGCAGTGGAGAAATTGTCAGGAAGAAAATCTCGAAAACTACTTGAAATCTTAATCCTTTCAAAGGGTTTCATGTGTTATAACATTTATTAGATTTCCTGGAATAAGGATTTCAAGATTCAAATGGATTGTAGTATAATAAATGAAGGTGTGGAAGTCACATTAATGGTAAAGATTTCGCTTTTTTGAGGAATATTTTGATTATGCTTATACTTACTAAACCGAAAAGTAGCATGCAGCCATTTAACGTTTTCCATACACGGATACATACATAAATCCAGAAATAAAACGATAAAACACTGATCATCATGCACTTTGGTAATATTCTTAAAAATAATTATATTTTTGATCATCAAACTGTCAGTATGTCAGAAATTGGGCTTCCCTGTCAGTTTATTTACTTACTTATTTAAACTCATTTGTTCTCTAAAAGGTTGCCGTGGTAGTGACGGAAATATTGGGGTCTGTAATTCATTCTAAAGTAAAGCGTAAACAATCATATTTATTTATTTCGTTTAAGTTATGTGTAAGTTA